>JAWLRI010001074.1:786156-828393 GCA_034781795.1 Crypturellus tataupa
GAGTCTCCTTCTCTGGAGATCTTCAAGACCCGCTTGGATGCAGCCCTGTGCCATGTGCTCTAGGTGGCCCTGCGTGTTCAGGGGGGTTGGACTAGATGACCTCTAGAGGTCCCTTCCAACCTTAGGTATTCTATGATTCTATGATTCTATGAATGTCACCTTCTCCGTCTCAAAGAGGGGTGTCTAACACAAACCCATCACCTGGACACCTCTGTTGTCTGTCGTAACTCAGACCTTCTCGGCTTGATTCATCCTGTGCTAAAAGAGATATCTGAAATAGGTGGGATTAATCGCCTGCAAGACCCAGTGTGTGAACCAAGGGATCAATATTCTATTGAGACAAATTACTTCTAAAGGGAGATGCACTGATTGCATCTAGAAAAGTTTGGCCCTGTTTCTTATTCTAGAAACTAGCAGCCCAATATCTTACACCCTGGGGAAACGTTTTCTCTCAGCACCAAGCAAACTGAGAATTTCCTGGCAGCCTAGATGGTGCTGGGTACCATACGGTCCTATCCTGACTGTCTAAGGGGGAATGGTGGAGAAGCAGTCTAAAGTTGATAGGAGCAATGGGCAGGGTTCTGGCCAGAGTGTGCCAGACGCTTCAGAGCGCGTTCACTACTGGTCTCCTGGGAAGCAGAGGGTGGGAAGGCAGCACCTTGAGTCAAGTGCAAGTGAAAGGCATTGCGAGGGTGTTGAGGTGAGCTCTGCATCTTGAGCGAGGCGAGAGGAGCATGGTGTCAGCAGTTGGTAAGCTTATAACGGGGTTTCTTCCTCAAGCCAAACTCAGGCCAGATTTATAACTCTCCCATACCACTCTGAACTTCCTGACACTCCTCTTGAAACATTTCATTATTGCTCAATTACTGTCATGTTCTCTTAAGGACCTGGCTGGGGGAGAAGGTCTCCATTTGGAGACCAGATGCCGTTTCCATAGATAGTCACAAAACTGAACTGTACTTGGAGCAGTAAATAACCCATTCACCCTTCAGAACAGTCCTTGAGGATATGATCAGTTAAGAAGAAAGTGTGAAAGCTCTGACACATTCTATGTATAACGGAAACTAGTCAGAAACTAAGACATTAAATGGGTAGCTGGGCACCTTCAGCTTGCAGTGAGGCCAGACTGCCTGTCTGACATGGAGTAGGTAACAAAAACCAAAGTCCTTAACAGTCTCGGCATAGCACCAAACTTAGGGCACACTGAAAAACATCAAATTTCAGGACTGTTAACCCAGCAGCAGGACACCTGCCCAAAATGGGCCTGTAGCAACAATTTGCAGTGGTTTGCATCAGGCACACACAGGACTGATCCCAGAACAGAAACGATGCATCATACTTCAGGCTCAAGGTGTGAGCATGAAGCGCAGCCTGCTCTCCAGAAAGGACCTTCATCTGCATGCAACCAAGTGCTCGGACACAGACCTAAGTTAGGCTCTGAAAATTTGAACCCGAGGATCTTCCAGAGCACATGAGCAAGTTTCAACTCTTGCTCATGTGGCCTGGGTAGACCAGACTTCACATAAGTGCAGCCAGGAATGGGTGTCCTAAATTCAGTATTGCTAATTAGAAGACAGATGGTTCATAGACCTTACTGGGCTTAAACCCCACTCTTGATTTGGGCTTGTGCCTTAGGATTCATGAATCAAGTGGAAGATCTCATATATTTACCAGACAGACACTTCCACAACGTATTATCATCCAACATATTCTTACTGCTTTGATACTTGTTACAAGTCTCTGTTTGTACATATGGAAACCACATTATATATTCCAGATGGAAATTCATAGGTTCTTTCAGAGAAGGAAACGACAGCTATTCCACACTAGATGCATAATTTGTTGTGTGAATATGAAATACGTGACAGCCTCGCATGTTATATTGTGAGCTAATCATAAAAAAATAATGAAAAAGGTCCCATCTGTCTCTAAATCCTATAATCCAACTGTTCTCAGCTAGCTCCAGCTCTGGCAGTACCTGGTATACACAGAGCAAGAAGAGCTGTCCATGCCAGGGAAACACTGAGAACCAGAGGAGCATGTGCAAAGCTGCAACTGAAGTTTCATCCAGAGCAACGAGAAAGTATCTGGGAAGGAATGATTCCCCCTACAACCTCTTCAGCTCTTCAGCTCAGTCCCTGACTCTTCAAATTGTTCTTGACCTGGCCTTTTATCCAGGCTACCCCATAATTATCTCCTTAACATAATTTGCCTGCATTTCCCTGAAAAGCCTTAATGGGATCACTGGGAAGGATCCAGCTGTGCATTAGGAAGTGCGGGAGCAAAGCACAGGCCCCAGGAGGCTCCGGGTATATTGCCACCGGCATTGGCAGGGCTACTGTTTGCAGACGGGGCTGGCGGGTCCCGAAGCAGCTATGTGGTGCTCTCAGCTGATCAATGGTGACAGCAGGTGGGTCGAATCTGCTCTGCCGCCTCCGCTGCAATTTCATTTATCTGCAGCTAAATTGCCAAGCTTGACCTTACAGGTCTATTACAAGAGTATCAAAGGAGTTGATCAACTGGCAGGAAACTTACCATTGCTGTGGAGGAAGATTTACTCTACAGCAGAGTAAATAGTGATCTGTGGCTTTGTGTTTACCTCCCAATGTAACTGTGATGGCTTCAGCTTGCTTTCCTCCCCAAATAAAACTGACACAAAATGGCAGCTGGAAATGTTACCAAGTGCCCAGGACCATTAGGACATTTTCATCTCAGGGAAGCAAAATGAAGTTCCAGGTCTCTTACAGCAGCACAGTGGTTTATCACACTTGGAGTCTTTCATACTAATAACTCTTCCTTACTAATAACTTCAGTTTGTTATGTGGTCTTGAATCTGACCTACCAATGGGTCAGTTGGGTTCAGGTTGTGCTGCACTTAATGTCTATCATGTGTTTGCCTGGAACTAATGGATGTCAGACCTTAAGATGTACCTGGTGGCCTCACTCCACCAATTGCATCGCGCATTCTGCCTATGGGACTGCTGCTCCCTGCTCCACAACTTCTGCACCATCCGATGTGCTGTGTTCACCCAGAGCACTGCAGCTACTCACACCCTTTTGTAGAGGGGTTGCAGCCTTCTTCACACGGGACAATCTGTCACTGTTGAAGGATGGTGGGACTCCACAGCTACGTTTCTCGGATCTACATGCCCAGGACCCAGGAATTCCAATGCCAGATGCAGCAGCTGGCTTTAAAAGCCTTTTTTTTAACCTCAGAGAAACTATTTACAAAAAAGAGCTCTTTATTGTCATGCCAATTTTGGGGCATGCTGAAGTTACTTAAACATCTGGGCTTGGGGCCTTGCCTTTTAAATTTAACCAGTGCATCAGCAATTGCATTCCAGTAGTATGAGATGTGTCTGCCTCTCCCAGGGCCTGGACTCCATCACCAGCTACGGATAGGCTTTATTTACCATCACCCTCCAATGTCTCTTTTTTATCCTTCATGTGAAGTCTGGCAACAACGGTGTTGCAGACTGAGGGTACAACCTCTAATGGATGGCATTAGCAGGGCATTTTTAACTAGAACTCCTAGACGGACACAGGAAGCAGACCCTGTTCCTTAGGAGGGCAAAACTAGTACGACCAAAGAAAGAAAAATGCCCCAACCACCACCCCCAAACAACCCCCAGCAAAGCCTTAGTTTGAACTGGATGCAACAGGTACCGTAAAGAATGGGATATCACTGGAGGGTCTGAAATAAGCTGCTTACCCTGTCTCCTGCTGTGCTGGAGGCTTCAGGGCTGCAGAGGAATGGAAGAACCAACTTATCGCTCCTTTTTGACCCCAAAGGTGAATGGCAGCAGCCACAAAACACAGGATTTATATAAATATGGTATAAATAAAGAGTCATCTGATCTCTTTTTAAGCCCTTTGGAGATACCAACGGATTAGGTATGCAAGGGACAATATCAAAGGACTTTCAAGCCCCAGGAATTCTCTTGTTTTGTCATACAATCCCTTCCATTATGTTATCAGACTTCATCTTAAAGCAACCCCCGTTACCAGTCCAAGGGTCACCTGGGCCCTTGTAGTCGCAGCAACGCGCTGAGAATTCCTGCTGACAGGAATGCCTGCAAAATCCCTCGGGTTCTGTCCAAGTTCCATTTCTCACAGCCATAGAGCCAGATTCTCCCCACCGAACACCAAGCACTTCCCTCAGCTTTCTTCAGACAGAGAGGGGCAAAAGGGGACTCCCAAGTCAGCGAGACCTCTAAAATCTGGATTACCCTCCAGTCAATCCTTTCTCCACTGACTGCAGCAGCTGCTGAGGGCCACCACACTCCTACCTTGGATGGCACTGTTGAGTTCCCAGCATTATAGGGATGAACCTCTGCCAGAGCGTCTCATCATACAAGTTTAACCGACTTATAGAATTACCCAAAGGTACTTGCTTGGATTACAACAATTCTGCTGGCTTGAATCCATTTAACTAAGCAATGCAGATCACTTGGTAACGTAACCTCTTCTCCTTCCTCGGTGTCACCCTACCACCTTTGTCCAACCTGTGTTTACCAGGACCGCACTTATATCAATAGTTTAGAGGATTTTAAATTAATGACTACTTCAAGACTTGACCTAGAATCCCCATAAAGACTTAGGTTCATTTCAGCAGTTTTTAGATCTGTTCCCTTAGGATTCTTTTTACTTGTAAACCATATCAATATTTTAATTGCAAGATCATGCATTGCTGCTGAATTAGAAGCTATTCCGTAGGTGTCTTGGCCAGTAAAACGGGGTCTGTCTTCTGTCATACCACAGTGACTGGCACTAGTAAATTTTGCAGTCCCTGCAGAGAAAAACAAATTAGCAGTGATGTTAATGACACCTCTCCGAGATCCCCAAGCTGTCTCTGAACCTGCTACACTCATGGCACCTCCACTGCCAGACCCCCAAGATGCCCATTACCTCATGCTCCCTGCTTCCCCCTGTCTTGAAATCTCCCCAGAGCGGGGTCCAAGGTGTCCACTTATTGCTGACAGGAAAAACCATGGAAGAAAACACCAGGGAGAGCAAGTAACACTGAAAGAAAGGGGAAAAGTGGTGTGATCAAAGAGCATGACTGGTCTAATGCTTTCATTCACCTTTGGGAAGCTGGCCAACTCTCTGGTCTTCAATTTTCCTTAGTTCAGCTTCTTGAGAGGAGGGTCTGCTGCCTTCTGCGTGTTCTCAAATCTCACCCCAAGGGCACTGGGCAGAGCTAGAGCCCCCAGATGCTGACAGAGAGTCAGCAAGGGAGCGGTTGCTCAGACAGGCTTTACTTCTGGATGGGTCAACATTTCTCTTGACTTGGCTATTGACCCTTTTGGATGCTTTTTAACATGAGAGTTTGGGAGAGGGAAGAATCCTTCTATCTCATGGGCTTGGGTTAAAAGACAGCATCACATCTGAGAACGGTTGTTTGCTTGGGAGGCAAGCACTGACTTTTACAAACAGCAGACACTCCCCAGGGCCTTGCAGGCAGGAGCAGTAACGTTCTGTGGCTGGACCGTAAACAGCCAGGTAACCACTGACACCATCTCGTAGACAGGTTTGAGGTTCCTCCCCTTCTCCCTGGGGATCATAAAGCCAAGACCTTACGAGAGAAACAAATGAGTTATCCTAGCCGGGGTGTCTCATTAAGATTTATTACAAATGCTTGCAATAACCTAGGAAACCTGCTTCCAAGAGTCATCCAACACACCCAAATTAACAAGACAGCCCTTCAGATAAAACTGTGCTATCCAAATCCCTTTACACTGACCTGCAGCCCGGAAATGGTACAACTGGTGCAGCAGCTGCCCCACATTAACAGATATCTGCAACTTTTAACAAGAATCAGGCACACCCCTCTTCTGAGCCCCAGCTGTAAAACTGATGAACTGAGAAGGAGATCTCAACGAGAAAGGGGAAAAACACAGCATCGTACCGTAGTTATTTCATTGTGCCTTATGTGCCATTTTGCCTTGCATTATGGCAGCTAAACCCTGCAGAAGAAAACCATTATACACGCTGTGCAGACACATGTGTTGAGTCCTGCTGTGTGATTCTGGTGCCCGATGCAAGGGCAACGGGGCATGTCAACAGCTCTGCCGCACAAGACCAACACTTGTATGTGCTGAGAAAGCGCACATGGAACCACTGGATGTGTTGATGGTACCTGCATGGTCCACCGGAGCTGGCAAGCATTTCGCCTTGCTGGTTTGCAGAAATGGAGCCTGAACTCTGCCTGCAACTGGCAACCAGCTCTCAACATTTAAGGAATGTGGACATAATCTTCTGTATTGCAATTAAAATAACCTAACCTGGATGCAGAGAGCAAACCTAGAGCAGCTAATGCCTTTCAGCGGTGAAATAACTGCTTTTGTGATGAGCTCAGTAACACAAGGGAAGGCTGCCCAGCGTGTGAAAAGATCCAGGATACCATTTTGTCATTTTTTTCCATCAACGTGTAATTCTATCCATCTCACATGTGACTAACTAGAGCATACCTTCTAGGAAGATATCCAGACTCAAGGTAAAGCATCCAAACTAGAACAAATTTCCCCCTGGCCTTGGTAAATGGTTCCACTGGGTAATTACCATGCTGCTCCACGTTTATCTCATTTCCATCTGAACTTCAACTTCTATTCACTAGATCTTCCTGTTTCTGTTACACATCAGAAAATCTCCTGGAACAGGGAATTACCCACCATGATCATATTGCTTTATTTCGCTTTAGTAGGTTAAATGGATCGAGCTCTTTTGTCACTGTGAAGCTATTTTCCCCTAGACCTTGATTCATCCTATTACAGCTGAGGTCTTCTATAGCATATATCCAAGAAGACAAAAAAACATCATGCCGAGCACAGAGTCATAAGTTTTGTGTCTTGTCAACAGCATCTCCCACTGAAATGGTCCCAGCTGCAAAAAGATTCCTGATTATATCCTCCTTCTGGCACAGGGAAGGGGAGAGCAAGCTCCAGAGCGCCTCAAAGTCTTTCACTAGCAGCCGACTGCAAAGATTTCCTGATGGCAGGTATCCTTCACCATGGGAATATCTGGCAATCTCCTCTAGGTTTGCAAACTACCATGTCCGTTCCCTGCCTCGCTGCTGCGTATTGTCCCTGTGAGCTGTGCGCGCTCTTTGGTTTCCCTCAAAGTGGCACCTGTCCGTGGGGACGACAACAATTCACTGCACAAATAGCTCATTCTTTCGGCACTTTCGTGGGAGGAGTCTAAAGAACAGTTTCAACAGCAAAAATCTCTCCGGGTAGTGTTGACGACCTGAGCTCCCGTCAGTGCACGCTGTGGGGAAAGTCCAAGGAATGCCATTCCCTCTTGGAGCCGATTTCGCTGCTGTCAAATTGCCGTCCAAAGAAAATACATTAAAGTCAATGCCCCTAAAGATGACAAGCCCTGAAAAAAATGTGCTCTGCAAGCACAACCGGTCAATCTAAAGCTGTTCAAAGGCAGCCTCCAACTGCCTGGCTACCTGTCACACTATTCACCCGCAGTTTTTTCCCAGTAAAATATCGCTCGCCTTGCTGAGATCAGCTTGCTGCTGCTTGTTTGCTAATGCAGCACTACAGAAGAGCACAACAAGACTGCACCTCTTTGTACTAGTTCACTCTAGAGAAAGGCAAATTATCCATCCACTCGCACAGCCACCCTGATGAAAGCACATCCTGATGTGGAGAGGGCTTGACCCTTCCCGGTTCTGTGCTGGTGGTCCCCCAAACCAAGCACTGCCACCTCGGCAGCAGCTGCAATTACGGCACCTAAGGAAGCAGATAAACAAGGAACCAAATGATTCTGTGAGTGAACTCGGGTCTTTGATAACACCAAGCGTGCAGCAGCACAGCCAGGCAGGCTCTGTGGATTTGTGTCTTGTTTGACCCGATCATCTTGGCAGTGCCCTGCAGAATCAGCACTGGGGAATGCACAGCTGCGGCAGGGAGGAGGCATCCACCCTGCTCCCTGCTATTCTGCCATCCCACATCCCCAAAGCCTGCCCAGGAACAGCCATACTGCTGCAGGCTGGAGCCATCACTGAGCCATCAAACGAACTTCAATGCTAAGGACTCCCTCTCCAAACACTGTCAGACCCCCCTATCCCTGCACCCTATACTTCAGTTTTCCCATATACTAACCCTCTTTTCTGGTTCAGCACCAGATACCCAAACCTGCTATTTCATCTCACTCCTAACCTACAGCAACCTTCTAGCCTAGCCTGACCTTCAGGGGAGCACACTGCAAAATACAATCAATCACTTATCAAGAACATGATAAAAGCAGCAGAGATAATTGCTGTTTTAAACAGGAGGGAGGTCTGCTGTTAAAAGAAATAATTAAGGGAAATGGGGGATTATCCATTGCATGGACTCTTCAGACCTAACTGGAAGGGATGCTTTAGCCAGGAATGAGTTAGTGGGCTCAGTGGTGAGGTTAATGGACAAAATTTTATAATCTGCTATCCAGAAGGTCAAGCTCAATAAGGTCTTGGGTGTTTCTGGCACTAATACATCTGTATCTGTGAACAAATGGACAAAGGAATAATAAGAACTCCCTACTGGGCCACTCCAGTCATAAGTTCAATTATGGGAAAGTTGGAGAAAGATTGTAGAACAGTAGCATTTTCTTCTGTGTTTGACGTGGAACTAAGCCAACACTGATCTCTACCCTCAACATCCTGTATCGCATTTCAGCACTTACTGGATCGGGTTATCACCACTGACCATCCAGTCTCAATGGTGCCTCCGCAAGGGAAAACACTCCATCAAGTGCATTTCCGCTTGGGAGCCAAGGGTTGAGCCCAGGAGCTGGGCAGGGAGCGAACGGCTCCCACAGCCCACACCGTCCATCAGACATTCCCAAAGGAAAACCAGCACTGCCGCTGGACTATGCCAGAATCTTGACGTGGTCTTCAAAGGACACTCTTCTTTAAAATAATACATTCCCAGCCCTTTCACCTTCCTTTTGCTTTTAGGTTTTCCATTTTGACTGAGGTAAGGACTGAAATAACATTGCGTTTTTTGACTGGGAGTACAGATTTACATACAGTTGAGCAGGTCAAAAATGGGAAAATGATATTTCTTTCAAGGCAAAAAAACTGCTCTCAAGAAAGTAACCCAGAGAAGCGATGCTGGTCTTGCTTCAGTGTGTTGTGCATTGCGGATACAGCCATCTGCAGCACTGTCTTTGGGGCAGCCCTCCGAGCCTGCAGAGTCCATTGGGGACCCACGCAGAGCCCAGGCAGCAGCAATTACATTCATTTCCCTCTCTGCTCTCCTCATTCCCAGCAAAAGCAGTTTCTGTTGCAATACCTGAAAGCGTGTGACTCTGCACTTGGCCACTTGCTACGACTCATCATCTTCCTTCACCCTTTTCCGAGCCTTGAGAGCTTCTTTCAGCAATGTTTCACTGAAGACTGCAAAGTAATTAGCAGTAGCTCTTACCACTGTCCTCTAATGGAAGATGGCCTCATTAATTACATTACACTGACTCAGCTTCGCTTGCTCAGAGATAATAAAAATATTGCTAGCCCTCTTTCCAAAATAGGCAGCAAAAACTAACCCATTTCAGACACGTACATCAAGATCCTGCAATAAAAATGCAACACCTTGTGTTTAAATATGCTCTGTCATACCTCAGAATAGCCTTGGCCCAACACTTTGAATTTCCTACAAGAACCAAGAACACTCCTGAGCTGCTTGCACAAGGCAAAACAGTGCACGGTGCTTTAGGGTTGTGCATGAAAAAGAGTAAAAGGGAAGAAACAACCTTGCTTAGTATTTAATGGAAATACAGGTATCAATACATACCTGAAAAGCAACAAGAATTCTTAGTGTATCTGACAGTAGCAGTATTCGACCTCTTCTGCCTCCACCCAAGGTCGTGGTCTTCTGTGGAAGAACCTCTTTGCTGGCTCATCAGCCTAATCTAAATGAACACAGTGGTTAATAAAGACTAATCTACATATCGTTCATGATGTTAATGTCTTTCGCTGATGAACCCCTCATTTTCCAACACCTCTGCTGCACAGCACAATATTCTGACACCCAAAACAGGCAATAGAGTCTGCTCAGGTATTCCACAGTATATGCTACACTTGCCATAATATGTATATGAGTCCAGGTGGATCCCACCTGACCTTCAATATATAAAATAACTTAATTTAGCAGTAATCCTTGTGGTTATCATAACGAGGTAACAGATTTAAATCACCTTTGAGAGGCATCTCTTTTTTTTGTTGATTTTTAGGGAAGCCAGAGCAACTAGGGATGGAAGTTATGCCATGGTATCTACTAAATGCTACAAACGAGGCCATAGTTTCCTTAGGCGGAAAAAAAAAGGTGTGTCAGAAAAGACACAATGTTTCCACTTAATATTCTGAGGATGTTTTCAAATGTTTAAAGTTTTCATTTCCAATTACATTTGTTTTGAAAATCATCAACATTTAATTTTTAAAGGGGAATTTAAATGCTTTCAGAACACGCAAAAGAGGCAAAATAAATCAACCTAAACATGGAGGGTACACTATTTATTTTGCTGAATAATCTTCCTCTTAGCGTGCCCAGAAAGAAATTAGGATTTTTTTTTTAGTTTAACAACCAGAAGTAAAAAATCAATTATTCACAGAGTTCTAGTCCTCATTTCTTTTGAAAAATCTACCTTTTTGATATGCTTGAGATTGTGCACCAACTTAAAGGAAGCATCAGAATATTAGATGCAGAATGAAGGTTTTGTTTTAAAAAATCCATAAAAATCAGTGAGAACGTTCTACAGTTATTTATATTTCCACTAAAACAGGTGATTTTTCAATTATAATGAAGATGTAATCTTTCTTGAAAGTAATGAAAATGCAAATACTCAGCACTAGAGAAATTAGGCTGGAAAACCACATATATACAGAAAATAGGTCTTGTTCCACTGAAAGAAAGAGGGAGGGAAAGGGTGAGAATTAAAAGCAAGAAGTAAGTTGAACTCAAGTTCTTATTTCTCAACAGTGCCCTTTTAAAAATGACCCATTAAGTTTTCTTTCCAGACCCCAAATCAACAAGGAAAAGGGCACTGGGATCTGACCTTCCTTTAATAATACATTGGAAGTTTTGCTTTTGGGGGAAAGTCATTTTATAAGAGGAAAGACAAATAATGCCAACTAGATTAATAAATTTGTTAGCAGAGAAAACAGAAAAAGGGGGGGAAGTACCACAAATCAGGGGAGAGAGGGAAAAAAAAAAAGAAAAAGAAAAAAGAACTCCATAAAATAATATTTGAAATCCCACTGAGTGTTCAGGAAAATAGAGCCAATGTTGAGCTGCTGGGAAGGCTCAGCCCCTGGTTGTGACACAGAAGAATGAAGAATTTGGGAGGCCCTGGTAGAAACTGGGGAGAGAACACCCACCCTCCTGTCTGCATTCTTGTTTCAAAGGTCCCCGATTTATTTAATTAACCAAGCGGTGTCCACAAGACTGGAGGCTGATCCTGCTCTCAGTTGCTCCCGAGGAGAAGGAGCTTCAACAGCACCTTGGTGACATTGAAAGCATGATGGGTTGGTCCGAGGCTTGTGTTGCTCCTTGGTGACACTGAAAGCATGACAGGTTGGCCCCAGCCCTGTGTTCCTGTCAGAAGCTACAGCATCTGTGTCAAGGTTTCCAGCCATCCTAGGTTGGGGTGGAAGAAATGAAAACACTGCAAGGGGAGAGCTTCACACATCAGAGATGGTCATTGCTGTCTGATCTGGGACTGGATTCTGAGCTATCCTGATGACTTCAGGATGTGGTAACTAGACACACTGGTTCATAGAGATTATGATATCTTGCAACCTACATAAAAACAATTGCTTTATGAGAGATCAAAGCACCTTCTAGCCTAAATCCTTTGGGAGATTATAAGAAAGTAAGAGGAATATAATGCTGTCACCCCAGCATATTCTTCATGAGCCCAGCAGTCTGTAAGCCTTGCAGAATCTGTCCATTCATTTCTACAACTCTTAATTTTCTCAGTCCTAGAAAAGACACAACTAAGGATTACTGCTGACTGCACTCAACCAAGGTGCTCATTAAAGCAGGGTCAGTTCTTAGGGGGGCACTCACTGGACACCTGAGACAAGATCAACCCATCAAAAGTTCAGATGAGGCAACAGTCCACAAGACCATAAGGCTTGCTTTGAGTCTCTACTACATCATAAAATCCTCTTCATTACTGTCCTCCAGTAGTAGGCTGACTCCTTAGAGAGTATGTTTGCCTCCAACAAAGCCCATCCCGGAATACACCAGGAGTGTAAGCAAGAGGAGAATAAAGCCCTCTAAAGTCAAGGAAGGAGATCTAACCTCTGACATGGAATAGGACCTGTCTATAAACCAGGCACAAATACTCCATCTATGGAAAAGGCTTCATGGGTTAAACCCATGGTCCCGCTGACTTCAGTGAGTGATTTAAGGAGAGTTCATCTTGCCCTGAGCTGGAGGCTGGAATTAGTGACCTCTTCCTTGACATTCTTTTTTTCCCTAATCTCTGAGACATTTTACATCCTTTCTTATCTCATCCATTAAAAACAAAAAATCCCCAAACAACTGAAATTCAGAAATGAATATCCTGGTAACATTCTTTTCATGATTACTGTATAAATATTAATCCAGCAAAATGAGCGCGATACAAATCTCCTTTAATGACTCATTCACCAGATTCCTGCCCTTGCCTTTCAAAACCTCAGCATCAGTAGCACAGTTTCGTCTTCTACCCATCAATTGATACTTAAATAATGCATAACACTGTCTTATTAAATGCACGTTGAATATTTATTTGGGAGCTCATCACCAGTTGAAAGATAACCTTCATTTTCAATTCCCTTTGGCATAATCAGCTAATTGGATATCAGCAGAAGCTCAGCCTCTTCAGTCCGCTGCTAGTCAAGTGGTAGCGTTCCTTCCAACAGCGCTTTCAACAGGCTCAACCCTTCCTGCAGCTTTGTCCAACCTCAGTAATCCACAATGAGGACAAAAAAAAGGGAGAAGATAACAAAGGTGGTCACAATCACTCACTTCCTTCATCATTCTCGTTGTGCCTGTTAGGTATTGGCCAGAAACAGGCAGGAGAAAGCCAACATCTTCCTGCAATAACTGCTTGCACCGTGTCCTGGCCGCTATGGCTTTCACCTAAGGTCTGCAGTTGCTTGGAGCCTGCAGCAAAATCTCAGACTTGCTGGTTCCTAACTTAAATTGCACTGAGTTCAGTTGCTAAAACTACAGAGCCTGCGATATAGCCTGGACCATTTCTGATTCACATGCAGCATTTGTCACCAGCAGGTCGTTGTTAATGACGCTGGTTAAGCAACAACACCCCAGAAGCAGAAATATGAAAGGTGTTTGCAGAGGAAGAGTCCCCTCTCCTCTGTGCATTGACACATCAGCTCAGGTGTTTGGGGCTGCATCTGACCCCAGGATGGGACATGCAGCACTGGAGGATGTTGGAAAATTGTTATTCATTCCTGGCTGCTAACAATTTCTTTCCTTCTCTTCTAAAGAAACACATTTTTCCTTTAAAACACTGAATTGTGGGGAGGGAGGTGTATTATATCAGTTTGGTAAAATGATTTTAAAAGAAAAGGATCAAATAAGGGGGCAACCTTATCACATTTTGCTTCTGAGAGCATCAAACCCTCACCAACTGCAGAGACCTGCCAAGCCCTTCTTTGGATGGGCAGCTCCCTGCCCCTGACAGGTGCTGGAGTACGAGACCTGACAAATTAGCACATGGAAAAACATTTACCTGTGCCCAACGTCTGTCAGATCTTTGGCAGCCACTGCAAGAGCTGCACAGCAAGAAAACCAAAGCGCCTTTTCTGCAATACTGTCTTTCAGCATCGTCAAATTCAATTCTAGAGGAAACACTGTGCAAAAACACTCGCATGACAAAGGCCTACTAATTTTCATAGGCTTTTAAATGAGAAGCATTTTTCTGTCCCCCTTTGTCTTAGTCACCTCCAGCCTCTCCTGTTCACACAGAGGAACATCCCACCTGCACCCAGCAAGGCACCCTGTGGGACTAGGGCTCCACGTGCTGCAGATGCACAAATCCACTCGACCTCCACGCTCAGGAGACTTTTTAGCACAGCCCTTTCTCCCTGGACACCTCCATCGATGTCAGTAGGATACATCTTAGCTTGGACCTCGGCAAGGGAATGCAGAAGGAGCTCCAGATCCCACCAATAAAGGTAACCTCGGCTCTCTGTCAACTGCAGAAGTGTTACATTGCCTCTGGTGAGCAAAGCAAGAGCGTTTTGCATTCCCCAGGCTCAGCGAGTGCTGAGACACAGCACAGACTTTCTAAGAATCTACAAGGGCAATGACACACTGGTTTGCAAGTTAAAATATGTGACAACTGCAAGATGCAATCTGAAGAATTTTACCCAATTTAAGCCTGTCATCAGCCTAAGAGAGGCTTTAAGCAACCAAGCCCACAAGCCTCCCTTGGAAACGCAGAGCAGAACATCAGGGAGAACCTGCAAAGCCAGTGAGCTGCTTACCCATCCGCATGAAGCTGAGGTGGGAACGGTCCAGGCTGCTGCAGACCCCTGAATCTCAAAAATCAGAAAGCAATGAAGAAACATGAGCAACACTGAGGTCCATCCAACAGGTCCTGTGGGTTTGCCAGGGCGTAGACTAAAAATATAGCATGCAAAGAAGTACTTTGGCTCCCAGATGGTTTGAATTTTCTGTATATTTGGAAAAAATAAAATGACTCCTTAATACTTGAATAGCTAGCAATATTGGATGGAGACTCAGACTAATTTTGCATGAAACTGGCTTTAATTTTCATTCCTTTTTTTTAATTTATTTTTTATAAACTCTTCCCCATCTTGTCTTCTTAGGAGAAAGAGAATTGCAAAATGGGAAATGGGAACTGAGAAACCCAGCCTTCCCTGTACTTCAATATTTTCCAAACTGTTCTCTCAATCCACGACCAACCAAGGAGGCCCCAGGTAGCCTTTAACATGCCTTAAAAACCTGGTGCCTACAGTAAGGCTCCTAATTCTGTACTTAAGCACCAAAAGCATGAGCTGTTTTTTCAAAAAAAATGCTGAGTGTGCAGCAGCTCCCAATAAATTTCACACCCCTGCAAAAGCCCTGTTTTCAGGGAACTATTTTCACCCTTTCATTTGCAGGTTGCCTTCATTACTTCCTTCCCTTGGGTTATGGAAAGGCTGTTAGCGACATCCTCCACTCTCCAGGTGCAGCAGTGCAAACGTAGGGTGTCTCCACTAAAGCGGCATCTCCATAAACGTAAAGTGCTTAATGGAGATACCCCAGACTTGCACTGCTGCAAATGAGACCAGAATTTGTCCCAGGCTTGGGAGCCAGGAGGAGGTCAGATGCTTTTACTACATTGCCTTCACTTTGGCATGCTAATGATGTGCAATTTTTAAATGCTTTTTTCCCCACAGATACTGCACTTCCAGGAACTGCACTAAATGCATTGAAATGGTAAAGGGCAGGCTTTACCCCTGCAGTAGATGAGTGCCCAGTAAAGGTATGAGCCTCATGGTAGCAAACTATACCTCTCCGCATTGAGATTTCACCAATTTATTTAAATATATATATATATTATATATAAATCAGCAAATCTACCTTTGGTCACCATGTTGGTTAAGAGCCATGCGGGGCAGCAGCATGCCTGCTTTCCCAGCTGGGGACCACCATGCCAGGAGGGGTCTGTGGTGGTATCTGTGCCTCATCCAAACAGCCATAACATCTAGTGTCTTGGGGAACACCTACCTCTGCCAATTCTTACCTCATATTTCTTTTCTTCTGGTATTGTAGCCAACAATCCAAGAGGAATAGGCCAACATGGAGATTCAGCACTGTTGTCACCTCCTGTCCCCGGATCTGCTGTTCCCATGCACAACACCAACGCTTGAATCACAACCCACACTCTGGCTTCCACTCCACTCGAAGCAGACGAATGCCCTGTTGGGTTTTTGGTTCGGCTATGTCCACCATCCACTCTGTTTTTCCCCAGGTTTTACCTGTGCAGCTCATCAATTCCATCGTAGGCTGAAGCACATGTGTTTTTAAGCAGGATGTTAATTAGAAACATTTAGGATGTATGTCAAATGTATGGTTAGTGCATAGGATTTCAGTTGACATGAACCAGTGTGCCCCAGATCCACTCTCCATCCCTGCTGCAAGCACTTTTCAGGGGTAAAGAATTTTTTTGAAAGCAAAACAAGGTCAGATGTTTGGCCAGTGTAAGTCAGTCTATTTGTATTGGAGACCGTGGAGGCTGTATGTTCCGTTTAGCCTGAAAGCTGTAGACTACATTAAAAACAAGAAAAATGTCATAACACTGTTCTACAATGCTTTCTTATTAACAAACATAGCTGCAAGGCATGATTAAGGGTGCTCATCATTCCTGTTGTAATTATGAGGTATTATTTGTAATACCATTTTAGATTTGCCTCTCAGTAAACCGATGAAGAAAATCTGATTCTAGTTCGCTTCTTTATTATACTTTTGCTGACAGAATAAGAGAGAGATGTTTGTTCTACCAGTGAAACAGACACTGTTTTAATGGGGCAAAAGGAATCGTATTCACTGCAAAATAAAGGGAGACTATGAATCTTTTGGGAATTTACAGAATTCCATGTTCATTCCATGGTTTACTTAAAAAAAAAATCATAGCTCCTTTAGCAAAGAGGAACTTCTCAACTCTGATCTTCTGAACTCCTAGGATTTCACCAGAACACTCAAGAAGCTTCTCCAGGTCAATTCGGGGACAGCTTTTCTCTGCCAGTGATCAGTACATTTTCACCTCTCAGAAGTCCAAAGCAAATACGTTCCAAATTTTGCCACCAATTTTGCAATCAAATCATCAATTTGCCATTGTGTTCCTGATAAGGAGACCCAAGATATGATTGTCAGTGAACTATGGAGTGTTTCTCAGGAGCAGCATAAACATCTCATAGCACATCCTCTCCCCAGGATATTCGTGTCTTCCCTCTGAGCGCTCACTATATTCCAAGATAGGCTGTCTGAAAAAAATAGTGGGTGAGCATGAAATGAAGACCATCATACGTACATTTAGACAAGGGGATAGCTTAAATTCTAGACTATTCTAACCACAGCTTTCTTTAATATTCTTTATAACTAGTTATTTTGATGTAACAGCTGAAGAACATTTGCAATGCAGTATCGAGTTTTAAAGCTGTTGAACACTTCTCACCATCAGATAGTTATGCCAAACTTTAATGATTTGAGCTGAGATTTTACAAGTGAACAATGTGGCTCTAACGTCTTCCCTTTGTTTTACATTTAAAATGACCTATCCATTTCTGGGATGAGGACAGAAGCAAAAAGTAGCTTTTCATCAACTAAGTTAAACCATTCTAGAATCATTCTCTTTTTTTTTTTTCCTACCCTGAGCACAGCAGCAGAGTTGGCCTTACCCAGTGATGGCTTCAGACACTGTTTCAGACCAGATCAGGCAAGATGGATAAAGGTGACAGAGAATTACTTGCATCTCCTGTTATGAACATTCATTCTTATGTCTTTTAGCCAAATCTACAAAGATCTTAGTAACTGCTCCTATAAGAGTGCTTACTAACAAACGCTAGAGAGCCTTTTGTGAACGGGTCCTGCTCCAAGCAGCACAACAATCCAGTTAGACCAGTTCATACTAAGAAATATGACTGGAAGGTGCTCAGTCCTGATGAATAAAAACATTCCAAGATACTCCTCATCACTGGCACTAACAAGAACATCCCAAACTCCAACGAGGTGCAACACAAGCATGAACACAGAGCCAGAATTTGGAGTCTCCAGACTTTCCAGATGTCTCATCAAAGGTTTTTAATTCTGAGTTGTGATGTCTTAGTTTTGAGAAATAGACTGAAACATTCAGATGGTCAATCAACAGTTTCAAGTAAGTCCAGGCACTCAACTCTGGCAAAATTAGTCTCACTGTAGGAATCAGAAGTTTGGCACTAAAAAAGTCCGGGGGCCAAACTCGGAAAAATACATAGTCAAAGAGGGTAAAGTGACCCACTAACCTTCTGCAACAGGATTTCATGAGTAAGCATTCAAACCAGGCACATTTCTAAAAGCTGGCAACACTTGGGGGCCTCTTTTCTGCTTTAAACTGACTTGTCTCTCCAAGTGTCCCTCCACTTCAAAGGACTCTGCATCAGATCTATATTCTCCAAGAATAAGACACACAACAGGAGATACTCAAAAAGACAGGCTATTTCTAGGTTGCAAGGGAAGGTACTGAAGCATTTTCCCATCTTCCTCTGCTCTCCCTCTGCTTTCTCCTTCTCCAGCTCCCTCTTAACTGAAATCCCTTAATCTCAATGATGACAATTGTAATCACTCTACTTTGCAGCCACCCAAGTTGCTCAGAAATGCCTGTCTTGAGGCAGTCCCCCTCATGGAGATGAAGAATAAATATGACAAGCGCATGGACTCCTGTAGGGCTTTAATTTAAAACAAATATGGAGTCAAGTGAGGATTAATCTTATTTCCACTGAAGACTGAGGGGGCTCTGAATTCAAGTTGCTCTTTAATCAGTTGAGGACAATGATGAGAGGGATGACAGTAGGAAGAGCTGGACAGGGTGGTTTGGAGCCTTTCCAGACTCTACTCTTCTGATCTCAACCCAGAGCTGTGGTTAGCATATCAGGAAGCTGATTCCCTCCTCTTGCTACTCATTTTCCTCCCCAGCAGGTTTTTGGCAAGCAATCCAAGGACCATACTGGGTCAGTACAGTCATATACTGCTTGGGGAGCACCTCTGCAGGGAGAGATGACACGCAAAGGGATAGACTGCCTACATTGCAGACCAAAATGCTACAACACGGGCACTGGTCATGGGGTGAGTCTTCTTCCCCAGAGTGGAAGAAACTTATTCTAGAAGCTGCAAAGCATTCACGGGCTTTGGGGAGAAGTACTCATTAAAACTTGTGTTAGGTCAAAACCTAGAAATCTCTAAAGGGGATGTCAGGATGGGAACCAGAATGCAGGGATTACAGTCTCTGCGTCCATGAATTTGCATCACGCTATGACCTTGGACACAGGGTGCTAGCTTTCCAGTCACGTATCCAAATAGAGACTACAATTTTTAATCCATTTCTTTCATGTTTCTTGAAGAACCACAATTTTTTCCAACAACATATGTTATTATACTAGCAAGTGTTCAGGGTTGTTCTTTTGACTATCTCCATTTCTGTACTCACACAGAATAAGTGTTTTGACTGAAAAGGTTAGACCTGAAAGTTAATCTGATGATTGGAATAGCTGAGTATCTTTCACTTGAGAATATCCATTTTGGAAAGAAGGCATCGATGATATCTCACAGGATCCAAGACAAGGAGTAGGCTTCTTTATTTTAGAGCATGCAATTACTTGATGTGTTTAGCAAAGGTGGTCCAAGGCTCTGAGAAGGGGTCTCAAACAGACCCGTTCCTGATCCCCTTCTCTCTCTTGGCCGGCACTTCTGTACATCTACTGCCTCCACCTCGTCCTTGGCTACTGCATGCAACAACCAGGAGTGAGCACAAACAAATGCTCTACTCTGAAAATCAAAAACTTTGGGAAAACTTAGCTCTTGCCCTGGATGAGAATAAGGTGACCTTCTTTAAGTACAAGGTGACCTGTTTTTTCTCCATTTCTGATGGTTCTGATCCTTTGAGTCCCTAGGCAACCGCACTGTGAAATCCATTTGAAACATCAGAGAGAGACAGCTCATCGCACTCGAATTCTCCTACGCACCCACCCCTCTTATGGTCCAACAAAAGACTCCCCCTTTCCCTGCTACCCCTCCCTGCCCTTCGGCTCAGCAGCCCCAGCCCTTCATGGTTATAAAGCATCCAGTTGTCTCCCTTGAAAATTCAAATTGAGATGCCTGAGTTTCTTTAATTCCATTTTCTTAAGCCCAAATAGTGAAAGAGGCTTATGCACATAAATAAAAAAAATAATAACCTGCCACTTAAATCCTGTTCATGCAATTAGCTCAGTGCCTAGCTCTGTGCTAATGCGATCGCCTCTTATTGTTTGCTCCTATTTATACAGCTCTTTAAAGTTCATTAAAATCACTGCTGCTATCTCACACAGAACAACTGTTCAAAACATCAGTGTCACGCAGTCAGGAAATTTATGCTTTGAAGTTCCCTCCTTTATTCATTTTTATCATTTTTTTCTCTCTCTCTCTCTCTCTCTTTTTTCCCTTAATGACTAAACCAGTTTTATGCTTTTCACAGTTATTCCAAAAGCTGTTCCTTCTGACGCGACGCTGATGCATCATTCCTGTCCATAGCCCTTTCTCTCGCTCCCATTATCTCTTCCCCGCTTTGCCTCAGTCCTCTGCTAAGTCCATCACAGCTTTTTTTTAATGTCCACAACACCGTGTTTTATAGTCCGTCCAAACTTCAAAAGCTGCTTCAAAAAACACACCCACACCAGCCCTTTGATGGCTGCACCCTGGTTTGCTGCAACACGACAGCACCCATGCAGCCTCACGAGCTCACCTACTGCATAAGCAGCAAACCCGAGGAGGGGTTAAAAAGAGTAAAAGTCAAAGTAAGAGGCAATCGCTATGGGCCGGGTGTTCGCAGCGGTGCTGGGTTTGCTGGGGGATGCTGTCCCACCTGGGAACCTGCACAAGGTCTGATCTGCAGAGGCCACGAGGACCAATCTTGGACTGCTCATCAGAGCATCAGAGCATCCAGGTCATTGGGATGGGCTGCTCTCCACCTTGGTCTCCAGCTTTTGGATTATACATGGCATCTTACAGATGCAAAACTGCCTTCAGGTGCAGATCTGGAGTGAGAGAATTGCATATTTGTATACATCTATGTATATACATATACACCCACATTGCTTTGTTTGGATAAACAGTTGAAAAAAAACACTGTCGCAGCCCAATTGGGAAGGTTATATCACTGCAAAATTTTGCACCTATGCACTTTTAGAAACTGATCTTGCCGTTTTATCCCAAAGAACCGGAGAAAGTTATATGCTGAGAAACAGCAGAAGAGTTCCCTCTGTGAGCCAGAAACATTTCTCAGACCAGAGTAATTAACAAGTGCCATAGACCATCACTTAATACGATATAAAGAGCACTGCCAAATCTCAGGATTATATCTGAATTTATATTCTCAAGCTTCTAACATGTAGAGACGTGATTAAAAAAAAAATTGGCTTTTATGTTTTTAAATGCACTTACTTAGCTTTTATGTTTTTAAATGCATTTCTAAATTTTGTGGGTGAAAAAGAAAAGCTTGAAAATAGGAACTGTAAAAGCTATCAAAATCAGATCAAAAAGCTCAATCTCATTTTTTTTTCTTCTTACAAGCTGTCTCTTGAGCTGAGGGCTTGATTCATGATATTTTGCTCAGCAGCAGTTGGTGGTGCTCAGCGTGCCATGGTTAGTGATGGTCCACAGCACACACCATTTAACTATTTTAAAACCAGTTCTGGCTCCCAGAAAAGATTGGTTGCTCGACTGACAGTCAGGTGCTGTTAACACCAGCGTGTTGGCCTCTTGCACCACAGAGGCATCAGCTCATCCCTTGTGGGGCTTCTGAAAGTGTAAAAGCATTTTCCCTTTGCTAAAAACACCAGGAACACAAGGTATGAGATGGTCTGCACCAGCCTTGCCGAATGCAGTGGAGTTTCACTAGATTTCAGTCTACCCTTCCTCCGGTTCATCCATCACAAACCCAATCACGATTTGAAGGGCAAACCTCCCTTCTTGGCAAGCCAAGGAAACCCTGCTCGGCAGCACCAGCCTACCCAGCACCTGCACGGATTGCTCCCATCTCGCCATCCCGAAGATGTCTCAGAGCAGGAGGCAAAGCTCATTTTTCAGCATCAGATTTACAGCTGAAATGTCCCTCTCTGGCAAGCGAAGGCAGTGGGGAGGAAGAGGAGAATCACACAAAGGACCCGAGTTGCAGCTGTCCTCTTCTAACCCATATTGATGCGACACTTCAACAGATCAAGGACACAGGCAACGCGCCCCATCTCCAGGAGCCCCATCTCCACGGGCCAGTGCAGGACACACACTACCACGCAAGGCAAGAACCCAAGGGCATTCCGAAACCCTGACCCCCAGCACCGCTCACCGAGAGTTAATTTTAGACTGGTGATCTATGTGCTCTCAATTTAGTCCTTTTTCACTGTTTGGTTTTTGAGATATTCTCCACCAGGGTCTTGAAATTGCACTTGAAGGAGGGTGTGGAAAGGCATGGAATATATTCAGGGGGGTTTATGGGGCCAAGTGGAGGGCTGGGACTGCTCTGCTCTAATAACCCAGGAGAGAAAGCCTGAGTTGAAACCCGTAAACCGGGTTGGGATGGAAACCACACTGAGATGGAGAGGTTCCTGCTCTGTTTATCGTCACCCCAGGCTTGGGTCCTCGGTGTTTACCTCTTGGTCGAGAAGCCTGAGGTTCAGGTTCCTGACAGTGCAGGTGCTGATGGACACGCAGAGACTTTCCAGACAGAACAGGGATCCGTGCTGTGGCAGAGCCCTGCTGATTTACTGAGCTGCGCGAAGGACAGCAGGTCCCACCTCTTCCTCCCGCCTGCCGTTACCCCTCGCTAACCTCTCATCATACGAGGTCTCTCCAAGAGTTGCTGCCTCTAAATCCATGGGCAAAACCTAAACCACCATCACCACCATGGGAGGTCCCCAGTTGCAAAACCTGGTGTTAATTCCCTCTCCCGTCCCACGCTCCATTTATCACTGCAGTGTGAGGTCCTTTCTCGGTAGTTACATCAACTGCAAAGCCAAGTATCTCGGGGCAGATGTTCACATTCCATCTCTCCCAGGTCCTCCAAGCTCTTTACGACCCTCTCTAGCACAGGGCACCAAGAGCCACAGCAGGCAGGTTGTGCCCATGAAGAGTGTTAGAGACAGGATTTGGGGACTGCCCCATCACACACCTGAATCCAGTCAAGCCACCAGCACAAGAGCCTTGGTCAGCACGCCTGCACATGGGCTCTGCAGTGGAAAACAAGTAACTGGAGCTAATGCTGCTGAAATATTTCTGAGAATAATCACGCACCATTCTCCTACCATATTGTTTAAAAGACAAAACAGGCAGCAGGCCAGACAGAGCCCTGTGGGAATCACACAGGAATGAGCTGGGCTCCTCACATATACAGACAGGACATAAAACAGGAACGTGGGTTTATCCTTCTCTGTACAGGTCCGCACTGGAGATTCTCCACCCCCAGCTAACTTTCGTTTTCCCTAAAATTTATTCTGCTTGTAATTCCTCATTCCTGCTAATCTCTGCCAGGTGTCCCCATTACTTCAGAGCAAGGGGCAGGGCAGACACGTGCCAAGAGGCCAAGAGTCTTTTTTCACCTTGCAGCACAGCAGTCAACCCTGCGCCTTGACGGAGGCGATGCCAAGAGAGCGGATGGAGTCTGGATATCTCAGCTCCAGTGCCGGTTTCCATAGGAATGAAGCCTGTGGGACTGCATCAAACGCCAGGTCAGATGGCTGAGTCTGCCCGTCCAGAGATCCAGATTGCAAGTTCTGTCCTGCCTGTGGCACTTCCCAGGGCCTTCTCTGTCTGACTTTGCGGCTTGGAAGTCCTTCCAAACTCACTGTTACAATGTGGATTTGTTCCTGCTCTCACGCCTGCTCCCAGAGTCTGTATCCTCCATCTCCCTCGCCCAAAACTTCCCTTTTAAAAACACAGCACTCAGAAACAAGCCCCCAAAAAACAGCAAGCCCTTGAAACATCAGGCAGCTTTGTGGGAAGAAAACCGGACACGGATACAAGGGAAGGGATTACCAAGCAGTTACTGCACAAAAAGATTTCCGTTTCCACCACAAGAAGGTTTCCCAGGCACACACACTTCTTTTTGGACATGCTGATACCAATTTCCTTTGCTCCTCAGGCCTCTTTGGGCAGCTCATCCCACCTCATAGCTCAGCCTGCTCCCCAGTTAGCGACAGCAAGTGACACCAGCAATTTGGCCACGCAGCCCCGCAGTTTCTGATGGCCAAAACACACGCCGAGCCACCAAGCATGGAGATCCAGATGTTTTATGGCAGTTGAGGGCATACAAGGCTCCAAAGGAGGAGGAACATGAAAACTTGCTTTTCAACAGGTTTCTCTGCTATTTTTTTCTCAAAGACCTTCAGGACTTATTTACTTACTGCTGTCTTTCTTTTTTATTGGGAATTTTCTTCCCTTCTCTACTTGGCTCTGGCTCCTTTCCCAAGGAACAACTGAGAGTATCTAAGGCTCATCCATCTCTATTTAAATTACTTTTGTACTGAATTGAATAATTGCGCCTCCATTTCACTCTGGGGCAAAAGGTGACTGACTTAAAGGGTGATTAGCTTTTGTTAATAGCCCGCATTAGCGAACGAGAGCTTGGAATTACCTTTGTAATCCTTCCCCACGCTTTAATGTTGCTATTATTATTAATATTGGTCTTTAAAGTATCCTCTCCTCCTGTCGCAAGGAGGCAGGGACTGCTGGTTCTCACAGAAATGGGGGAAAGCTGCCTTTTGCTACAGGGCAGAAACAACCCAAAATATTGCTTTTTTTTTTTTTTCTTAAAGGTGAAAGCTGAGTCCAGCCATGACCCAGAGGCCTCTGATTAAATAAGGGCAAGTGGCTGCAGCCACATTTCCAGCATGCACAGAGATACCCCAGATTCAGCAGCGTATCTGGGCATTTGGTAGGATGCAGATCACATAGTTCATCTTGCAAAGACACCTCTTCCCACCCCAGCGCCTTACAGCCCTGGGCAGCCAGCACAGTGTCACAGGGGGGTTCATCCTCCTCAGGATTGAGAGGAGATCATCACCACTCATGACGGTCTCCAACTCAGCTAGCTCCACCACACACTCTCGAACAGCCCAACAGGAAATCCCAGCGCACCATAAATAATTGGTATTAGGCTTATATTTTTTCACGGCTCAGATTATCTGCAGTTTCTGCTCCAACAAATCATGTTTGTCAAGCTTTCCTGCCTTTTTCTGCTGAACATCGGCATAGCTAAAGTGCTGGGTATTTCCTGAAGGTCTCTAAGCACTAGCTAAGGACAGGGCTGTCCACACAGACCCAGAGGACAGAAGTCCCCTTTGCTCCACAGACCTCCTCACTGCAGCATCACCTTCTCCTATCTACACCTGCAGAAACAAAACAAGAGGGTTATTAGATTAACACCAAGGAGTTATTGGGTTAATATAGGGATTGAATTACCATCTGTTTAACTGTTGAAGCTTGAATTTGTAGCATTTCAAGGCACACACATGCACACATGCACACACAGGGCATGCAACTTTGAGTGTCATCTTACCAGTCCTTGCCTCTGTTTCTCCTGTGTTGATATTCTTCTGTCCACCGACTCTGATCCAGAGTAAACTACCTGAAGACTTGCATAAAAGCACAGATTTTCTTTCAAGGCAGATTATTATTTTCTAACATTATCAGCATTGCCCCAAGCAAGTGAAGAATTTGTTTCTACTCTTTCATCTTGGGTCTCCTTTCAGTGTACGAAACCCTCACCCAAGGTTCTGCTTCCAAGGGGCCTCCAAAGAGGCAGGTCAAAATGGAAAAGAACACAAAGAAACAGGGGACCCTGCTTGGTTTGTAGAGAGAAAGGAAGGCTATGAACATAGTAGCAATTTTCAATGTGAAAATTTTGGAAAGTAACATATTTTGTCCTGTCTTTTCCTAGCTCTCTAGGGAAGGAATGATCATGCTGAAAGCACCCTTGTCTGATGAGCTATGTATTTTTTTTGCAGCTTATCACCTGCCCTTTCTTCCTCACAGCTCTACCTGTAACCCAAATTTCCTAACTGGTTGATCACATCATGTCCATGGCAGCCATCAAATAAGTGCCCATGGCTGAATGTTTTATTTCCATGCAGAAATTCCATCCCGGGACTGAATACAGAATTTTTAAAGTTAATCATTGCACTTGTTAGATGATTAAACTCACCCTCCATGTGGCCTCTCATCTTGTCATGCCCATTCATATGGGAATCATTCAAGCTTGCCCTGCCCACGGCACCTTATCACTGAGTCGAGGCCAGGCTCAGGTGGATAAAGTGCCAGCATATGTATCAGAACTGAAAATAACCTTCAAATCGCTTCCTCTACGATATTTGCATTTTTGTGGTTGTAATCAGATGAGAGTGCTATCTAGGATGATTGTTCACCAGGTCCGCAGCAGTGAGCCAAGCTACAGAGCCTGTAACACAATATCCCATTTCTCGTATTTGGTTTTCAAGTGTAGTTAAAGTAAGTCAAGGGAAATGGTCCGAGAAGCAAAACAGAGGAAAAAAGATAGGAGGAAAAGACATTAAAAAGTCTGTCTGAGAAAATAGTACTTGGCTTCTGAGAATAAAAAGCTTACTTGTAAGAATAGTCTTTCCCCAAAGCAGAAATTTTCTAGTGATCCCATAAAAGTGAAAACCATAAAAAAGGATTTTCGATTCCAAAATATACACATTTTCATCTGAAAAGCTTTCAAATGTAAACAGATTTCTTCTCCCGTGATGTTGTGTGTTTGAGCTACTGATAAAGCATTGACAGTTTTAGAAACCAGTAGATACATTCCACAAAAATTTGTATTTCATTATAATCCTTTCTTTTGTTTTTTTTTAATCAAAGAAAAGCTTTGGCAGAAAAGTTACAACAGACTCGGCTGTGGTTAGGAGTTTTGCATGTGCCGAGCCTGACTTAACTTCACCTCTCAGTTAAATCTGTTCTCTGACTTGAGGAGGACATGGGAGCTGACATAGGGTAAGGCTCAATGTGCGTCCTAATGTCATTCTCAGAGCTATCTACCCATAAGGTCTTTCAGAAAACTGCAATACACAACTAGGCTTCAAACAGAAAAAAATAGCAATCCTGGGTTTCATGCCCGCATATATCATTCTTGATGGGATAATTTCAAAAAGTTCAGAAATTCAGTTCAGCAGCTGCACTTTGGTGACTTGTCTAAAACCTCAAGATTGGAAAACAAGACTGAAATCTCTCAAAGTTGAGCTCACAAGAAATATTCTATACCTTTTTTCACTGCATATAGAAAAAAAAAACCACAGGAAAAGCCTTTGCTCCTAGTTGGAGAAGAGTAGAAGCAAGAAGAATGAAAATCATGTTGGGAATTGATCATAAGCCCACTTAGGACCTTTTGGAAGTTTCTGTCTGGATTTGGATGAAAGATGATGAAGGATAAGGGTAGCTTTGGGGACTGATACAGATTAGAGGCAAAGAGCCATTTTGCATTTTAGCAGGAAACTTCCACAATCGTGACCTTGAAAATGGCTGAGAAGGTTGGAATTAGAGCAGACACTGTCCCAACAGCATCTGAAATGCATCCAACCTGGGAAAAGTTCTAATACTAACTAAATCTGGCAGTGCACAACCAGACCTGGAGACCCAAAATCCTGCATGCTATTAAAACTCAACATGGACTTCAAGCTCAGATCTCAATCTTCACTCTCTGAAAAAAAAAAAGCTTTTTCTTTTTGCATTTAAAATCCCTCACAATACACTGTATGCATGCAAATGACATGTAAATGAGGCCTGACTTGTCCAATCACTCCCTTATCCTTGGCAGCAGGAAGATGGTTCCCCAATGGCCACATGGTGATTCCAGCAGCTCTGAACGCTCCTCTCCCTGCTGCTGGTGGGTATCGACATCGCTCCAGCTCTTCCAGCGCCTCCAGCATGAGCTCTCCCCACAACGAGCACTAACCCAACAAGACCGAGGAGATCATTAGCTCACGCACAGTTTATCAGCAGCCGGTTGATGTTTGACCATGCAGAAAGGTAAAATGAATCACGGGCCAAACATACAACAAATGTTTTGATTTAAAGAGTTGGTCTGTGGCAAGAATATATTGGTCGGCTGGTAGGAAGCAGTCCGAAAAGGGGGGGATTTCCTTCCTTAGCTCCTGCCATCTGGCAAAGTGATGTGTAAGTCGTTCTGTGCACAACATGGAACAGGCTGGAAGGATCCGTTTTTGTGCAGAACAGCCATAGCTTTGTGCAGCTTGGAGTTTTTTCTTCTACAGCTGAACCATGACCTCACGAGATGAACCCCATTGACTTCATTTCAGTCTCTTGCTCACTGGCAGCCAATGGTGAGAAAAACTCCAGGTCTCCCAGCACTGCTGCAGGCCCCAGGAAGCAGAGTGGACAGTCATCAGGAGCTGTGTCTCCCAATAGCAATGGGAGGCAACATATTGCCCTTAGAAAGACCATTAAACCTTTGGCTCCTGTGGAGATCTAACCAGCACATCTAACTTTTCTCTTGCACAAGACAGACAAGAAAAATATTGAAGTTCTGTCCATAACTCATCCTGCGGCCATGGTTTGTTGGACCTACAATGAGACAGAATTCCATGAGCATTGCTTGCCCCTTCCTTCCCCTCCCACCTGCTCCAGAATGGTGGCAGATCTGGAAACCATACTGCAACAAAGGTGGCTTTTCTTTTCCTTTAACCTAATGGGATTTCAGACTGATCAGCTGCAAAAACAATCCAACCCCATATGCAACCTGTCAGAAAACAAGGAAAGGGCTGTGGGGCTCCCCAGGAGAGCAAGTGCCTAATTCTGCATGCAAAGATGTTACGCAATGCTATCAGCAACCAACTATTATCTGGCAAATGCCCTGCACAAATCACTTCCACTGCTTATGTTGACATTTTTCTCTTGTACTGGCAGCAAGTGTCTCCCACCTTGTGCAGCCTAACGCAGATCACAGTGTATAAACACTTTACTGCTTTGGAGCAGGACTGAGAAAGATTTTCTTTTTCAGTGTGATGGAAATCCAGACTCAAAACAGGGAAAAAAATGGGAGGATATTTCAGAAATCAATAGCAAATAGTCAAATGTTAATAGCAATAGGGTATTTAAATGATTAAACTATGTCTTAATATTAAAACAAATCTAATTGTCGCAGTGAGAAGGGAATGACTAAATTTTCACCCTTGAATAGTATCAATAGCTACTTTTACTGCTACCTAGAGGACAGGCAACATCCACTGAATTGCATCTGAGACTGTCTTAAAGGAATCAGTAGGAGACTAGAAAACAAACGCAACTGGATCTCAATATATAAAAAGAGTCTCAGAGAATCATATCTGGTTCACCTTGAGATAAAATATTTGAAATAATCCTTGAAATTAAGGTTCTATATATTTCTAAATAGATCTATAGATAACAAGCTTCTATTTGAATTGATATTTCTATATAGATCTCTATATAATAAGTTTCTATTTAAGTTGATACCTTTAGCTCAGCATTGCTCTTTGAAAGTCTTTCATTTGGACTGTAAAGAAAAAAATTGCCCCACTGGAATAAAGCACATATAGAACTAGCTATCTTGCAGGCTCACCTGAGCCCTGCAGGCAATTTCACAAGTGAGGCCCTTCAGGGAGATTTCCTGATAAACAGACTTGAAGCTGTCAACCAGTTATTTCCTTTTGCTTCCCATCTGCTTGTGACCCACTCTCTGCAGTAAACTGCACAAAAGCATTAAAAAATACGTGTTTATACACCAGAGTTCTTGGCCATTGCCGCTGCCCCTGTCTCACTAGCTCCTATGAGAGATCCATCTCCTAGACTAGACTAGAGCTACCTTGCCCTGGTTAGCTTGAATCCCAAATGTGGTCCTGCTGCAACCACTCCAAAATGCTTATTGAGCATTTATGCTCTATGCAAGGTTTCTTTAGGATGGATGAAGTCTCTTGCTATCCCCACGTACAGCATTAAGCCCCATGGGTCTTTCCTCCTGCTTGGAAACGTTATATGGGTGCTACCATAGTAGACATTATTAACAACGCTACTCAGGCTCTCCGACTCTCAAATGTTGCTGCTTTTTCAAAGTTTTCAGCCTTTCCTGAGACAGGATGTGGCAGCAGGTCAGCGCGGTTCAAGGTTTCCCTTTGCTATTGCCTTCCTCATCCATTCTGAGCAAGAGAACCTGCTTCCTGCCACCTTGGCGCCCAGGGGAGCCCTGCCAGCCCTGCGCTCTGCAACCCGAGACCCTTCTGCAGGCATCAGCTCAGCCTTTACTGCTCTCAGTAGGAACCACATAGGCTCCATTAATCATCTTTTCCCCAAGTCCTCAGTTTTCCTCTCAGTCCCCTACCCAGCGTTCAAACATCCCATCCTCCGCACCCCTTCTGGGTGCTCGGCCTTTCCCTCGCATCCAGACTCCTTCACACCATGCACATCTGATTGCACTCACTAAGCAGCATTTGCTAATCCATAACACGTTGGGCTACACAGAATCTCTTTACCCACTCAGATCTCATTCTAGAACAATCTCACGCGATCACACGTCACGGGAATGATACTGCTCTTGCCAGCACTGAGGACCAAATGACAGTGTTACACAGCAAAGCACCCTAGATATTTGATAGAGGTGTGTTTGTAACCACATCAAAACAGTAAGACAGCTTCTTCTCCATGACCTGTGTAATGCAATATCTGTTAAACTGCGGGTGGAAACACCTTCTCGTGAAATCAAGATTTTGGATAACCTAGGTATAGTCTGGCATGATTGGCTTGAACACTTCTATCAGACAGAGGCATTGCTCATCCTCCTCCTTGAAAACAGGAGACTCAACCTTCGTCATCCACTTGGGAATGGAAGTTTAGCTCCTGGAAAGCCCTGGGGATGTGAATGTTGTTACTCAGGTTCCCTGCCCTTTCCATAGCCACACAAATTCAGGGCAAGCAGACAAAACACTGGAGCAATGGAGCAGAAATAAGAAAGAGAGAAAGACAGAGAGATTACAAGAAAATGTGATCCTCTCTGGGGGAATTTTCAGCTTTTCAGCCAAAAAGGGAAAACTGCATCCCAAGTGCTCTGAACTTAATGAAGCATGTTATTTTCAGGTTTTATAGATGAAAATGTCTTTAAAAGCAAACATATTTTTTGGGGGAAAAAAATTTCCTCCAGTTTGGCCTCTTTTATACGCCTTCTCTACTTCAATCAACATGAAGAATCAGAAAAAAAATTACAAACATGTCGGACACCTTCTTCCTTGCCACGCTAATTCTAGCCATGTTACTTTCAAATAGATATCATAATTTCCCTCCATTTGAAAATCCATCTGGTACTACCTGCATAAAATTGCCTTCAAGTAATCGAGATTCAGGCCTTCTCATGCCGGGCCTTCCATCTGAAGTCTGTTTGAAGAAGCAGTGCATGGAAACCCAATACGAGGGAAATGGCTCTGTACCCAGCCAGGCACAACAACAGGTCAAAATCCACGTTCTTAAATTGAACTAAGGTGAAAGCTCTGCATGGGCAAGGAAGTTGGTTCCTTCTGGGGATAGTTTTGTTAGTCCTAAGAATTACATCATGAATGGTAGCAGGACAGTAACCTGAAATCAATCTTATTAGAAAGTTTTCGTGCCAGCCAGGACGTCCATGCACAAAGCAGTCTGTAGTAAATGATCATCATCTGATGCATGGCTTTTAATTATAGGAGTATAAAGTTAGGCTCTGACTCCATCTCTGGACATTCAGGCATTCTGCATCAGAAACACATGAAGCTCAGAGATGCAATTTTTCCATGGCAGTAGAAATCAGGTTTCTTTTAATATTGCATCTAAAATTGGATTTAGGAGACATGCTGTGAACGTGTTTGCTCAGTCCCTTTGTCCATCTCATAATCTTCTGAGGAAGGATCTGCTGAAGTAACCATCTAACAACTTTATCCATATGGACTTTGCTGCCTCCTTGCTCTCTGCAGTCACTTGCACTGTTAAAAGCAGCTCCTCAGAGCTCATAGTTTGAAAGAAGCTGACTTTCCTCCAAGCAAAAATGTATGAACCTCCTAGATTAGGGAAATAACTCAGTTAGAATGCTAAAAAAGCCTCTTCTGGGTAAATGTGAAAAAGGGGGCATAATAAACACTCTCCCTAAACCTAATCTTCTGCTATCTTGGTGCAAATCCCAGAATTTATCCAAAGAGGATGCAGGCTAGAGGTTCTTCCTCTGCTTTACAAATCTGTTGTGGCAGAAAGAGGTAAAGTCCACCCCAGCCTCTACAATTCCAAGTGTTTCCAGGTATTCCATCCCTTCAGCTTCCACATCTTTGGTGTTGCAGAAGTAGAATTCAAGGTTTGATTATCTAATAATCAAAAGTATCCCTAGGAGCTGTTTAAGCCAAGGACACATTGGACTCTTAAATTCTCTACAGGGAAGAGGACCCCTTTTTCGGTCTTCACAGGCTACCACTTGCTCCCGTTCCTACAGCATAATCACCAACCATCACCTGGTAGCCAGGAAGACAAAGTGAGATGTGCAGATGTGGGAGAAGAACAAAGGAACTGGGCAAAGGAGAATGAGGGGTTTGGTAGTTGCTGGGAGCCAGGAACTGCTGCTCTTCCACCTGAACGTGGCACAAGGAGATCGTCCTGAGGAGAGGAGCTGACTCTGGCAGGCTTGGACACATGCCAACCAATAACCATAATGGTTATTTATGGTTATTTCTATATAATGGTTATTTATTTATTTAAAATCGAATTTATGGTTTCTGTACTGTTCCTAACAAAGGGAGCCTAACAAAGGAGAAGACATGAGGAAACAGCAATTACACTACTGGAATTACCGTAATTAATACAGTAATATTAAATACAGTAGTCATGTTTATGTTTAGGGAGCATGGAAGGCCTTGGAATTCATTGCCTGAGATTTTGGTTTTTTTCTGAAAAAACTCTGAGGTCAGTCCTGCTCAATGGCAGCTCAGGAAAACTCGGTTCCTGACATGGTGGGCTCCAAAACAAAGCTTTAACATTATTGACTCTAATCTCTGCCTGTCCGGAGTAATCTTGATGGATTTATTTCAAGCACCAGGTCTGATTCCCAAATGGTGCCAACCAATTTTTCATGGAGAACAGGGGAGCTTTGCCAATCTCCACTAACTCTGTGTTTGCAAGGATTTTCGGTAGGTAAAAACTAGAGATTTTCAGAGGTCAGTGTGTTTAATGCGCACTAAATCCCTCCAGATTTTAAAAAGAAGCACTAAATTAGGAGAATGAAAGAGAGAGCAATGAGGCAGACAGGTTTCAAGGGTTCATTCATGAGTCTCTGCTTTAGAAGAGGGATCACAGTCAGAACAAAAAGCACATGTATGGCCAGGCGGTCTAATTCCATACAGCGAAGTAATATCTACTTTATAACTTTCATAAGCGGAAGAAAATCCATGGAATGCTTCAAGAGAGAAAGTTAAAAAAAAAAAAAAAAAGAGCCCTAAAGTTAATAGGGAAATTCAACTTCTCTCTACCTTGGATCAGGCTTTAAAACACTATATGCAGCAAAGGGATACCCAGCTCCACCTCTGAGGTGTTTTTTTCCGACATGAGAAATTTCACTAGTTATTACCTTGCTAAAAGCAGGTCAAGGTTAGAAAGAGTTGGACACATGGTGGTTTTCTGAACCAGTTTTCTGTACAGATGAACTAGCAAATTCTGTGTCTGGGCATCCCGGCACGTCCAAGCTTTATTCCAGAGACCAGGGATTGCTCTACATGCTTTTCCAGAAGGGGCAGAAAAAAAAGCAGCTGAAGAGTGTCATTCTTTTTAAAAAGGGGTCAACAACAGGCCAACAACAGAAGAAAATAGGTCACGTCATCTTAATTGGGAAATCATGAATTTTGAGCTGTCCTCATCCTGGTAACACAGCAAGGATCTTTGTTCCAAGGGTTAGGCAAAAGCCAGCGCTCTTAGGCAGAATAATTTTTCAGGCAAACTCTCTTTGAATAAATCTTTTACACTGAAGGGAACATTTTTCAGTACTCTGTTTTTTAACACCATTAACTTTAACTGTCAAGCCTGACAAGTACGGAAAACTGTTTTCTTGCAAAAGTTAACATAAAAACATTTTCCACTAGAAGGAGTTTTGCTTACTCTACAGTGTCTCCCCATTTTGCCATTTAACTCTAATTGCTCTTTTTCCCCCATCTCAAATGTTTTTTTTTCACATCCAGGATCTGGGCTTTAAAGAGTCCAAGCAACAGCCATTAATGTTTGCTCAGAAAAGCTCTGTAACACGGAGGTATTGTAATGCACTAATTATATTTAAGAGAAGCATCTGTGAATAACCATGACTTGTTAATCACATTCATTCCCACACTCCTGTTTTTCTTTTTTTCTTTTTTTTTTCCTTTTCTTACTATTTCCAGGCATCCAAATGAATCCTTGCAAATATTGAGGAATCTAAGACCATGTTGGGACTTTCAGAGCCAAATCTTGCATGAACGAACCACAGTATCAGGATGTACAGAGTGCAGGTGCGCTGGTCCATTGGGACCAGCTCAGTGGTGGGGACGTGATCAGGAGTGGCTTCTGATTCCACCTTCTCCCTGTGTCTCAGGCACCTCCTTTGCTGGAAGCACCAGGATCATGAGAAGCCAGTGAGAGTTGATGGGCAACAAGTCCCCTTTGCACAGATGGAGCTAACAGCCCATGTAGGCGCTCTCAGGAAGTGATTTAAGGCTAGTAACTTGATTTTGCAGCGTCCACACTAGCAGGATTCCTGTTCACTTACCTCCGTGGGGTTTGGAGCCGAGTTAAGTGGCTGCACAAATGGTTTGGAGCTCTCCCTGGAGGCAGCGAGGCCGAGGCCGTTTGTCAGCGTGTCCACACTTTTCCTGGCCAAGCAGGTAAGGAAGCAAAGGGAATTAATCTGCATATATAATGCTGTAATCAAATAAGTTTTTCAAAAAAAATCAGCCCTAGTTCATTAGTTCTTCCCCGATCTCCCCTCATCTAAGCTGGTAAGAAACAAATCTCCTCATTTGCGTCTGTATCAGCTTATTTTTATAAAACAGCCTCTTACGCTGTACGGTAACACAGGGGCGAGCCGAGCTGGTTGCATTCATGGTATCGGAAGCGCTCAGATTAGCTGATTGCAAAGCCAGGAGCGACCGGGTGCTTTTCGCTATCGACCCCCCGGATAACCCCCCTGTAAGGCTCCCAGAACTGACTCCTTTTCACACTAGACGAGATTATTTAGGAAAAGATAAACATGTACAAATTTCCAAAGACGGAGAAAGCATCACATTTCTCGGTGTGTTGTTGTGAGCTGTGAATTGCTCTCACTGTTGAAAGAACATGCTCTATTTCCAGACCCGGCTTATCTACCTTCCCTATCTTTCTAACGGATTTTATTACACTTCTGCCTGCCTCACTGAAGTTTCCTTTTTACAGATTCTGTTTTTCTCTCCAGCAGATCTCCCCTTACCTTCCTCTTTGTTAGGCTCTGCAATCCGAACTCCTTCAGGCTCTTGCAGGAAGGCACGGTTTGCAATCATTTTATCATACTTAAACCCTTGTTTTCAGTTCTCTCTTTCAGCATCTTCCTCAAAATGCTGAAGTCAAAACTGGAAACTGCGTCAGCTACTTGTCTCAAAGCATTTCTATTTATAAAGCCAAATAAATGGCTTTATAAAGCACATGGATCCCTCAGGGTAAACCACACTCACACCTAAGGGTACCTAAATGGATTTCCCACAGCCTCATACTTCTGCATTCCTCATTCCTCAATGCATGGCTCTGCTCGGGTCCTGCTAAAACATATATTGCCTGTTTTCATTCAGGTTACTAATGTGATCTAAATCATTCTGTACTGGTTATATGTTCTTCTAATAATCTCTTCTTCAAAGAGAGAAGAGATGGTGTTGGAGGCTTTTCTAGGGGTTCTCGCAGGACACCACTGGAAAAGCATCTCCTCACTGACAAAGTCCCACTTAAAATGCAAGATGGTGGCAGCTTTTTAGCCATTTCAGATGTGCCTAATTGTTTTTCTCTCATTTTAAGTACATTAAAGGAACTCATAACCAAGAGTTTCAGAGGATCACAGAATAAATCAGCTTGGAGAGACCTCAGGAGGTCACCTCGTCCGACCTACTGCTCAAAGAACAAGTACAGACCAGGTTACTCAGCATTCTCCAGAAGATAATCGTATCCTCACTATTATATTTATCAACAAAACTTGTAATCATTTTGAAAAATAATATATACACACACACACACACACTAATTAGACAAAACCATAGTCTATAAGCTCTTACTTAGCTCTTACTGAACTGCCTTACGCTGTTTAAATTAATCTTTATAATTCTTTAATAATTGCTTGTTCTATCAGCGATTCCATTATTTCATCCAAGGTCAGCATCGGGCAGAAACATCTGTAGTTACACAGTTTTGTGGCCAACCTTGCTTATCCCTAAAGAAAATAATTCTTCCACACAACTGTAACTTGCTGGTACTCATTAGCTCTCATTAAGAGCTGCGGTTGAATATTCTCCTTTTCTGAAGTCAGAAAGCAAGGTGTTTTATTGCCACAGGACATTACCACACAGTCTTGCTTTTATCCGTAAGACAGAGAAATATTTACTGAAGTCTTTAAAATTCTGCACAATATTACTAACAACCCTATCATTTTCATATAGTGCTGATGTATAGTAAACATAATTATATCACTCAAGAAAAAGAACTGCATTTCTACGGGGATTTCATTTTGAAAAGCCATATGTTGGAGCCTTTTGCTACAAATACTAAAAATGTGCTCAGAATTTCTAAAATTATGCTTGAAAATATCCAGACACAGAAACAATCACGTCTGACATAGAAGAAATTCTATATTAGGCCTCATTTTTTACAGTTCAAGAGGAACTGATGACAGAATGTAAAAATATAGTAGCAGCTTAGGTATAAGAGACTGATTTGATTAAATTTGTTATGTGCAAATAGAATAAAGTCCAAATGAGTAATGTATCTACTTGATGATTTTAAAATGCCAGTTTAACAAAGCTGAAAATAATTATGAAGCAAAACATTCAGAATAAAGAATTTAAACAGAAATCTGTGAATGATAATCGGGAATTGTTCAAGAACATTTTATTAGTTCCCCAGAAGAACCACAATCCCACAGCAGAGCAAGAAGGCCCTGCTGGCTCAAAGCAAATCTGGCTTGGAAAGGAAGCGAAAGCAAAGTTATAAAAAGGCAACAACAACAAGAACAACAAAAAAAGTGGGGCAGGAGGGGAGGATATATTTCCCTCTGTAGGAGAAGAAAGGTTAATGGCAATGAGTATACATCAGCAGTAGGAATCCCACAAGTTGATTGGGGATGTGACGCACAGCTTGAAGGAGAATAAATGTATGAGGGACAAGAGCTCTTACTGAAGGTATTGGGTTCTCCATGCTTTCAGGTCAACTCTTCACAGCAAACGTGCAGCAAGAGGAGCCAGCGCACATCCCGCTGCTGCTCCCAGGCTAGCTAACCATGGCAGTGCCCCCACAGCAGAGCTGCTGCTTTGCGTTGCTGCACAGACGTTACCGAAGAACGCAAAAGTCACCCTAAATGGGGCTGATGACCATGCACTTCCTCAGCTGCCCACTCTTCCAGACCATGGCGGTCAGGAGAGGGCAACAGGTTGGCAGGAAGAGGAGCAGCAGTGGCCTTGGAACAGGAGGAGGAAGGAGGCACCACAGGATGCCCTCCTGGCCCTGAGTGCTGCAAGATGCAGGTGATGCAAAATGCAACAGGCATTGGGTGGCTCAGGTTTGCACAACTGAGGCCAGGCAGGTCACGTAAAGGCTTTGCTGTGTGTCTTCTGCAATGCAGGATAGACAGGAAGGACCATTTTAACATCACGACAGTGGAATGACATAGCAAAAACTGCTCTCGATAGATGCAGCAAATCACATATTTACAGGAGACCTGAAGAAGACTGTTCCTGTGACAGGGCCTGCTTTACTCAGCAAGGTTTTCAAGAGAAGACCCGTAAGGGTTAAACCCTTGCCTGTCTCCTCTTTCCAACCACCTCCCTGCGCCCCACTCTAGGAAAAGGATCCTTGGGAAAGGATCTGCATTCAATACGCACCAAGAGAGCCTCTGGACCAGGCTTTTTAATAAAGAGCAATTCCTCTGCATTCTCAGGTGTCCCTTAAAACTGAGCGCTGATATTTCGGCTGCATTATTACCGTGGGCTGTGGATGTCTTCAGGCTTAGAAAAGCCATTTGCTCGGCAGGTATTCTTTGCCCCTGTGGTGCCAAACAGTTTCTCTCTGTTAAGAAAAACCTCCCTAGAGAAATTGGTACTTGGAGCCAATTAATGGACGTCTTCCCCCTTCTGTCTTCCCAGTTTTTCTTGGCAACAGCATGCAGTCCCCGCGGCCGAGACACTGGTCATTACAACAGGCCATTAAAAGAACAAAACTGAGGAAGTAGCACATGTAACCTCAGTGAAAAGGAGAATCCTGGAACATTGCTAGTTACTTTTCTGTAGCCTGTACACCACTCAACGATGCGCTTCATGAGTTGCTTTTGCAGCGCCACTAATCAGCTCGTGGGCGCAGAGGCCTGACGGCATCTGAAGATGAGCAAAATTCCCGTAATTAAAACTAGGGAGAAATGTGTTCTTACAACTGAGGGTGAACAGCCGGCTGCAACAACCCAGTACAACCTCTGAGACCTGGGGCAGCCCTAATGACCACATAACACTGGGTCTTCCAGAGTTATCTGAGATCTACTTGATTGATTTAAAGATTGACTTAAATTCTCAAAATTACTGCTTTCAAAAATTCCCTCTGTCCTGAGAGCAGATGGAAGGAAGAGGCAGGTATTTAGGTCCAGCTTAAATTTAAATGCAGGGCTTAGAATCAAGGGATTATTTAGGGGTTCATCTTCACGGGATCATTCGGGCTCATTTTCACAGATTCTTTTCAGATACGATAGTCCAACCTCTTGCACAGTACCGGACATACAGTGATAAAAAAAAGTCTGTATGGAGCCCCTTTACTTCTGCTTGGCCTGCAGAGCCTTTCCGAAGAAGACACGCATTCTTGATTTGAAGAGATCATGCCATGGAGAATCCATCATAAGCCCTAGGAAACTGCCCCAGAGGTTAATGACTTCCACTCTTAAAAATCTGCACCTTATTTCCAATCTGATTTTTTCTGGCTTCAGTTTCCAGCCATTGGACCTTGTCATGCCTTTGAGTGCTCAATTAAAGGATACTAAGACAACAAATACTCTGTCCTTCTGCCAGGACTTCAACACAGACATCTCAGGAGCCAGGTCTCATGAGATCTTTGGCAGAATCAAGGCTGTATCTTTTCTGCCTGTCTTCAGATCTGACTTGAAAGCCAAATAAAAGGGTGATGGTAATTATTTTTTTAAGAATTAGCAATTCTTGAGAGAACTGCTTGGAAAAATTCTGCTGAAGCTTATTTCTATCTGAATTCACCATTTTCTCCCAAGCAAAACATTTCCACAAGAGAGTTCAGCTTCAAAAACGAACAGCAGTAGCAGGACTCTGTTGTACCCTGTTAGCTGAGCAGCTCCACGACAGCCCCGAACTCCAGAGCATCACAGCGTTTGCACCCAGTTCCTCCCGCGTGCAACAGAACAGACCCTGCTCCATCTTGGGGCAAAATCAGGAACACTGCAGGGACAATAATGGAAACAGACACCTTTAATATGACAGAAGTGCCATCCCCAAGCTGCTCTGGAAATAAAGCCAAACACCTCCAACGAGAGTTGTGAATTTACCTCCTCCCAACTCCCTCCTACCTCTCCCAGGTTGCAAATTGAATTTTTGACAAGCAATTGGCAAGAAGAACCATATAGTCAAACAAATATCAACTGGCATTGCAGCATGATGCACAAGGACAGCCACCCTTCCTGGCAACGGTCCCATACTTGTTCAGTACCTGTCCAAATGAAGCTTTGCAGATGCTTCCACAAGCAGGACTTTTTTCTTACATACCTCCACAGGGTCGTAGAGAGCTTTTACACAACAACAACAACAACAAAAGGTGTCTAAGAAGAGCTGGGCAAGAATCATGTATTCAAATAGTCTGAATTTGAATGGGTGGAGCGGTCTGGACGATTGTTTTCAGGGGAACTTTAGACAGAGGGACTCATGGTGGAAGCAGACTGGAGTTATTGGCACCATTCCGGCTTGCAAGATATTACTTTGTAGCTGCTCTAATGCACGAGGCAGCTGTTAGGATGAGGGATACCTCCTGCAAACGGCACTTGCCTGCTCGAGGCAACGGTGCCATATTCTGCCATTGAATTAATTTGCCATATGACAGGTAGACAAAATGCTTGGATACACCCAGAGCCCAGCGATTCTGGCTTGCTTTCACAGGGGCTATTTCCTCTACACACGCAGCCTCCATCACAAGTAGTGGGGGAGAAAAAACGAACCAACTAAGTTTACACCCTAGGCAAATATTTATTTGCAGATGCCTCTCAGTGAAAGGTTACTGTGGGTTCTCATTGCTGGAGCTTGAACCATTACTTCCCCCATAGCTTCTCCTATGAGCCAGAAGGCCCAGGATATATACCATAGATTCAAATTCAGGAGCAAGAACATTCATAAGATCTGAGAGCCAGGAGCCAAACAGACAGGGATAAATATCACAGCAAGTCCTCCAGGTCCGTCCAGTTCAGCTACAGACACTTTTTGTCATAGTAATGGTTACAAAGGTCTATTCTTGCCTACAAAACACTTCAAATGCCTTTGAGGACAGCCCAGTCCCAGCCATCCACTGTATGTTGGGACTGCTCCCAAATCAGATGTGTTTTGCCAGTCTGAATAAAGCTTATGAACAAATAAATAAATAAATAAATCAGACAGTGCATGGTCAGGCTAATTTCCCACATTCTTTACATCCTTATTCCCTAAGATTCCTGTTACTAAGCCTGTTTTTGACCCCAAAATCTAGGCAAACTTAATCTTCCTATTGCCACAAGGAAACAGTGATAGCTTTTATTGTACCTGCCCCTCTCAGATTTATTGTACCCAGATGGATGAATCTGGGCTGTGTTTTCTATTACAAAATATCTTTATTTTATCGTGCCGGTAAGAGAAGTCAGACAGTTCCTGAAGTCTGTCCAGCCCAGCCATCTGACACTGGTCTATGGCTAACGATGTTTTTCCTTGCTAAAGGAGCTACAAATGCCCTAAAATAGGAAAACTCATAAGCTATGTGTAGCTTAAAGCGCACACTTAAGTCTCATTTAGATCATGGGAAATTACTGTTAAATTCCAAGAGGTACTTGTAGGGCTTTTTATATATATGTACATAAATACATGATTATATGTTAGGTGAATAAATCCCCATTAAAGCCCATGCTTGGATATTTGGTTGAATCAAAGATCCAACACTCTTCATATCTACCTGCCACAAAACACCATTGCATTACTGGAAATATTAGCAGTGACCAAGACTTAATAAAATGCAGTTGCAATGCTAGGAAATGCCAGTGTTGTCTGATTAAAACACCTGTGCCAGTGCCTGTGATAAAGATAGTTCACTAGAGTGCACAAATTTGGCTTGATCGCCAGCTGCTGCGAGGCGAAAGGGGTGAGCTGAGCAGCTCACCAGGGCAGCTGACTGCTTCTCTTCCCACAAAACTTGCTCTGAAGGCATTTAAAAATAAATTTACAGGCAACTCTTCTGCAGAGAGAGGCTGGGCAAGGCAAAGTGCATTGGCAGGTTAACCTCTTTGCGCCCAAAGAGCCACAGTCACCAGCTGTCCAACATCCACGACAGCAGTGAGGACTTTCTGCACTAAATTACTGCTCGGAGCCAGCAAGGGGAGCCTGGGGCTGGTAAAGGACACGTTCCTCCAAAATCAGTGATTTGGCAGGAACGTGTATTGTAGGTATGAATACCTCATGTAGGGACTACAGACCAGTGATCACCCAGGGCACATTTAAAATCCTCAACTAATTATGCTGCTAAGGGTACCCAAACCAGTAAGAAGCACAGAAACTCTACTGGAATCCATAGGCAAGATGTGTTCCTCAGCAGAGGCTCAACACACACATTTCAATACAGTTCACAATACAAGACGAGGCTTTCCCGTTTCCTGACTCATCGGTTATGTTTTCCACAAGTTCCTCTGCATATTCAACTTGATTAACTTTGATGCTAGACTGAGACGACCAACGATTTTAGCAATAATTTTCAGTGGGCGAGATCTGCAAGTAAACACTCAAGGTTAAAGCGTAAGTGACACAAGGGCAACCTTAAAACACAAAGGCAAACTCCCATCTGCAGCAGCAAAGAACAGTCTTAGAGGCAAACCTATAGCTAAAACTCATTAATTGTCCTAATCTCCAATTGACTTATTACCGTGTAGAAAAGAACCATTTCTCTAAAGGCTCAATTTTAGAGATCATAGAATCATAGAATCATAGAATGCCTAAGGTTGGAAGGGACCTCTAGAGGTCATCTAGTCCAACCCCCC
>JAWLRI010001074.1:828493-842260 GCA_034781795.1 Crypturellus tataupa
CCCTCTTGTACTGTGGGGCCCAGAACTGGACACAGTACTCCAGATGTGGCCTCACCAGGGCTGAGTAGAGGGGTAGATTATTGGAAAAGGTGATGAAGACACTTGCATATCTTACAAATGCACATCTTCCTGCCTTTCACCCAAGTGAGGACACGAGCCAAGCTTGTTCTGCACTAAAATGAAAAACAATCATGTTCGCAAGTCTCCCAGCGTTTGCCCATCATTACATTCCCACTGGCACAAGAACCTCAGCTCTCTTCCCCAGGCGAAACTCAGCATCTGCTGGGGAAATGCAGAACATCGGCAGCAAATGAGAAGCGCTCAGCATGACCGCTTCCCTTTTCCGCATTAATCCCCTCTCCTGCATTTTTCCTCTGTGGATGGTATTGAATTATTTTTAAAGCTCGTTTTTCTTCCATTTCTCTCACCGACATTCTCCACTGGAGCAAACGCCGTGCACACAGGCTGCCCGAGTGAAGGCTGATTTAACAAATACCCCTTTTCCCCAGCCTCCTGTTTCTCCTTGCAGCTCTTCTACAGCCCGAAGGAGCTGCCCTCCCTGCAGTGTCGGGCTGGCGGGGAGCTCCGGCTTCAGAGCGCAGGGTTTTGCCCCCGTATTTTAATTCAGAGATGCTAAAAATGAGCTGGGGAACTAGGACAGCTGCTGGAGGTGGTAATTTAGGAGAGTTTATGAAACATTTACCGAAAGCATTGCATTCCCCAGAGATGTTTTAAATCATAGGAAAGGATATAGTTCCAGGGTTTGCTCATGTAAATTGTTTCCTCCTCACTTTTTTTTTTCTTTAATTCTGTTGGCTGATGCAAAGGATTAGAAGCACTGGAATGTGGAATGCATGCAGACGAGCCCTCAATAATCCGTTTTTCCCCTGACAAGCACATCATCAGGCCTGCTGCCAGGGAGCTCGGAGACTGAAACTGGGGGGCCCTGAGAGACAAAAAGTGACAGCAAAATAAAACACCAGGAAAAGGGCTCAGTTTCTACATTTCGCTCTCCACCTGCCCACGGGGGCAGGGGATGCTCCCGCGCTCTCCAAGGGAGCTGATGGGCATCTCAAGGGTGCACACTGGAGAGGTGTGAGCCCACGGGGATGGGCACAGGTGGCAGGATGAGCAGGATTGAACTTTCTGGGCAAACCCTCCAAGTGGAAAATGGAAATGCTGGAGTTTAGGGCTAAGCTGAGCTTTCAGCTTTGCATTACTTGTGTCACTGGGGCCCTAAGGGCTCTGCTTCCCCCAGGGCACCTGTCTGTGACCAACACCAGCCAGCTCTCCCCAGCACTCACCTGCGGTCAAACCAGGACCAACTACTGTGATTTCAGTGACATTATTTTAATCTATCCAAAAGCAGCATCACTTTCTTTCTACCATAAGTAAGAAGCAGGAGGGAATGTGGTGTCTGATCACATCCATTTTCATGCCGCTGGAGAGAGAGGCATGAGAGTGCTAAATCCCAGGAAGAGCAAATTGGGGGAAAAAAAGGAGGGGAGGAATTGAAATGTTTTATCTGAATGCTTAACCAGAACCAGCCAGGTTTCATGGGAGGTTTGCCCTATACTAAGCAAGATTCCTGCAGGAACAAGGTATACCTTCTGTCAGAAACACTGGATTTGGAGCAGTATGCCATGGACTCAATGCTTTCCATGGCCTCACGTCTAAGCAAGTCCCACCAAAGAGTCAATCCAATGACTTGTCCTGGCCCAGGAGGTCACCTGCATGTGCCATGACTTCCAAGGCTGTGCATGATCTGGCAAGGCACGGAGCCAGGCCTCTAAGGGATGCTCAAGGCCACAGACTGCCAGGCAGGCAGGCAGTGAAGCTCACTTTATCACAGACACTGCTGCTATCAAGGTCATCATTAGTGAGGACCTCCACCATCCTGGGAATTAATTTGGGGTCAAAAATACTTTGTTGGTATTTCCATATAATGTCAAATTTGGATCGAAACCAAACATGTAAAGGAACTTTGCAAATGCAATTTCCCCTGGACCAGGACAATCATCTGATAAGCAACATCTATGGCACTTTGCCAAACTCCTTCTAACATGATTGGTGCTCCAAAGTGGTTTCATACTATCCATTTCTGTGCAATCACAAGCTTTCCTGACCATATATAATGCATATAAGGCACCTTATCACCACCAGAGTGATCCTCATTGCAGGTTGCTATGAAGTTGAGCAACACACCAAATCAGTTGCCCATCTGCTGGCACTTTCACACACTGTGAATGTGCACATACACAGTGCACGAATAAAGAAAAACAAGTCCTTGTTTTTCTTTACTGTATCAAAATTTGAACTCCCTCTTCCCTCAAGACAAAAAGACTGAGCCAACCCATTGATGGCTTGCTACCAACTCAACAAAGCAACAACATGTGTGCAGATTTGTATTTCCAGTAATCAATACTTATTCATAGATGAAAAGGAGGAGTAACCTTCCAGGTACATATGTTTAGCGTCAGTTCATGACTAGAAACTAAATATACCTCCCATGACTCCAAATCCTCCAACAAAGAGCTCCTGTTCACTTGAGATGCACAACCAGGGTCAGGCAAAGGTTATGAGTTATCCCTATCTCAAGGTTACTTACACAGTGCATAAACTCCAGGATCAAGTTGCAAAGACTACAGCAATTGCTCACTCAAAGTCAATCACTTTAAATGGAGGCCAAGTAAAAGCAGAGGCCCTTGGGTCCTGCTTCGCATGAGCCAGCTCAGCTGTTTTACCAACATTCTGCCTCCAGGGAATGAGACATTAGACGACAACCAGACTTCTGTTGCAGGACCAGTGAACCAGATTTCAAACCTGACTAGTAATGTTTTGGCATGTTTTTAAGGGACTTCATATTCAACAGAGCAGAAGTGAGGTGAGGTCAGGGAGGGAGGTTGGAGAGGGTTCTGTAAAGCTCTGATGGGTCAGGTATGGAACAAACTTTGTTATTTCACCTTCATAAACATCTCTGGTCATCTTCTCTCTGCTCCTGACCAGCCTCATTCAGCCACCCCTACAGAAAACCCCTTTGCAAGCCTAAACGAAGGACTATCCAAAAGCTTTTCAACTTCCAGAGCTGCTCTAATGCCTCACACAGGTCAATGCCTCCTCCTAACGAGTCTCTAATGATGTACCTACCAACAACCAGGTCAGTAGATGCCTCTGCTGAAACAAAGGCCCCATTAAGTACTTTCTACTACCTATATTAAAGAAAAGAGTTTCCCTAAGTAATATCTAGCCTAAGAGTTAGGAAGGATAAAAGATGAGACGTAAAGCTCTGTTACACCTAAAATCTGTGTGCTCCTTTTGCAAACACAAGGTTTCAGTCTCAGGCCTGTCTTCAAAGATCTGGCTTGCTTCAAGGGAATTTTTGATCCCCACTCCCTTTATATCAACCGCTCCCACCAGTGGGTGAAGGACTAGTCCCGTTGTTAAGCTCATTTGCAAGATAGGAACCAGAAGCCCAATTCCCTTTGCTTTGCAGCGCCAAGTCACTTGTTCTTACCCCTGGAATATTTCTGACCTACCTCACAGGTGAATTGCAAGGCTCAGGTAGTTACTATTTGCAGAGTACTTTAAAAATGCCTTAAGAAGGCTTTATATAAATACAAAGTATTATTATTGTATTACATTTCCTATGCTTTTGGTATTTCCAAACAAACTGTGGGGCCATCTACTCCTCACGTGTGTGTCAGCAGGAAGAATCATTTTCTCACTACCTAAATAGTTTTAATGCATTTTTCCAAAGTGAAGACTCCATAGCTTTCTTTTGGCTGCAGAGAACATCATCCAAGGCCTTTTCCACCCTGTCTCCCTTACAAATTGGACCCCTCCGGTCTCTGTTCTTGCTGATCTGCTGGCAGGTGCCAGTTGGCAGGTGCAGAAGCAACATAATGCTGGTCAGGAGCAGATGGTGACCCAGCCCAGTGCTGGTCAGAAACGCAAATTCTTACATTTCCTTCAGAATAATTTTTAAAAGCTATTTGCCAACCAGCACCCAGAATCTCTTTTACAAAGGTCAGGGATGGGGCAGGACTTGCAAGAACCATGGCAAGTCCATAACATACATTCAAGTCTAATGTTTGCTCTGATGATTACCAAAAGATAACATAGGTGTTGTTTCTTTTGATATTTTTACATCCAAATGGTCCATCTCTTGCTCATAACTTGAAGTAGTATGGTTTTGGCATGAGGTACGAGCCAGTGTGTCTATGTCCCTCGCAGTTTCCTAGTGGAGATGCAACCAGATAATGGTTGCTGTCATCTTCAAACTTACATGTACTTAATGCCTCTCCTATGGAGAAGCCCCACTATATCCAACACCAACATGAGCTTCAAGCCTTATCTACATATGAGTTATATTCAGTAAGGAACACACTCCCACCAGCCCCAGGACCCAGCACAACCACCATGCAGCACATGTGGCCTGAAGATCCTGCTGGCCCTGCAATCGTGCTCTGCTTCTTGGTCTCAGAGAGCAGCTCACCATGCAAGTCCTGCTAGCAGAACCTTTCACCCCATGTGAAACAGAAAGAACAGAGACTCTTTGCTGACTGCCTCACCTGCCTAATGCTCCATGCCACTGGTTTGAGGAGCATTTGCAGCATTTAAGACCAGTGAAGCTGCTGCAGAGGGGTCCAAAGGCAGGAGATCAGCTGTCGTTCTGTCCTGCTTTATGCATGCAATGCATTTCTCTCCTCTTCCTCCCCCCTTCTCTTGCAGGGGTAGGTGGGAAAACAGAGAGCAATCTTGCATCTACATCAGAAGCCATCAATCATCCTCTAAAAACAGCTGAATAATAGAACAAAAACAGAGAGCGGAGAGAGGGCTGGGGTGGGTGCTGGGGTATGGAAATGCCTGTGCTGGTGGAAGCGCCTGCAAATTAGTCTGAGCCAGGGGAATTTGGAGCCAGCAGGGTCCCCAAAGCTCACTTAAAATCAACTGCAGAAACATTACACTAATGTATTTTTAAATATGATTTACTGGACAGTCTACATGAGAGCTTTGGGTGCAGAGAGGGAAACAAAGACCTGGTCCGGCCTGAGCGATGCATCATACATCCTCCCATGGTAGGGCCAGCCGCAAAGGGACAGACTCAGTAAAGTGCTGAAGGTATCATGTGCTTAAACACCACGTCCTTCAAGAAAGAAAACAAGCACTTGCTCAGCTTAACACTCTGTTTCCAGTCGTGGTCAATTAAATAACTGATTAAAATACACCCAGATAACAGCATTGTAACAAGTTCCCCAAGCATCCTCCTACGGCTCTGATGATGCTCTCAAATTATTAGCACTCTGCGTAGCTCTATTCATCTTCATTGCCAATGTCAAGATGCTTCAAGAGGCAAGTGAGCTTTTAATGAGCTCTCGGACCAAAACAGCACAGAGAAAATATACCCAGTGCACACTATTTTAAAGACCACCTAACTCATTTTATTTCATCTGCTGTTATGATTTATGAATGAAGCTGGTAGATCAGAGATGTTATAAAGAAACACAGTATATAAATGTGGATTTGTCTCATTTCTGATATTCTGAAGATATATACCTAGATTGCAAATATAAGGGTGCACCTTTGGCAGTAGGGTTTTCTTTTCCTTACAAGCCAATGATGCTCTTGCTGTACAAGTCACTATGTAATTATGGATTTGTCATATTGATTTAAACTCCTACAGCCCACGGGCCTGCCTGCCCACCATTGTTTTATAACAGCACAAATAAAATGGCCTAGGAAGGTGTTCTTTGGCCTCAGGGTATTAATGAGTTGTTCCTTGTGGCTCTGCCTCTATCCCTCACTGACCTCAACTCACATCCACCCTGTGCCAAAATAATTTCCATCTGTCGGCTGTATTGAGGACAAGAGGCACAAAATCAAGTGACCCCTTTAACCCTCATGGTGTAACCACTTAAAACATGCTCTCTGTTTTTATTTATCCATCAGTTACATCCCTGGAATAAAACAGAACAATTACTTCTCCATGGTGGTGAATTCTATTTATTTACATGAATATTCCCTGCAGAAACCACTTGCAGGATTTGGGGATTGATGCGTCATTTCTCAGTGTCCTTCTGGAGACATTGCCAAGAGCCCTCAGTTGCAGGGCATGTGTATGTGACATGGGATGTTTAAATCATCACGGCTCAGGAATTCATCGCCGAGAAATAAAACAAAGAGCCATTCAGAGCTCTGCACATATCTGAAATATATCTGAAATAAAAGCTTCCCTTTTTAAGCAAGGGTAAAAAAGGCAAAAGCTTCATTGAAGTGTAGGACATAGTGCTGATGTGCTGTGTTTGACCCTGCATGTGTAACAGGAGCAGGTGGGAAGGAGGCACGCTGGAGCATATGGCCCTGCAGCAGTTAGCATGGTCCCCCCATGCCAGGAAACCTGCCCGCATCTCCTCGCAGTTGTCTAACAGACATATATCCACAAACATCCTCCACAAGAGAGTGCAGCTCAGGATCTCACCTTTCTGGGCCCTACCTGCTTCAAGCATGAACTGAATGGACCAAGTTGCTAGTTTTAGGACTCAAGTCATGAAAATCATGATTTGCACTTTGGAAAACCAAACTCACCAAAGCCCTCAGTATCCCAAGTGTGTTTAACTTGGTTGGGTTGGCCAATGCCCAATGCTCTGCAGCCCAACGCCGTTGGATGAAGACTCGAGACACTCGGTATTTATAGCAAGCAGGTGGACACAGAAGCACAAAGAAAAACCTGTCTCCATCATTTTAGAAAAAAGACTACTGTTGACCATAGGGCAGTTTATTCTTCCAACTCTAATACTCAATTCACAATTAGAAGAGCTGCTGGACTCACAATTAGAAGAGCTGGTAGAAGAGCTGAGGATGCAGGAAACTGGCACCACCTGAAATACCCCTGAACTAATCCATACACCCCATGGGCTAGCAACAATATCAAAAGGAGACTGCGGACACAGAGCTATCAGTTCTACAGAAGATATGGTGTATTCTGTTTCGAAGACAAACCCTGAGAAGGCACCAAGCATAGAAGGAATATCAGCAGAATTGTTCAAAGTGATTAGTGATCATGGGCTTGCTTTCAGGTGAGAAAGTTGCTAAAATATATTGATGTCTGGAAATTGGCCAGTCAGTTGAAGGGAATCTTTTCAAAAGAAGGGGCAGATGAAGTGCTGTAACTATAAAAACATCTCTCTGATGGTCAAGCTTGGCATGGCATAATTCAAAACACATGAAGCAAATGATAGAAGCAGAACTAATGCTACAGTCAGCTGGTTCCAGAGATGGGAAAGGCACCTACGGTGGAATTAAAAACATCTTTCATGTCACTGAAAAAAATAGAGTTCTGGCAACCATTGGCTGTGCATTTCACTGACTACCTAAAATATTCGATACATCCCTCTCTGCCAGCAGATAAAGGAATTCCAGAGCATCTCACCACATTCATTGCCATTTTTTTACTGTAAAGGGAAAACAACAGTAAGAACAGCAGCAGTCAAGAGGTGGGAATCTACTGGGTAGAGACGACTCATGCATGCTGTCCCCAAGCCTTCTTAGCAGGCACATTGAATTTATCCTCAGACAACCTTGGCGCTGGTGGGAGTAGGTGAGAATTGCTCTGGTGAGCACCTTGTAAGCTCCATCAGACCTACTGCTAGCAGAAGTTTAGTTCTGCTCTAACCACTAGGAACACCAGACGTTGTTGTTGTTGTTTTTTTTAAAACAAAAAGGAAAAGAAAATTATGAGTAGGAACTCAACTATGGCAAAAATAAAGTGTATGAATGTGGATGGCAACAGTTTACTGCAGACACTAGTGATTCTGCTTATATGAGACCACAAGATACCTGACCAAAGAGGCAGTTCTTAAGAAACCTGAAGATCACTAGGAACAGCTTATTCAGCCATGGTCTCCCTCAGGAAAGCATGGAAAACTGGCAGCACTCAAAATACTTGAGAGTTTGATGAAAAGCTTAATTTTCCCATTGCAACTTGTCAATATGAATCATAGGGAAAATGCTGCTGACAGGGAGAAAAAAGCAAAGCCTTAGTGACATATCTCTTAGATGGAAAGGAAGATGAATGCTGATGTTAGAAATATTACTGGAGAACAGCAGGCTGCTGTCAGAAATCAATAGATCCAGACTTACATACTTTGGTCACATTGGGCACAGAGTTGAAAATAAACCTCAAAAAAGTCATCACAGAAGGGAAAGTGGTGGGTCGTTGCAGAAGAAAATGATTGGTGAGGAGATGGAGAGAAGGCGAGTGACAGCTCCCTGGTGGCCACAGTGTGCCCAGAGCAGGCAGAAGGTCACGACAGCTGCTAAAGCCACTGCTGCGGCGTCACCACTGCTGCCCACCCATGGATGAATGGGTTGTGCATCCCTCAGGTACCATGGTAATCCCATGGGAAGCCAAGGAAAAGAGAACATAGGCGCTAGCGGGGAAGGAAGGGAAAGAAGAGAGAGATGGTAAGCAGGGCAAGGTCCCAGTATGCTGTCTGTCCATTTAGAGTAAAATTTCAAGGCATGATGTGATACAAATTTGTTCCTTGACCCATTTTGAAGTCTCAAATAATTCCTGCCTTCCTGTAGCTCTGTAAGATGGGAGGAAGAGGGGAAATCAAATCTTTTTTGTTGATTGTTTTTGAGGGGTGGAGTGGGCTCTTAAATCAGGCCATCCACCAACCACCTTCTGTCCTCTTGGCCACCACCACACAGCAGATACCACATAACCAAGTTGGTCATAGCTGCTTCCTTGGAACGCACAAGCACCGCACTCAGGACGGACCTAAAGAATATGTAAGCTCCCAAAGCTTCACTGTTCTTAGAGGACAGTTGTTAAGACTCTTTACACAAAACATAGACCATGCTAGGTTGGGCAACAACTGAGTCACTGTCCTCCTGTAGGTTTTCACCTGAAATTCAAGAAAAAGCACAATCTTAATTTGAATTATTGTTGCAATTTTGGTGTACACATGTGCCTGGGTGTCCATGTCTATATTCATATACTTGTCTTTATGCAGATGCATGTCAGTAACAGGACCAGTGTGTGCATGCACACACACTGAGTTCACCAGAAGGTTTCACCACGGTGATGCAAAGTTGCCTGCTTTCCTTCCCCCAGCCAGCACTGCCTGCCTTTCAGGCCTTTCAGCATAATCATAGGTCTCCTCATCTTCATTTGAGCACATCCGTAATTTCTCTCAGTCCAATGGGTGCTTTTCCTGCCCATTCTGCTCATGTCCATGGGAACTGCTGCACTCAGAGGCCAGCCATGTGGACACATGCTTTGCAGTGCGGCTATCTATGAAATCACGGGTGCATAAAACACAGCAGTCCCTCATAAATTTCCAGTGATGAAATCTCTGACACAAGCTCTTAAACCATGATTTAAAAGCACAACTGAAAGCAGAAATGGGAACCTAATTCATCCAAGCAAACTGCCACTTTCAGGAGTTGGGAACATAAGTGCTTGGACAGCAGGAGAACCCATTACCCTGAGCCAGCATTTCCAAGCGATCCTTGTCCCTGCTAGGGCCTGATCTTCAGGGAGTACCAAGGACCTTTCTCAAAATTCACCCTCTTTGGCAGCCCTCAAGCACCCCAAATCACTCTCACCCCTGCTCCCTCTCACTGTAGAACGGCACCAGGGCTGGCCAGAGGCATCCCAACACCCTGTGGTCCCCAGCCCCAACAACCATCACGGCAGGAGCTGTAAAAATCCCAAAAATGGGAATCCCCGTTGATTGCACAGTCTCCTCAGAGGAAGCAGCTTCTGGTCATGCCATGGTCATGCCTTTCAGGACCCTTCTGTAGTGCAGATATCTGGTGGAACTACCTGTGAGGATCACATGAGGGTTATGGTGCTGCCGCTTCCGGAAAAAGTTGACAAATCCACATGAAAATCTGAGCACATTACTGAATTCGACTTATTTTTCCCCCACTCTAGCCTTGTAGTACACTTCATGCAAACTTTTGAATGGTCAGGTCCCTTGAGCAGGTATCTGTGAGGTGCAAGTACAGCTTGACAACCAAATTGGGCCTTCTTGGCTACAGTTTGGACAAGCCAAGCACACTCCATGAAAAAAGGAAATCAGAAATAGTTTAAGACTTAAAGCATCTAATTAGAGAGCAAAAACACACTGCAGACATAGCGCTAGTCGCAAAGCTCACATCCCTCCATACAACTGTGATTACTTGGAATGATGGTGATCTGCCCATGGGAAGCTGAAGATAATAGATAAGAGGTTATATACATATTTTTCACATCTGCTGCCTGCACCAGACAGCTCTGAGGCAGTCAACTGTAAAATTCACGTAATAAAGATCTCTCCTATCTTCCTCTTTACAAATATTTAAGAACTAGCTTTGAGAGCACCAAAAACTTTATCTCTGACCACTGATGTTTTTCTAGAATTCCTCAGTTTTACCATTCCTTTTCTGTACAAAAACCCCATCAAAACTTGTACCGCTATTCTTTTATATAACTTCCCTCCCTCCCTCATGAAAACCACCCTAAAACATTACCTAAAATATAATCAGCTGGGACTCTATGCCTCAGATTTCACTGGGATTAATTCTAATTTCCTCCGGCTGGGGTATGCATAAATAACGCCAGCTTCCTAAATTAAGAAAATAATTCAAGGTAGGACCAATTTTCGCTCCCAAGTCAACAGGTCAGGGAGGGGATGCCTCCTTCCACAAGACCTGCTGCTTGACCTTGCTTTTGGCAACCTCGGGAGGTCAGGGAAAACGCTTTCCTGAGCCCCGCAGCCTATTGATTTCTCTGTGAGGGGAATTGTCATGGAAATGGAGACCCCGAAAGAGCGGGGCCGGTTCCTCGCTGCACTGTGCACCCGCCTAGGGCATGGCTGGCCCCGGCAGAGGCCAACAATCTGCCAATCAGTTCCACCCCATGAAAGCTAAGGTGAACATGCGGAGACCTCGCCACCTGTATTCTAATATGCAGCTGTATTGAAATTTTCCTGGCAGGGTCTGAATTTTAATGTTTAATTTACTTGAACTAATGGGTTACAAAATTCCCATCGAAATGCAAAATACTAATGAACCTTTGGATGGACAGAGAGACCTCCAGGCTTTGATCCTTTTCATTGTGGTATTTTAAAACAAGCAGCTCCTTAAGAAGGTTAAGGAAGCAATAATAAAGAATTTCTAGTGTGTGTACATGATCATTCTATACTGATGCACTTCAGCTTTAATAATATTGTATTAAATTTTATTGTAACCTTGCTGACATTTACTGCAAGGGAAAGTGCATAAGCTTAACGGCCTTATAAAATACAGCCCAGTAATGTACCTATAAAGCATAATAATATTTCTATACCAATGATGAGCTATTGCAATTGCATCCAATTTAGCGGCTCATTATTAATGAGCGCAATCACCTTCTCAGTCACATGCTCCAAAACACAGCATAGTATATTGATGCCATTTCACATTTTACAAGGCAGCTGCTCCAATTTTGCTCAGTGGTACAATGATCTGACAGTGGAAATTCTCTTCTCATTATGAATTAGCTGTAAAATGTACCTGATGATAGAGACGTAAGCCCTCGTGCACATCACCAGGGCTCTAGTCTATTCGAGGGAGGGAAACTAGCTTCCACCAGCTGAGATCAGGCCCGTTAAAGCTGACTTATCTCCTTCAACTCCTGCAGACAGTCTTTTGCCAAGAAGTGCCATTGTTCAGCAAGATTTGTTATAAGTAGTAGTTATTTAAAGCCTCTTATGGTCCACTGTGTCTAAACAACCTGCAAGTGCCACAGACTTTTCCAAAAGCACTTGGCCACCCTTATTGTTCAGCTCCCTGGGAGTTTTTGTGAATTTCACTTATTGCTCAGCTCCACCTGGAAGGCCTAAATATCTTACTAAATTTGAGCCCTCATGGTCAGCACTGGAAAAACTGACTTGGTACCAAAAATGTCACTTTAGTGGAATTTAAGCACCTCCTTACATAAAAGTTCTTCTGAAAGTCCCAGCATCCACAACCACTTATTCCTAGCAGCACTGAAAGCTCTCAGGTGCTGTCTTTGGCCTTTCTTGGCTGGTCCTTAGCAGAGGCTTCCAGGCTTCTCCAAGACAACTCCATTACAGATGGTTAGTCTCTCCCAGTGAAATACTGTGATTCAGAGACCATGTCAAGAAATAACTGCCCTTATCATCCCAAAGAAGATCTCTTAACCTCATCCACCTCATAATTCCCCAAGGATGTCCAGGACAACCTGCTGTGATCTACATGGCCACAGGTCTCCATCTCCTTTTGATTGCTATGAGACCCCACAGGAGACAAGGGGGCAATACCCCAAAAGATGTTGGAGTGCCCCAAAATGTGCCAAAGCAGATGTGCATACCTGAGGACCTCTGTCACATGGCACAAAACCCTGTGCAATGAAGTCCTCAAGTGTAGCTGGGGATTTTCTGAGCTGTCAAGGTGACACAGCCTCAAAGCAATCAGTGCTGCTCAGCAGGATGAGACAAACACAGCTGGTACCTAGAGGAGATTAATTCAAAGAGCCATCTTGGCTGGAAGACGGGAAAATTCTGAGACACTGGATGTGGGGTAAAGAAAATAAGTAGTTCATTTTCTTGGAGCATTAAGCCGTAATGGCTGTCAAGGGGGATTACTGATATTGTTATGCCAGTGTCAGCACATGTTGTAGAACAGCTATATTTTGAATTTCCATACTTGCTAATTTAATGTTCGGATAATCTGACAAATGAAACAGGGGCCTCAAAGACTCTTTTTCTCCGTCTTCCTTGAAAAAAAATCATTCTATTAAGAATGTTAAATTCTTGGGAGCAAGAGCTGGCATACACGGAGGGCACATACTAATCTCATTTATGCTGAGATTTGCTTTCTGTTAAGCAACAGAAAAACAGCTAATCAAGCATAATTCAATAATATATCATCTGCAGATGCGAAGACTCAGAAGATTGGTATGGAGCATTGCCTACATACATGAGCTGATGATCTGGGCCAGGTGCATTTAATTGCACATGGGGCGTGGGTGCACACCTAAATAACTGCTCTGTGGCTCCTCCCCAGCTTTGGGCTAGCTGAAATCTGGGACCGCTTCCAGCACACCCTGAACAGCTCCATGCACCTCTGCCTGCCATGGGGCTGTAACAACCCAGTCAGGGAGAGAGTCTGAGCAGAAATGTCACCAAGCCCTTTGCCCAGTGCTGCCCCAGCACAGCCCAGTTCCTTGAGCATTATGTGAGTAGATGGGGAGCAAACTGGAAGCAAAGTGTTTAGCTGGTGACACCTGCATGCCCTCTGCCTCGCACCACAGAGATATTCTGAAAATCTGTCTTATACTGTAGAGCATTTCCAGACATCCTCTGAATAACCTTATTCTTCTCTCAGAAAACCACAGACAGAAAGACACAGTCTGGTCAGCAAGTGCAATCCCATGGTTCTGAGTCCCTCCAGGTCTCCACCAGCATGGTCTTCCCTATTTCCATACACAGACACGAAGCTGTAGAAGATCAGTAGAAAAACTGGCCCATTTGTTTGAAATATGAGGCATAATATGAGAAAATGGCTCTGCATGGAGTCATCACAGCCTATTTGCAGCAAGGGATCCTGTGAATACAGAGTAAAAGTTTTGGCTCAGAAAATGCCCTGTAGCTTCCACTAAGGCAGTGGAAAGCAAACTGGATCCTCATCTGGGCGGTCAAAAACCTCATGAAATTCAACAAGGCCAAGTGCACGGTCCTGCATCTGGGGAGAAATAACCCCAGACACCAGTAC
>JAWLRI010001074.1:847990-989891 GCA_034781795.1 Crypturellus tataupa
TTGTGGAGTCTCCTTCTCTGGAGATCTTCAAGACCCGCTTGGATGCAGCCCTGTGCCACGTGCCCTAGGTGGCCCTGCGTGTTCAGGGGGGTTGGACTAGATGACCTCTAGAGGTCCCTTCCAACCTTAGGCATTCTATGATTCTATGATTCTAAGATGCTAAACTACCAGACTTCAAAACCTCTCTGTGAGCATAGCCACGGTGCCTGCACATTTTGGGTAGCTCTGAACACTCAGACTCCCTTACTGTACGTATCTATCAATTGGATCACTCTTTCTAAGGCTAATCTCTGTGTACATGATAGTATGTAAAAACTACAATGGCCTGAGGGATACTTACTTGGCTCTGGTCACCTCAAGTCTATATTCACCTGCTAAAGGTATATAAAGCAACTTTGAGTTTGATTTAATAGACAGTTAACACTGGGACATCTGACCCTTCTGACTGTGCAGATACCCCCCAGGGACACTGATGGGGTCACACACAGACATCCCCAAGCACACATAAACCTGGAATCAGATGTTTGGAGTTGTTTGCATTTACCATTGCAAAATCCCCGGATTATTTCTGCAAGAAGCTGCCATCCTGATGACTGGCAGCCTGCTACACCTACCTGTTAAGTCTCTAAACCGGTAGATGTAGGGAGCTCAGGCCACAAGAGATGGTGTATCCTGATGAAAGGTCACAGGAATGATCTTCTGGAGCAAGAGACACCATTCTCATCTCCCATTGGGCCTCAGCAGGTGTGTGGCCCAAGTTGACTATCAATCAGAACTGTTGCTGAAAATCACCTCATTACTCCAAATTTCAGATTCAACCTTTAAGGTTGGGAGGCCACTCTTGGAAGACACTGATCATCCTGTTGAGCGCACCAGAACTGGGGCAGACAGCAAAGATGCACCGCAGGATCCAACATGAAAACCCTCTCCAAATCATTAGTCCCCAGTCCTTTCTTTTGGCACACCCATTTGATGTCTCCCTAGGCAGAGCAAGATCAGAGATGAAGAAAGTAGTAAATACTTTCAAGAAGACATTGCAAAGAGCTTGCATGGCAGAAAAACTGAATCAACCTTGGGGATTTTCACCCTCTGGAGCCACATTCCCTCAACTATGTTCCTTGCTGAGATTATCTTGTCTCTTCTGAGCTCAAGTTACAATTTATAACATTGAAAATATAGTGTCAAAGCTCTTCAGAGGATGCAAGGACCACTGGATTACCCTAGGATAACCCCTCATTCTACTCTTTCCTCCCCATTCTCCACCAACCAGACAAGGTACCACACATCCACATGCCACTGCTGGTTCACCTAGGTACCCCACCTTCCTCCTAGAAGATGTGATCACACAGAGACATGCAGGGGTTTTCAAGGCTGCCCTTATCACACTTAATTCCACGTAAATTCCAACAACCCTGTGGGAATTTGAGATTTGTTGGCATTTACCATCTCACATTTCCTACTGGAAATCCCTCCATCTGGTTAGACGCTGCAGTAGGTACCATTTAGTGAGCTAATGAAATCCATATGTAATTGTCAGAAAGATAATTGACACATTAGGACTTGGAGATTTGCATTTGGCCTTTCGCAGTTTACTTGTTGCAGTGTGGCAGCTGCTGGGAATGGCAAATTGGTGGCATTTAACAGCCCTCCAGATGTGTAATCTTTTCTCCACAGATTAAAAGTTCTACCTGTGTAAAAGGTAGGTTTAATGCGGCATTAAGGAAATAATTTTTCTCTCCTCTCTATAACACTATATTGTTGTTGCTATTCCTTGCTGTAGGACTCCTGCTAGGAAAATGACTGTAAGGACTGCACTAGAGACAAGCTGCACTATTATCCCACGATGAGTTAAACTAAATGAAGGACAGACACACAGATGGATGCATAGACTCAGACTCGACCATTCATACCATTGCTAAACACAACCACAGCTACCCTGGGTCAAAGTAAAGACTCCATTTTGATCTCATGCTTAAGGGCTTGAGAAGTGCCAGAGGAATCACCCAGAGAGGTGCTCCTTCATCTCTATGGACAGCAAAGGAAACCTTGAGAGATGAAGGAGCATCTCTGTGGGTGATTTATCTGGTCCAAGGTGGGACCTCAAACTTTAAAACACAGGCACTTTGGTAGGAGCAGACTCCTCCTTCCCCTCCTTATCATCACTATTTTCACTCACAGCTTGTCCCAAGTTACTTTAGTTTTGACAATTCTAAATATTTTTATCATCTGCAAACTTCGTCACTTCATCATTCACTTTTCCAGATGATTTACAAAATCTTCAGGCCCTGCTCCAATCCCTGTGGGATCACACTAGTAACCTTTCCCTACTGGAAAAACTCATCGTTTACTCTTATCCTTTAGCCAGCAGCAAGCCCACAGAAGGGTTTTCTTTCATCTCTTAGCATAACTTAAAGAGCCTTTGATGAGAGAACTCGACAAAACTTTATGGAAGTCCAGACACACTGTACACACTGCATTCCTGATGGAAAAGGGCCAAAAGCTCTAACTCTCTGGGCAATCAGCAGTTTCCACGGGTTGAGCAAGAACGTCTCTTGGAAGAGAAGCAGCCAAACCTACCACATGGATCTTTACATCCAAGGTTCTGGCTCAGGCCAAGGTACAACTTTAAAGGGAGTTCTCTGATTTTCTGTAGGAGCTTCCCAACGTGTGAACGTGTATCCAGATAACTCAGAAGGCCATCTGGAAATCATTATTAAGCATTGTTGCACTCATGGGATTTCATGTACTTCCCACCTGACATGGGAGCAGTCTGTTTGTTTGGCTGCTTCTGCTCTGAAGATATTTAACACAGACAAGAGAAACAGGACAAGTGTCCCCATGCTGGGAACTGCCTTTCTTTTCCTGTTCTCTCAAAAAGCAAATTTGCCCTCCCTTTCCTTAAAGTGATTCTCCTCTGGCATTTTCTGCGGACCATCCTTCTTGCCTGCACAGAACAGTTCTCCACGGTGGAGCATGCGCAGCCCAACGGGGCACAGCTTGCAAGCTTTCAGCTGAGACCTGAAGACAACTCGAGTGGGGAACTGGAGTTTCTCGGGTCTTTTTTTTTTTTTTTTTTTTGGCATTTTGTGTTTTGAAATCTGTCTCATTGCAGACAACATGGGACAGCACAGAATATAAACATCTTTCCTCTTCTAATTCATTTCACAACCTAAACAGGATTCCCTAGGAACCTTGGAGACCCTCTGCAGTGCCTCATAGTCACATTTCAACCTTTTTGCCTGCATTTTATGCATTCTTCCTGCAGAAATTTTGAGCTCCTTCCTCTTCCCTGCTTTGAGGGGATTATACAGGCACACAGAGGCTGCAGAGGAAACCTCAAAAGCCCAATTCTCATTTGCTACATAGCTTTTGCAGTTATTTCCACTAGCCAAAAAGCAGAATAAAAATGCCACTAAGAACATTTCTGATTTATGCTCACTTTCTACTAACTGGAGGAGACTGAAAGTGCTACTTTGCTGCCTTCCAAAAAGTTCTCCTGGTCTCACCCTGATCCCAAGCTAGAACAGCAGTGGGTAATACACTTTCAAAGAACATTAGTAGCAACCAGGAGACCTTCCTGTCTTCCTGGCAGGGACAAACAGAGTCTATCAAAGCAGGAGCATCTGGATGTAGGTAGGTAGAGCAGCTTGCAAGTATTTACTGAACTTGCTTATTTAGAATCTAATGACTCACAAACAGTGACATGGTGTCCTCAGTGTTGTGTCAAGAGTAAAGGCAAAACCCTGGGCATATTTAATGATTAGTAAAGCCCTGACACAGCGAACCAAGCGAGAACATGAGAAAACCACCCTACCCTTTACTAATGCAGCCAGGCAAGAGACACCTCAGAACAACTTTCAGCAAAGGGGATGATGAGGAAGAAACTCATAAATGGCAGATTCACTTAAAACACACAGAAAGCTAAAAAATGAGACAAGACCAAGATGTGTTTTGAAGCACTCAGTGTTATCCAAGTAGACTCCTGACTGTGTTTTCACGAACACCATAAACATGAGCAGAAGCAGTGACCACTCAGCCCCACACGCCGAAGGACGATGGAGCTGCTGAGGTTCAAACTCTCCTAAACCAGCCAAAACCACCAAGGGCTTCACGCTTGCTAGTCGATAGTCAATTCCTTGCAAAGGAAGGAGGGCAAGGAGATAAAAATAAAACAGAATCATTGCTCTCATTCACTCTTGCATGTCAGCAGGTACCCACTGCACAGGAATAAGCACCCTAATTGTGCAGACACACGCGTCCACCCGTCACCCCTGGCCTTGTGGTCGCAGCAGTAACACGTCGCGGAGCCGGGTGGCTCAGTGCAAGCACACCGGTGACCTGCAAGTGCCCTGCTCATTAGTGGCATGAGGTTAATGAAGGGAGCAGGAGGCACGCTCGGAGCGGGTCCTCCGGCTTCAGGAACCCAGGAAATCCATGGCAGGGGGTGCCCACACCTTCATTAGCAGCAGTGGCCAAACACAGCGGGAAAATCCCTCCCTGCTAATATCATCCTCAAACTAAAATGAGCAGCCACTTGTTTTTCCTACGTGCCACAGTCACCTTGGAGGCTGAATCCTAACTACAGGGTTAGGCTCAGCCATGGCTCTGCACCAGGTACATCCAAAGCCCCAATTCCGCCTCACCACTGCCTCTTGTAGAAGCACGTAGCCCTGTGCTTGCCTTCTATCTACTCTTCTGGTGAACACGTGTGGGCTTGCTATGAATGAAGAGCCATTTTGTTGTGCTAAAAGCTGTTTTAAGCTAGATCTTGGCAGCCCAGAGCTCTCCAACAGGCCTGACAGAGCCCTGATGTTCCCAGTGGCATGAACAGGAGCATTCCCAGGCCTGGTCCTCCTTCTCCTTTTCTTCTGGACACCCTGGAAAAGGTCACGTATAGCTGCTTGCAGCAATATTAGCAATGAAGGTGGGTGATAAAGACAGCACCTTCTATAAAGGACAAGGGTCTTGTGTAAATAGAAAGAAACAAGATCTCTTTTTTTGTCAAAATAGGAATCTTGGTGGGAAAGCCCTTTCCTAACGGAACACCAAAAATCTGGAAGCTATTTTTAATTTTCTCTCTACAGGCAAACTAATTTAATTATTTATTATTTAAATTAGAACAGAATCAGTGGGCTCTTAAGGAGCAGGAATCTGAGGAAGGAAATATTTTGTCAACGCTTTTTGTCTCATTTTATCAATGAGAATGAAAAAAATCTACATTCCGCCAAGTCCTTATTGAGTAAAATCATTTCTTGGGCAACTCTTTCCCTCCTTATCCACCTCCAACAGGGGCTGGATCCTGCCAGGTCCAAAGCTCGCATCACCACCATTCACTGCACCAGGCAAGGGATCCATCTACTGTAAGAATCCACCTTCAAAACCCTTTCAGCAGCTGGTCTCAATATCACAGTTACCCCAAAAATACTCTATACCTTGGATGCTACAGAGCTGATAGCTCGGGAGAGAGAAGCAAAATAGTCTTATTTCCTTGGCAAACTTGCATTCTCTAGGTTGATCCCTCTGTCACTGCCAATGTAGAGAAGAATTCGTGCATTCTCCTCCTGCCTCAAGGCACTGAGGCCAAGAGCAGACGCAGTGCCCTGCATGCAGGTGTTTTTCAGTTGGATCTGGAATCAAAGCTTGGTTTTGCTCCTTGGTCCAGGCATGGATTTCCAGCAAAGCTCTAAGTCAATAGCAGCGAATGCAATCGCCATCCAGCTAACATCCCTATGGGGAGGCATCCCCATCCCAGGACACTGTGGTCCACACAGGACCACCAGCACCATCCAGCCCAGCGAAGCAATGCAGAAAGCCAGGGGAAAAGCATTAGTGGGAGTTGCCTTGCTGCAAAGCAGAGCAATGGGGGGATAGAGGCAGAGGACATCCAAAATGCTGCCTAATTCCAGCTGGGAATGCGCAGCAGGACGGTTCTCCCTGCAGACGCTGGGGTTCGGCCTCCAGGGACCACGGCCCCTCATCCTCAATAGCCTTCCAGGCACAAAGCAGCGTCGAAAGCACAAAAAAGATAGAGGGCTTTTCCCCCCTGCTGGAAGATCAGGGGATTTTTGCTCTAATCCCTAAACAAACACATTTAATGCCATTAAACACTCGCTGGCTTTACTGAAATGTAGCGTTCTCGTGTTGTTGCATGCCGAGCACGGGCTGGATTTCAGCGCACAGATCTGCTGGGATCACTTCGCCCTCAGTGGGAAAAGGATAACCCGCCCCTTTATCCTGTTCACTGGGAACAGGAGGAGAGCAGTGGATGGACCTTATGGAGCTAAAAGCCTTGGAAGATCCCATGACTCAAGACCTGCAATTATTTCTGAAGAACCAGTGCAAATAATTTCAAAAAAAAAAAACATCTCTCCCTTTCTTTTCTCCTTTCAGTATGTTTTTCTCCTTTACCCCAACTCTATTTTCTTACCAAAAGCTAGCACAGAGCAGAAAGAAGCATCTCTCCATTTGTATATTTGTAGCATAAGGAAAACCCAGGGGAAAAGCCGCACAGAACACGGATTTCCCAGCTCCTGACACTCTTCAAAAGACTAATTTTTTTTCTTCCTAACTTAAAACTGGAAAATACATTGACATCTCAAAAGGTTTCATGAGCCAAGACCAACTGGATTGAACAGATGTCAGTACTTTGTTCAGCTCATTTCAAGCCATTTTGTTTCTTCATCATTTAATTTAAAATAAAGGGACAGATTAAAACATAAAACAAGTTAATGTGATTTACTGATAAATCTGAAACAGAGCACTTGAATGAAAAAAGAAGAGTTATTCTTAAACCTGGGAGCATTGCACTCCATAACTTTATAAAAATTAGATTATCCTTTAAAAGGGCCTTTTCTTGTTAATGATAATACAAAAAAATAAAAAATAAAAAGGAGAGATTTCGTGCAACCTGTCTTCCCTAGCCATTCCTGCCCAGCTTTTTCCGTTTCTGTGGATTGAGGTGATTGCGTGGTTGGGAATTTAGATCCCCGTAGTGATGAGTTGGACGAGGTGGCCCAGCTCCAGGGCGCGCACGGGACTTGCTCTCACCTGATCGCGGTTCCACACCCCGAGGGCAATACGAGCTCTGCAGATGCTCAACCCGTGCCCACCACGGTGGTAGGTCTTGTGCAGGCTCCAGGTGAAGCAGATGCATTCCCAGTGATTAATACTTAAAAAAAAAAAAAAAAAAAAAAAGTATCTAAAGTTGCATCTTAGGTTTCAAACAAGGGCTGCCCACAAAGCCCATCTGTTTCATTATGGCTCTCCAAAATGCACAAGCCGTCCTCCAGCACGGCACAGATGGAGACAGCAGCAGTCTTGTCTTGTCCCCATGCTGGGACTCTCAAGACTGGGGTCCTATGGCACCCGCCAGGATTCCTGCCATCGCAGGACAATTACCACGGCAATTCCAGATAAAAACCTGATAGCTCTAGAAATGGCACCAAGCCTCTGGCAACACTGAGACACTTCTGGTTTTTGTTTGTTTGTTTTTTGAGCAGGAATGAAGCTCCAACCAGCCCTTTGGAAGAGGAAGGAATTGACTTCCTAGGACTATAAAGATGATGAGTTTAAAAGTAACCACAATATATAAAAGTTTAAATTGCTCATAAACAGACCTGAACATGAGCCAGAGGAACCAGTGTGAACATGAGCTACTCCAGTGCAAAGCGATAGCAGAACCATCAACCTGGGCAAGAGAGAAGACGGGGGACTGGGAAAGAGGTTTGGTACTTTCTTGGGCAGGAATTTGTTTGCAAGTGGGACATTCCTCAGCCGTCCTGGAGGCAAGCAAACATTTAACTGAAAATCCCACCTAATTTTAGCACGTCAAAGCCTGGAAAAGTGATTAGGCAGAGAAAGGGGCAAAGCAGGGGCTCGCGGGCCCTAATTAAAGGCTGACCGGGGCGCCAGGCGCTGGGAAGCCGAGGCAGCTGCTGCCTTCCCAGCCGCGTTCGTAAAGCTGTCAGTGCATGACAAGGGGTCTGGACGTCGAGAAAAGCCCTGCCAGAGAAAAGGGGGCCAAAAAAGAAAAAAAAAGAGGAAAAAAAAAACCACACCCTTTTCTGTTTGATAACAAATCAGCCAGGCTGATGTACAAATGGCAAATCTGACAGCAAATTGGTGGTGCTTACAAAATCCAGAGGGGCAGCCAGCTAGGAAAGACAAAAAATCAAGGGACGATAATGAAATTATATTCAGAGGCTTTTTTCTTTTTCTTGGAAAGACAAAAATCAGGAGCAGATAATTAGGAAATTATACTCGATGGATTTTTTAATTTTGCAGAAATTTTTTTTTGGTCTTTTTTTCCCTTGCTTGGGCCCTTCTTCTATTGCTGGGAACCATCTCTCATCCAAAAGGTGGAACCTGGGACCGAATGGCCCTGCCAGGACCATGGCACCCACATGTCTCCTCCCCAGGGCTTCCCGACGGCTCTGGAAGCAGCTGGGAGCCAAGTCCACAGTCTTATCCGTACAGACTCATGAGCTTCTGGAGACCCCAAACAGCTACCCTCCTCTTTGTAAAACTACCAGCCTGCTTTTATACTGCTTCCAGCTACACTGGGAGCCCAATTCTACTTCCAAGGGGCTGTTAATGCAATCGCCAGGCTACTTTTTGCCGCCGAAACTCTCCATCATTTTCTTCTCACTGTTCGGGGTCATCTAATGGAAAGCAGGGTTTTATGGAGCAGGCACAGAGGCATTTCTGCATCCTGCAGGATGGCATCAACCTCCCTCCCGGGCGCTTGCAGCCCCTGAAGGGACTTTAATCTCCTGCCCTCCCTTGGGAAGTGGTACCACGACAACTTAATTTCCTGCTGATAAACCTCCTGACGTGCATACAGTCAGAAATGGATAGTTTAAAGGTATTTTATACTGCTAAAGTTGTTCCCTTATGGGAACACTAAACTGTACCAGTGTAAGTGATCTCGATGCCGCTGGACTCATTGAGGGCTGTGTTCGTAGAGCAGTTAAAGAATATTTTTAAAAATCTTTTTTTTTTCAGCATGACCTTATCAAACTTAGCCAGACTTAACCAAATAAGTAAAGAAGTGGGAGAGAGGAAGCTCAGCTCAATTTAAGCACATTTATTTACCGCAAGAGAAGTGAACAGGAAACAATTTTCCCTTCCCAGAAGGGCTTTTGAGATGCCCTATAGAAAGCAGACGAAAAGTTACATTCTCAAAAATCTTTACGTGGTGAAGAACACGAAAGAGGAGAAGCTGGCTGGTGAATAAAAATGCATTTTTTTCTTACCTTTTTTCCTGGAAATGTGCAGGTTAGGTTAGATGCAACTTTGACACACCAAAAAAACAAAATTGGGATATTTCTATAAACGCAAGTAACTAAGGAAACAGAAAAGTCCTTGAAAGGACAAATACTAGTTAAAAGCTTGCAAAGTGGGAATATGTGGCCAGTTCTTACAAGCAAACAAGGTCATCACGGGAGCCCTGGAGGAATCAGGAACATTAAAAATGCACGTTCAGAAATGACCTGCAAAAGGGTGTTCTGAGCAGCGAGGTGAGGATGTTTGCTGACGATACTAATTTTGAGAGGACTGTGATGAAGTGTAAAATAACTTCACAATACAGCGGTGGGTAGCAGAATATCAGATGAAACTCAGCGCAGATAACTATAAAGGGATCCACAAACAAACAAACAAAAACTACACTTCTTTTATAAAATGATGGGCTCTAAGCTGAACGTTACCACACAGGAGCAGTGTCTTGGGCTTATAACAGATAACGTTGTGGGACATCAGGTCCAAGCTCAGGATCAATCATCAAAAACATAAAAATAAAATGAGTTCAGAAATTACCAGGAGTAAAAAACAGAACAGAATATCACCATACATCTGTACAGGTCAGTGTTTCACCTGCATCCTCGTCACTGCGTGCAACTGTCTCACCTTAGAAAAGATATTGCAGAATTAGAGAAGACCCAGTGAAAAGCAGTAGGGGAACAAGAGCTTTTGGATAGAGAAAGTCAAGCAAGCTCTGCAGTCTACAAAAGAGAAGACTTATAGGAGGAAAGGAATTAGGGCTATGAAACCATGAGCAGCATGGAGAAGTGGATACTGCTCATTCCCTCTTCACATGCAAGAATTTGGCAAGAGCATTAAATGAAGTCATTAGGAACCAGCTTCCAAAGCAAAGGAGATCACTCTCAACCTTGTATATATTAAGCCTCTCTGCCCAAGGACATTTTAGATCCTAAAAATTTTGTAAATGAGAGAAGTACACAGAAGAAAAAAATCGGAGTGTGTGCTACCAAGCACACAAAATGTGCATTTAGCTCAGGATAACCCCTGAGCTAAAAACACTTGAAAGTTTTGAGAGTACTAGGGAAAGTATCGGTCATGCTTGCCAGTGACTGTTCTTCCCCAGGAATGCCCTTACGGATATTGAGCCGGAGACAGGATATTGAGCTTGCATTGCCCATCAGCTGGGCCAGCACAGTCACCCTAATGTTTCTGCATCCCAAATTTTGAAATTTGTTTAGGAAAATGGCCAAAAAAATCCACCTCTGCACAATTTTACTCTTAAATAAGCAGCACTTTCCAATAGAGATAAAGCGTTGGTGGAAACCAAGCCCAACATGGAGAGGTATCTTGCAAGTCCCCGCTGAAGGACCCATACCAGCAGCACCCTGATCTGCTGCCTCCACCCTGACAGCCACAGTTGCATCTTTGCCAGACGCCCGAGACATGCTCCCATGCTATCTACATGGCGTGACCATTCCTCGTGTCCTTATTTTCAACCTGGTGCCAGTTAACATGCAGGCAGTTCTGTGCAGGTGAATGGCACAGTGCACACACAGAGCAGCCGCGGTGCTGGCTGTGAGAGGAGCCACTGCAGCAAGCTGCACACATCTCTGCTCCTTCTCCTTCTTTCCTTTCTTCCAACAGGCCTTTTCCTTAGAGTGTGATTTTCCTGCCCATTTACTTTCTCCCTCACACTCAATCCCTTTTCATTTCCAGACCAAAGCCAATTCTGCAAGGGTTCATTACAGTTATTTTTATAGGATAGTGGCAGTGTTGAGTGCTAAGTCAATTAGCCATCGCCTCCCACTTCCCCTGCTCAGAGCAGGTTGGAACAAAACTCCTTTTTTAAGCCCATCTTCATCTACCATCACCAAACTTCCTGGGGACACCAGGTCAGGCTAGTGGGGAGCAAGGACAGGCTCCTTAAAGCCCTCCAAGGGCTCAAAGTCCCTGCTGCAAGGGGATGCTACCATTGCACACATTAAACCAGCGAGTACCACAGCCTCTGCCATCCCTGATATTCGGAGAATGGAAAATGAGGAGGATACAACCTGCAGCACTTAGTAAGTACATGCTATTCCTGTCAACTGTGATTTAGCTATACAAGAAGAGAATCTCAGGAAAAAAAGCTAGAAGCCATCCAGACTCTGGACATCAGCCTGACTTTCCGTAAGTCCCATACTGTTCCTCGGATGCTTTCTCCATTCTGCAGTTCTAGCTTCCTGCACTGCACCGAGTTTAGCCCAGGGCCAAATCCTGATATTGGTCACGCCTCATCACTCCAGACACATTAATTCAGGCATTCCTATAGCCACATCTGTCAGCTCCTCTGCGATAAGCACGAGATTTCTGATCAGAGCAGTTACCATTTATCCACAGCCAAGAAAATGCCTCTGGCAATGTCTCCAGCAAGCAATTCTAATCCATCATTTTTCTGTGCAGTGACAGCACCTAGAACTGACGTGTGAGATGGGGTAAAGCTAGAAAAGTCCAGAGTGGCATTGCAGAACCCAATTCCAAAACACAGGAATGACCTCCTTGGCCAAGGATCAGCATTACAGCCTGTCCTTATAGGTAAAGGACGTCTGCAGCTTTACAGCACCAACAAGTACCTGTGCTATCTCCAACCATTCCTGACAATATTCCCTGGTAGCCTGCAGCTGCTCCATAACTATGGGAACAACTCCACAACTCCTCCACAAACATGGGAATTTTGTATCTCAGAGCTATGGACCTCCTGCTTCCCCCCAAGCCCTCCCTTATGGCAACTCTTATGCCAGATTCCCCATTCCTGCCTCCTCAAGGCAGGTCCAGGCAGAGCCAGGACATCTCCCTGCAGAGCTAACCCAGCTGCTGGCTCCATCCCTGGAACAACCCTCTGAGCGGGTCCTACCTCGCGGCAGAGACCACCTCCGCAAAACCAAACAGGGCTTTGGAAGTTGTACTTTTACAGCCCATGAAATCGCCCAGACCCCCTGGGTAAATAACTTCTGGATACGGAAGTGACCTCTTAGCTTGGAGCATACGAGTAAAGCCTTGAGGTTTTTCATTAAGCTTAACCAGCCCCTGAGGCTTTCTTAAAACCCCAAGGAGGTAAAACCTCACAGCAAATTTTGCTCCAAATATCAGCTGGAGGTACAGGTGTAATATCTTGAGTGCAGACTGCCAGAGGCAAGCCATGTTACTCACACACAGCTTTCATAACACATTTTTCCATCATGCTGCCTATGCTGCCACTTAAATATTTGCTCCTAGAGGCTGGTCTCGCAGGTGCAACTGATTTCAACCACCAGGCAAGAGAGGGACTTGGAGCCAAGACCCAGAGAGGAGCAGCAAGCTTGACTCCTCATAGTCCTTTTCTATCCATCACCCAAGGCACGACCACCACCAAACCTAGAGTCAGAAACCTGAGAGCCATGAACAGCACCTAAACTGGAATAACAACACAGAGAGGAAGGATGAGAGTGAATATTAGAGTGAAACAATCATCCAAGGAAGAATGTATTCAACCAGAGGGGAAAAAAAAAATCTATCACTTCTTACAGGCAATATTCCAGGGCTTCAGAGGGTGAGACATTCAAATCCACAGTAACACACAATTAAGCTACAGAATTCAATAATGCAAAAAGTCCTTGGGGCTATAGACTCAGCCAGAATCAAAAAATATTTGATATTCCTTACTGAATATAAAAAATTCACAGAATACTGGAAGAGATATAAAACCCTGTTATCACCCAATCTTAGCTTATTGGGAAGCAGGAGGTAAAAGCCATTCCTGGAGACGGGACACAAGGCTGCACGGGTCGGTCTGTTTAGTCCAACTGCTGTCCAATTGGCAGCAGGAGCTTTCAGGGAAAATCTGAACATAGTGAGAAGTTTAGCAATCAGACAAGGGCAGAAAATGTGTTCCATGCTCAGGGGATAAAAACTCCATACATGTCTTCTGCTCCAAATCCCAGCACCTCTTCCTGAACTCCAGAATATATTCTATTCTAAGTAATGTTATATAAAGTCTAGCTGCTACCAATTATAACCCAGAATATCTTTTTGTTCCAAAGAAATGTAGTTTAAATCCCTCATTGGTACAAATCATCATAACTTCCCTGAAGTTAACGGTAGCCCCAAACTGGAGGTTGCATGTTAGTGTGTCTGGATTATTATAGGTGTTATCCCATGTTCCTCAAATATTTTCTAACTTAAACACATTGACATGAACACATAGTCTCCTACTGACTGCATTTGTGTTTGAATCAGCCTTTACACCTCCATCTCAGACCAAGGTGGACAAATCCTTTCTCTTTCCTTGCGGGTTCACAGCCACAGAGGACTGCAGAGGAGTGATTTATAGGGAGAGGCAGCAAAGGAAAAATAACAATTCTTGCGCAGCAAAGTCTTTACTAGGAAATTGGAGGCGATGGGGTCTCTGGATTGCCTAGAACCTACCCAGATGATGCAAGATCCATCTCTTTCATAAGGGAATGCATCCACGTGTCAGCTGGTTTGCGTGACAACTGTCCCATGACCCTCCATATTTCCCCTTACCCGGACTTGATGCTCTCCCAACCCTGATCTCGCTTGCTCTCCTAAGAAGGATGCTTTGATGAAGTGCAGTGACAGTAACCGTGTGGGTTTGGCTACCTCCACCTAAGCCATCTGCTCTAATAGGCTGGGGTGCATGCAGGCAGATCTACACTTTGGCTTGTAAGGACACAGTGTTGCAGAAGAACACAAAGCTTGGATGATGTACACCTTGCCCCGCTTGTGACTTTTTTTTTCTCTCCCCCAAAATGCATTTTTATAGTCCATTTTCCTTCATTTTTATTTATTGACTCAGCCACACTTTCAGCCTGAGTTGACTGTTTGCTGCAGTTTGTTATTAGTTAACATATGACCTGCCCGAACAGTTAAGTATCTTGGACTTTATTCTAACTGTAACCTCATTGTCACTTTTTTAAGGCCTTGGACAAAATAATTCCCTGACGTTTGACTGAAATTGCCCTAGGAAGTCACTCTCAGCACCATCCACATTTGCAAACAGTTCTCATCTGATCCATAGGAGTGTTCACTACGTTTCAGAGCTACCTGCAACATCACGTCCTTGGGCATTTCAGTGGGATGGACCTGCAGTAGGTTCAGGATATCCATTTATGAAGGGCTGCAAATTTCAAGGATGATTTCCCACTTGCCTAAAGTTTAGAGAGCTTTCTAGAGTTCTGTTAAGTGTCTTCTCATGACCAAATGAGAAATCTCAGCAAATGAGACATTCTGGTGGGTCTACCATTCATGGTCTGTCAGCTGGTGTAACTCCCTCACCAAGTCACTTCTGTTTCGGCATCTTCCACCTTGTACAGAGAGATATTGCAAACAGTATACACACAACTTACACTACAGGATAATTATTTGTCAGGTAATATCCCCAGTAGATTTCTAGGAGATATATTGCTATGGGCTAAGCATTAGCATGTCCAACGAGTCTCTGCTGACCCAAAAATCATCAGTCTTGAGGGGATACAATGGTCTTCTTGGAATAAGTTTTTCCTCAATCTTGAGAGTTTCTACATATTTCCTTACAGCTTTACACCTCTTCAATAGTTTCTCACTCATCTCCTCAAGTCATTATTGAAACAATTACACTTTTGTGTTTTTCCTTTTCCTGCCTTGCACGTCCTTTGCTGATGGACTTTCTCACAGCTCAGCAACAATTTTCTCAGCAAAACGCGGCCAAGGTCACGCAGCTGCGCGGCACCGAACCAAGCCTGGGGTCTGAGACAGCTGAACTCCCCGGCTGCGGGTTGTACTGGGTCATCTTGGCAAGCCAGAACTCATTTTTCTGGTTACAAAACATCTCCACCGACTCCCAAGGTAAAAATCCTGCTTTGTCATTTGAGCTCTTTGAGACGGTGCTAAGGGTGAGAAGTCAGGAGGAATACCCAAGGGCCAGGCCAATGCTAGGCTAAACCAGAGATCAATCCGTATCCTCGGCTCCAAGACCCTACCACCAGGCTCACAAGCAGTGCGTGGGATGGGTTACATCAGCACAGGCCTTGTCCAAATACTGCTCTCTCTTCCCAGCAAAATGCTACCAGAAGAAGAATAATCATTATTTCCTCCAGGTTTTAGTGTGTTGAGTGGGGAAGTATGTGCCGTTGCAGTGGGTGTTATCAAACATGTTGGTAACTGTCACCATGTGGATGAACGCAGCCACTGAACATCTGTGACTGTGTCTCTGATGCCTGAATTTACTTTTCTAAGGGAAAAAAACAAAAACAAAAACAAAAAAAAAAAAAACAGTTTTGCTTGCAGCACTCCATCCTTCAAAATAACAGCTGGGAACCAGCCCCGGGGAGTGCTATCTGGGCCTCATTGCACCATGAAGGCTACGGCTGCATCTACAAGATAAGTTATTTCTTTAGGTGAGGGCAGGGTATTTTCCTGCATCTCTTCAATGAGCACTAGTGAAAAAGCACTGAGTAAACTCCACCACCACAACTCACTTTATCCCCTAGACTGATCAACCGATTAATTGAAAGTAGCAGCCAGCATGGCTTCAAGTGCCATCGTTTTTGAACCAGTCCATGAGTCTGCATAAAATAATCCATAACTTCATCATTCAGAGCTGCTCACCATGGAGCTGGAATGAATCACTCCATCCAATGGACTCTTTGCTATTCATTATCCATGGTGCAGGACTGCTCAGAGGGGTCACACAATACCATTCCTACTGCCCCATTGTGTAACAGAAACTTCCTAAAGGCAGTGAGTGAGGAGAGCAGATGCTTTTGTTCATGCACAAGCACATCTGTCCTTTCAGAGGATGAGGACAAAGAACAACCACCCCCCAAAGATAGCACGCAAGAAAGAAAATGCATTGTTGGGGCTGTTAGAATGGCCACAAATAATTGGGAGGACCACTCCTAAGGAAGAGGACTGATGTCCCTGCTGGAGATGCAGTTATGGACATTGCCTTATCCTAAAAGCAACTGAAATGGTGTCAAAGAGCTCAGAAAATGCAATATATAATAGCAAAGTGAGTGGATCTCAACACCACTATAATGATATCCTTCGAATGCAGTTTAGATTACTGTCATTAGCATCAGGTTATCATCCAAAAATTCAACAGTTAGTTGGGATGACTAAGACTACACTGCATGTCTTCTGTATTTCCTCATTGTAACCCAAATGGCATAATTTGAGATGACCAAACTGTAAGGATTTCTATGGCTCCTGCTACTGACACTACATTTGTGATCAAAGGCTACCCCCTACTGCACCTTATATCCTGGGAATGATTCCCCTTTGGCAGCTTTCAGGTGGTGGAAGCTGCATGCATCTCCATTAACTCACAAGTATTTGCTATTGGAAACTTCACGTTAAAATATGAGGGTCCTACAGCAGAGCTGGGGAGGAAACTGGGCCAGAAACTGGACTATGACTATCTGGAGCGATGAGTCATTTGAGATGAAACCAGCAATCAGTATTTGACAAATCAACCTTCTTGAAGAAAAGTGAGTTTCTAATACACCTGCTCCAGATGAGAATGTCGAGATTTAAATAGGCACCAGATTTGCATAATACCCTTAAGATAAGCAGTTCTGTGCCAAAGCCCTGCAACGCATGAAGGATTTATATCATGTCTTATACATTTCTGTGTTCCAGAAGAGACCATTCATCATTGTGCCAATACTTCAGAGATTTCACTGAAAGCTCCAGCAGCTCTAGATTATCAGGGAATTATATATTTTTCCCCACTGAATAATCAATCCCAGAAGCCAGCTAAAAAAAAAAAAAAAAAAAAAAAAAAAAAAAAAGAAAAGAAAAAAAAAAAGAAAAAAAAAGCTCACTTTCATCATGTAGGTTAATAACACAGCATGAGAAGAGATTCACTTTTAATGGCTACACTGTCAAAGACACTGAAATCCTTCAATTTGACCAACCACATGGATCTGTTCATTATTGCTTAATTTCCAGCTGTATTAACATATACATTCAATGCCTTCCAGAGAGGTCTTCATCAATGCCCTGACCACATAGGACCTCTAGGAAAGGGAAAAAAAACACCAAGCATATTCCACCATATCACTATAATGAAAGGTTCCTCCTGTTTTAGAGACCTAAGATGGGTCTTCTCATTCCCTTGGTCTGCCAGCCTTTAGGTACTATGGATTACATTCTCACCACCAGCAGATCAGGATCCCACACCAAAGTAGCATCATGGCAAGCCAGATTAATCCTTGCCCCAGGGTAGATTTGTGTGAGAACTCAGATCTGCCTTTCTTGGCACTACTTCTGTCTGATGAGGACTTCAAGGTGTCCAACAAGAATGCCAACACCAGTTCAAAAGCCTGTGGGCAAGGAGAATATTGAAGAGAGCTAGAAGCTCGTATCCCAGTGGATGGCCTGACTCTCTTAGCTCCTCCTAGACCGTCATGCTTGGATATAACAGCAATGAGGCTATAAAAGCTTTCCAGGAGAGAGACCGACAGATCGATCGACCCAGAAGCCACGTGAAATTTATCCCATCTGGGAAGAACTCTGCATGTAACATCTTACATTTCGTACTGAGAGTCCTTTAAAGGCCCAGCCTCTGCTTCAATACACATGTGGTTTAATTCAATCAGCTTTCTTTAAACAAGGAAATGATTTTCAGGGGGCAAGGGTCATGTCAGACAGTGATGTTCAGACTGGGAAAACCTTTTGATAAGAGGAAGGAGGTTACTGTAAATCAGAAGACAGACAGTAACAGTGCTGCTGGAATCACTGAAAATTCTTCCTGGGTTTTTTGTTTGCTCCAAGTGTGTTGCTGTTGCTGCAAAGAGGCCACTGTAGGAAAAGAGCTACTAGAGGAAGCATGCTTATATTTAAAAGGGTCACTGCCAAGGATGGTAGACAGAAAATGTGCAAAAAAAGGCCTCAATAGCAGGATCACTCTTGCTTACAATACGTGTTAACCCTTGAAAACACTTCTGAAAAAGAATAACTAAACCCACCTGGCCGTAGCCAGAGAATCCCAGCATAGCACAGGAATGACTCCCAGCTTTTCTTGTTTTTCCATCTCTAGCCCTAGGGCCAACAAGGCCTGTTAGAACTTGCTGGGGTATCAGGGGTCTCTCTGTACCACCCATCTCCCTGACTTCTGAGCCCAGTTTCACCCAGGCTCATTAGGGCACCAGCATGCAGGAAAATAAGTGCTAAGAGACCCCATGAAAAAAGCAGTAGAGTAAATGCAACCTGTGTTGAGCACTCAAAGGCCCAGATGGAAAGCAAACATTTTGAATACTCTCAACTGTGAGAAAAACTTCACCCAGGACTTGCACCTTATATTAGGCATCAGAGAATCAACTACAGGGGAAGAGTGTTCAGCTGCTCACAAAGTGGCTTGGTTCTTATATTGCATTTCCAGGCATCACAAGGGGAGTGGGCCAAGCAGTTTTACCTGCAGCAGATGCAGAGGGGTAACAAGATACTCCATCCTGAGCCCATCTGCCCTGGTCCAGCTGCTCCCAGCCACCAAGTGCAACTGCCCAATTCTTCTCAATAGCCCTGCACCCCTGCCCTGCATCCACGGCAATCAGAGAGGGCAAAAATGCCTGGCAAATCCTGTCTGCTGATAAACACTGTTCCTGATTCAGCAGAACTATTCGCAGACTCAAACCTAATTCAGAGAACTGTCTTCTCTTTCTCTCCCAGCACAAAGCAATCAGGGAATAGCAGCATTTGCCATGGTTGTCTCCCACACAGTGACCTTTCTGATTGGAAGGTGACACCAGAAGTTCAGATGTCTCCAAATTTCATTTCAAAAGATTAAAAAAACAAATGCAAGACATGTGTTTTGGGGCCAGCAACCACCCCCCTTACTTTGTCCAGGTCCATTAATACCTCCATCAACACACTGGGCTACATTATTGTGGAGGTACCCACCAAGAACACAGTATTGCCTGGTTCCACTCACACTCACTTCCTTCAAGTACATGTCAAGAGGATACACGTTAAAAAAAAAAAAAAAAAAAAAAAAAAAAAAAGCAAAAACAAACGAATGAAAAAGAAGCGCATAAAATGGAGATGGCACCAACTAACCCAAGTGACACACCAGCCTAGAGCAGGTCCCAGCGCTGACTCCCGCTCCAGTGCTCCCAGCCCCACGCTGCATGACTTCATCCCCTTTCACTGCAGACTCGCCCCTCTTGAGCCTCCCATCGGGCTGTTTAGCAGGACAGCTGTGTATTGACTTACAGGAGGAAGACTGCCCACCAGCGCAACACCTCCATGCTATAACCATTTTTTAAATGAAAACTGATCCAGACTTGACAGGGATGCCAGGATGGGTTGAGAATCCCATAGGGGAGGGCTTGCTCAGAAGATTTCTGGAATTTCCTACTCTGGGACCAATTAGACATAGCACAAGATCCTGGTGATGTATTCCGATGACAATGCGCAGCGTCACTCGTTACTCCGCATTTGGCCTGAAACTGGAATTGAGAAAGGGAGAATGGAAAGAAGAAATTTGTTTTGCACTAGTAAAGTTTTCTCAAAGCCTCTTCAGGGAGATAAGTGTTGCTCTTCCATCTGTATTCTTTCACCCATCTCATCTTTATAGACCCCCACCTGGCAAATTACATATGTTTCTGGAACGTTCTCAGGAATTTGAGTAAGGGCTATTACTGTTACAAATGAGAACATCCGCACTGCCTGGCAGACAGTGCATTCACTGTGTTCAGAGGAGAATAAATCCCAGACACTTCAGAAACCCTCCGGAAGAAAAGCAGAATTCCAGGGGGACATTGATCCACATGGATCACACAGTTCTCATAATTAAAATTTCTGGACACCTTTGATAACACTGTCATTCCTACCACTGTAGTATCCAAATTAGGAATTAGCTCACATTTGTTTGGTGCTGTACATTTTTATTACAAAAATGAGATGATTATACCATCAGCAAAGTCTAGAAAAACTTAGACTGGAAGGGACACCTAGGCTTTAATCAGGACCATCCTCAAAGCAGGACCATCTCCAGTGTTAGACCAGCTTTCTCAGAGTCCTGCCCAACCAAGTTTTGTAAACCTTCCATGACTGACATTTCAGGAGCCCTCTGGGACCCTGTCACCACCTCTTTGAGAGGCTGATGGAGGGGACGGTGCCTCTGAGGACACCAGCAAGCTGAAAAGCAGAGTGGAACTGAACAGGAACCCTCTGTCATTTCAAACCACCAGTGGACAACCCACCACCACGACCAATCACACTGACTTGATCCCCACCCTGCACCCCGCAAACCTTCTGGATGCCCACTGTCCTTGGGGTTGAGACCAGCCTTCCTAACTCGATTTTACCCCACGGACCCACATTTAGCTTCATGGTAGGGAAATGGGATGATGTCCCTGGAAAGACCTGACTGAGACCAGCCAGTATATTTATACAATTCCTTCCTTGCCTGCATCAGAGGCGCCCTCGGGAAAGTGTCTGGGAATGGGCTGTAGGCCAGAATAATTGTCCTGGCAGACCATATTGGGACCATTAAGTGAGAAAATCTCATCACTCTTTATAGTCCAGTTCAGTCATACACGAGTTTTGTATTTCCCACTCCTGCCTCAAAATGTAGGCAGCAGGTTCTTAAAAAAAGCCCAAGCCCAGAGTAAAATTTTCCAGTGCTGGCCACTTTATTTCACTGCTGGTTTTGCATTTCTGATGTCATTATGATTTTAAGTAATAATCTGTTTCAAGTCTTCTGTCCACTGTCTGTCCATCATGCACATGCAAGAAACGACAGGTAAATAAAAAAAAAGAACATATATTTGATAGATTTGAAAACTGTTTCAAGCTGAGTTTCCTTTTAGCGGAAACATTCTGATGGTTTCCTAGTCTTTAGTTTCATTGATGTTTGGTCTTTTTTTTTTTTTTTTTTTCTTCTAAGTAGAACATAATTTAGGGGACAAATTTGACTTGACAGAGTCCTGTCCATTCCTTAAGACAGCACCTCTGAAAACTGCAATTAAAAAAAATATTTTCAAACAACTGGTGAGGGACACTAGAGAAGATAGGGGAGATTGCACAACCAGTCCAGATCAATGCCTGCCTTTCTGAAATGCTGCTTTTTGTAAGCAAGTTTTAAAAATGCAAAAGGAGGTCAAAGAAAACCCAGAAGAAACGTCATGCGCATACACACCATCTCATGAATAAGCCATAAGGATTTGCCATGCAGGTCTCAAGAGTGGTACTGCTTGACTGGAGAGAGAAACATAAGCCCATGAGAGTAGCGTTTGCCATCCAGCTCTGATGGGCAAGTATCAGAATATCTGCATGCCCATTTTTGCATGCATAATTCAACACTTTGAGGTAAGTCCGTAAAAGTAGATCAGTATGCCCATAGCATCAGCAATAATAAAGTAAGGTATTCAGGAAAAAAAGGAAAATTCCCCAAGGAACAGGATTTCATTTTCAGCCTCCAAGGATTTATACACTAATAGTCATGGTGGAGAAATGTGCTTACAGATAGAGAAAATCGCTGGTTCCTTTCCGTGCAAGCATTTACCCCAATGCTTACTGGAAAACATCTTCATTTTGGTCAATCCGTGTTATTACAAGAGCTTAGCAAAAAGCAAAGTGCCACAGGAGCTGCTTTGCTTTCTGCACCATCCCCTGGTAGGGGCTCTGGGGAGCTCTGCTCTTATGGGGGACAGCGGAGCTGAAATCCCTCTGCTAAGGAGCGACATCAGGACGCACCCGGGGAGCTCTGTGCCACACAGCTATGTGCCAGCCCTCACCCCAGCAATGAGACCAACACATACATCGAAAGGAACAAAGGAAAATCAAATCAAAACTTCCTGGAGCTGGTGTTTGATGAACTGGTGTGAGAAAGCAGACTCTATTGTACAAGACCGCTCCAGGAGATTTCCAGAGCTCAAGTTTTGGGTTATTCTGTGATTATAGTGACATCTAAAGGTCATCAAATTAACTGTGTTGAGCACGATTCTGCTCATCTCTCTCTTTCTCTTATTTATCTTCCTTTTTTAAAAAATCAATTACATCTTTACTAAATTGTTAAGAAAAATGAAAAACCAACATTTTAAACATCTTTCACCATTTTTTTTAAGGACCAGGGAAATATATAAATGTAATCTTAAAAAGTTGTTGGTAAAAACACATCTGAAGGCTCAAGAAAATAAATTCCCTTCTGGTATCAAAACACCAGATCTGACCCTAGATTTATCTCTACGTTGCGCCACCAGCTTTTACAAAGAAGCTCCGTATTTTCATCAGCACAAGGAAGGAAAAATCCTGATATTACAATTGCTATTCCAGCTTTATCTAACCTGGACTGGCAGCCAACTAGACTGGCGTAATTTCATGAGGTCCAAAACCAAAATCTGTGCAGGATACTGCAGGGGACCAAACAGTGACTCGGATGCCACTGTGCCCAACAGCTTGCAAATATTTGCACAAGGATCCTCGGATCTCAGGCAAGGAGATGAGCCAGAATCCAGCCCACAGCAGGAAAACAGATGGTTTTTAACATATGCAATGGCTAACGGAGGCTACTAAATTCACTGGGAGATTTCAGAGCAGATCGTGACGACCAAAGTGCAATAGCTTTTAATAGGAAGCCTAAATTTCACTCTATAGGAGTAAGATGTGCGGGACACACTCACCGTCCATGCATACCGTTGCTTTGCACTGACATTACTGCAACCCTATGGGTAGCCCCACACCGCGGACTATGTCGAGGACAAGTGCCGTCCCCGCCGCCCCCGCGACGGCGGCTGCCTTGCGGCGCCTGACCGTGAATTAGCCCATAATCCGATTAGCCTAAATTGCTTTAAATTGACAGTCCGGAGCAAGAGGCCCCTGCTAGCTCTGCTGGGCTTCCCAGCCACCTCCGCCACCACCTCGAGTCTTTAGTGTTTGCCTTATTCCAGCCAACCACTTTATTAGCTGAACCAGGGTGAAGCGATGCCCTTTTGGGGCTCAGGGTTCATCGGCCTCAGCAGGGAGTCCTGGCAGGACTCACATGGGCTGGGAAATGCGTCCTCAGCCCCAGTTTGTGCAGCAAGGCCAGGCTGTGATGAGCCGTTCCACCAAAGCCCAATTCCCTACAGACGTGTCTTTCCCTCCACAACCTTGGGCGCTCCTTGGAGCCTGCTGGCACATCTCATACTTCCCACGGCCAATCCCTCCACCATTCTGTTACCCACTTTGCTTGGATCCCTGAGCTAGACCACTTTGGGGTCCCTCTCCCTCCAACGAATGCAATGAAAATGGCCCTAAGACTCAGAAGGCCTTTGAGAGGGCTGGCCAGGAGATATCAGTGCACAGGCACTCCGAAACCTTTGCATCTTTGAGGAACTCAGGCAGCAGGGAAGGGAGCAAAGTGCACAGCACCTCGGTCCCCAGCAGCATTGCACACTTTTCTTGGCAATTCAAAGGTTTTAATGCTGCAAAGACAGAGCTGGGTACTGCCAATCTATAGGTATCAAGGTCTGTCCATGGCCATGCCCCAAGGAGGCAAATACACAAGAACAGAGGGTCAACCAAGCAAAACCAACGTGTCCTCCTCGTTGGAGCCCTGACCCCTCAGTGATGCGATCCTTGGCAAATTCTGAAGCAATTCACGATTTGGTTCCAAATACCAACTTGGCCTCAGACTAGGCAAGCTAAAGCTTCGGAGTCAATCACAGGAATTTTTGCCTGAGTAACAACCATGAGTTTCGGCTCCAGATGTTTTGACTTCCCTGGAAGACTGATGTCACTGGACCCTTCAAACAAGAGCTCGGGTTGCTTTCCTCGCCCCGACCTGCTGCCTCCAAATTAGGAGGTTTATTTGTTTTAAGCTCAAGCACGGCAACACATTAAAGATGCCCCCGTTTTCCCCTGCACCCCCAGCTTAGATCAGCTTGACAGCTGCTTCCAAAGTCTTTACGAAACACTCTGCAAATCCACTGCACAACGAGATACACCAGCATTGCAGCACGATGCGCTTGCAGCAATCTCTCACGTGCAGGAGTCTGCAGTGCCCAAAGTGAAAACAGACCCTGCAGAGCCCTGTGCTGGGACAGACCTACCCATGACACTGGATACAGGGAGATCACTGCGATGGTCTTGTGCAAGGGGGAAGAGGGATCAGAAAAATATCACCTGCCCCAGAACTTCACCTAGAACAAAAGTGCAGTTGTTGTGAGATCATATTGGGACAGAGGAGTCACCAGGCATCCACCCGCAGCAGCAGGACTTTGCGCACTGAGGTTAGTGATATAATAAGTGGGGGAGGGAGAGAAAAAAAAAAATTCATCAAACACCAAAATGTTCTTTCAGCAGAGAGAACGGCCATTGAGAATGGAGAGGGTTTTCTCCTATCCTTTTAGATGAAGGAATTTTGTATTTCCAGTGGAGAACCAATACAAGTAAAAGCATTGTCCAATGAAAATACAAGAGGGGAAATTCCAGGAAAAAATAAGGGGGCAAATTTGGTATCAAATATTATAAAATAAATTGAAAGAGGAATTTGAGCAGGTTTGCTAAGTTTGCTCATGCACAAAATGCAGCATGTTGCTGTGTTCCTCGGGAAAACCACCTCTTTATGACTTCAGATTTGAGCCTCTTCAGCAGAAAGGAACGCAGAAAGAACATTTTATCCATGCCTACAGGAGCTATAAAAGAAGAGCGATGCTTACAGAAAGCACCTCAGTCTGAGCACTGTAACCTGCTCCCTGAAGCCTTTTGTGAAATTGAGGGCATCCCAGAAGAAATATCTGCATAGCTGTTCCAAGCTCCTTCCCCCTCAGGTAAGGAAGCAACTTGACATGGGAAAAGCAACATGAAAGAAAATGCGAAGCAGGCCATCCCTTAAGCTTTGCTTCTGCTCTTCGTGCATTTACAAGCCTTATTTTCATAACCCCAAAAGAACAAAGTCTTCTGCTCCTCGGGTGCTGGAGATGGAAACCCTGAGACAGCGTCATCCCACACCGGCCCTGCCTGCACCGACAAACAGGCTGGGCTGCAGGATCTGGGAGGATCTAAGGACACACATGCAATGAGCTGGCTCAGAACCAAGAAAAACTGCAGTCGAGGGCGAGCTCGAAACATCCTCTCCCATAACCCTCACCCATGAGCAAGGCAAGAACCTTCTGTTTCCTCTGCTTGTACTGTGCTCATCTTCAAGCCATTGCTTCCACCATCACCATAGCTTTCTTTTCTTTTTCTTTTCTTTTTTCTCTCCATGATAAAACCTTTTGTTTTGAAGCGAAAAAAAAATCTATCTAGTAACACATCCCCTAAAAAACGCAACTCTTAAAAATGTTTTATGGCCTGTTAACAGCGAGAAAAAGAACCCAAAACAATGTCTCCATAAAGGCAACTGATTGTGCTTTTAATTAAGATTCACAACTTTTTTATTGAAGGCAGCGAGGCCATAATGAGCTCAGGCAGACACGGAAGTCAGCTCAACACAGGCTCCCTCTCCATCATCTCTTCTCTGCATCCCGGGCCCTCAGCACCCCATGTGGAGCGGGTCTGCTTGTGCGAACCAGTGTGGAGCGAAGCCCACCAGGAAACACTTGGAATTTCAGTGACCACGGTGAGCTCGAGGCCATGAGGATCCCACCAAGGGGGATGAATCTCCAAAGGGGTTTGGACACAGGATAACACCTCCGGAGCAGTCCTCATATGCACCTCTGAAAACACCAAGCACCCAGTGCCAGTCCCTTGGGGGTGGCAGCATGCAAGAAAGTGATGGAAGACCTAGAAAATGGATTGAAAATGCATTGGTGTTGGGTTGATGTTAATTCATCTCCTGTAACTGACTTTATGGGTCAGGTTGTCTTCTTAATGTAGCCATATGGCCTAAAGACACAAACAAGAGGAGTAAAAGTTCTGCAGGAGGACTTGCATACATGGAAGCTTGTTTGTTTATTCCAGCTATTTCAGCTGGACAAAAAATATTACCTATGCTTCCAGCTTGTACTTGGACTAGCCAGTACAACAGAATGTTTCCTCCTCCTCACCTTCCTTTCCTTCTGTAGGAAGGCTAGGAAGTAATTTTGTATATGGTGATATTCATGCAGAAGAAAAGGGCTTCAAATAGATATTAATCTCTAAGACAGAAAATTTCCTGTATTTAAATACCAGTGACAGAGTTGGAAATAAAACTTCTCAGGTAAGGCTGTGACAAACTGAAGCTGCCTTTCGATGAGGAAAGTAGTGGGATCTGTAGTGCCAAATAGATCAGAGTTGCATTGCCATGTTACAGCAATAGCCAGTCTGGAGTATCCCACTGCTCCATCGCCAGGATTTACTGAGATCAAATATTTGAAGGACGCTTACAAAGGCTTCCAAAATGCCCCCTGTGCACTAGAACAACTGCGCACACCTCAATTTCCACCCAGAGCCAAGGACTGCCAGCTGTGAAAGGTGCTGAGAGCAGGAGCAAACCCCAGGGAAAGAGCTGCCTGCAGAAAGCCCTCATTACACAGCACTCAGAGCCGCAAAATTACTAGACAGTGAGGAAGCCCTTTCCCTTCCTTAAGGAAAAGCCAACATTGTCAAATCAAGACTACTGCAAATTATCAGAACTAAAAACCATAGGCAGAGGAGGAGAAGAAAGGAAAAAATGATGGACTCCGTGCATGAGCCTCCTGCAGGTGTGATTTGTGCCTAGGAAGCCAAGCGGGTTTGCTGCGCTCGTAGCCAAGGCAAACAAGACGCAGCACAGTCCGATTCCGGCCCCCGCAGGATCCATAAACCTGCCTGCGGGAGCTGTGGGGGGCACGTTAGTCCTAATTGTGTCTTGTTTAACTTGGCTCTTCGAGCAGCAAAGCTCTTGCTGCCTTGGCTAGAGTGGACGGATTCGCACCTCAGTGGGACTTGCCTCTTTTCTTAGATTGGCAATTAAAAAATAAATCCCTAATGTTGAAGAATGTTAGATGTGTTTGATCAAAATCCACTTATTTTTTTACAAGAAACAGTTAGGATGACGTGCTGACAACCTCTGTCCAGCGCATCAGAGAAGCAAAGCAATCTCTGCTCATGAAGGCAAGATGCTCCCTCTCATTCCCCTCAAAATTTCCACAATTTCCATCACCTGTCCCTGGATTTTCCCCTGTTAATTGGGAGCAGGATACAGACTTAATGCTAAGCAGAGGTCCACACACAACATACACGTGTGCAAACACAGGTTTAAACCCCAATGGCATCATTCCTCCCCACGACAGATGCACGTGTAAAGCAAACGTGAGCGCACCCTTGGGATGGGGAGGCACCCAACGCTCCCTTTGGGCTACTACAGTGACATCCAAAGGGAAAAATAAAGAACAACTGAGGCCAGAGGCTGGTGGCAAGCTGTGTTGTGCCAAATATTCCTACATGGTATTTTTCACACAGGCATAAACTTGCACCAAACTTGAACTGGCCAGATGGGAGCCCACTGCACGCCAAGCCTCATGCTGAGCAAAAGGGGACAAGCCCAGCAGAAGCAGATCTTTACATTTGCTTGTCACAGACCATGTCAACAAGTCAGACCAGGCAACCAGGCAACCTCTGCAGCACTCAAAGCTCTGTGAAAACACATGAAGCTCCTGGCACTGGGTATCTCCAAGAGATCAGCCTCTCCCCCTGGATTCCCTCCACGTTTCTTATTTTGGCCAAGCGGAGAACCCAACTGTGTTAACGCATGCAGAACTGCTCCATGCTGCTTGAGAAACAGAGAATGAGGTGTGATGCTGTCAAGCTTCCAAAAAAGCGTGAAGGTTCTGTTAGTTTGAAAGAGATGAAGAAAACTGAAGTAGAAAAGGCACTTGAGGAGTTTAGTCCTTTCTCCCACCAAGGTACTGACAAAACCAGTGCCAAGTTCAAAGAGAATCCAGCTGCACAGCAACCCGTGGCCAGGGCAGGATGGCTCTGGCTGGCCCGTGCCCAGTTCTGGACAGGCCAGACATTACTCCCCGACTCCGGTAGGGCAGACTGCAGACCTCATCAGCCTGGTCACAGCAAAGTTTTACAGTGCGGCATCTCATCTACACTTTATTCTATTCCTGACAAGATTCAAGCTAACTTGATGGTCTCAAAGTCTATCCCTTCCCTTCTCCCAGCACCTGAATAGCAATTTCACAGCATTCTCTCCTCATTGCAGGTTTCCTCACCAAATCACATCCCTTCTGCCCCATGCAGCTCCATCATCAGCATGGGTAGATGCTGTCATTTTCTTCTTTCTGCAAGAGACAGTCCTCCTGGCCTTCCACCACTTGTTGCTTGTTTGGCTTCCACCACTTGTTTGCTTGTTGTCCCTGTCCTCAAAGGGTAGAACTCGGGTAAATATTCCCTTTCATTTCTGCAGGAAAAGGAATTATCAGCTGTTTTGTTTGTGCTGCGTGCAGAGACAGTGCATGCCAACTTAATAAAAACAACAGAAGCTCAACCAGGAAAGCCACTAGCTTTTCAGGGAATTGCAGGTTCCTGAGTTTTTTGAGACTTTTCCAGCACTGCCTCTTTCGAAGTATCTTCCTTGTGCATGTGCATCTTGGATTATCATTTTGCAGTTCACCACCTTTTTCCAGTTTCCTCCTCTTTTTCTGATTTCTGCTCTATATTTCCAACACCTTTTGATCAGTTAATACACTGAACACACAAAACAGCAAACAGATAAATCAGCGGCACACCTTGTCCAGTTACCCCCCTGCAATAACCACATCCAGATGCTTCAGTAGAAGCTGCAACAATCACCACTGGGGATAGTTATCAGATTTTAAATGTATCCGTTCCTCTCCCAATGTTATCAAGTTGTAATAGTGCATTTTTAGTCTCAGAAAGAAATACAATGCACAGTATACAAAGCCCTCACCCCAAAAGGGCAGAAAAGATGCAACTTTGGATGCTTACAGAATCAACAGACTAGCACACGCACAGCACAAAATTAAAGCTGCAGAACAGTTGAGGTTGGAAGGGCACTTGCACAAGAGGTGCTAAAGTCCCTTAATCTTTCTGACCCTTTACTTGCTCCAGCAGGTCTGCAGCTTTCTTGAGCTGAAGAACCCACCACTGAACACAGGACTCAGATGTGATCTTGCCAGTGTTGGGTAGAGAAGAATCATTATCTCCCACAACCTCCTTGGGTTAACACACAGGAAAACCTCTGGCATCAAACAACACAAGCCCTTGTTGTGCAGGTATGAGATAACCCCGGTCCTAGCATTAAGTTTTCTCTGCCCAAATTCCACGTTAAATTTAATTTGTTTTGAATGTCTGCAAGCAGAACTGTCCATGCGATTCCTGGATCCCATGGCCCCTTTGTACTATAGCTTTAGTGTTTCTTCCATCTCTGCTGGGGCTATTTTGCATGTTACCTTTTAGGTTACATTATTGTACTGAAGTTAGGCAGGTCTTTATGTTATTAACAACTAGTGAATCTCCAATTTATCGCCAAAAATCCTGATACTAATCCACAATTTCATCACTTTGCACTTAGCATCAAATCACTTCTGCTCCGGTCCTCCAGACCTCCTTTCTGCAGATGCCTCCCAACCGTGTGCTTGCTACCAGCATATGCCTAATCTATGCAGCAACTTTATTAACAGAATACCTAAGAAAATCACCCACTTTGGAGGGTGATTCACAATATCCTTTCACCCTGAAAGCTCCCTTCTCAGCAAAATCCAACAGGTGTCCTTTCCTCCATTCCCTTTACAGCTACTTAAAAAAAAAAGGCTTGTCTTAATCCCAATTGTTCTACAGCTAAACTAATAATTTCCCATGTGGCATAAAAACAAAAGCTTTGATAAGCACAGATAATATCTACCAACTTTCCTCTATCTGGAAAAGCACAAGGAGTTTACACAGGTATCTAATTTAACCAATCCAGCGCAGCTAAAGGGACGTTGCAGCCCATCCTGCTTTCCTCACCCCCGTGTCTTTAATCATCTTTTCTTCAGACTCATTGCGAAGCTTTCCTCCTATTCAGGGCAAACTCAAAGGTCTGTAGTTACCCATTACTGCTAAGTCTTTTGTTATAGTCACTATAAAAACACAATTAAAGCTGGATTATTGAACGCTTAAACGGAACAGTATCTTAATCCACCAGTGGTCCTGTGGAAGCCACATTTGGAGTCAGATCCTCACGGGTGCAAATAAGAATACTGGAATCCAGCCCAGAGGAGATTAATACAACAGTACCTCACTAATTCACGCTAAGGGCGAGGAAATCACATTGAATATTTCAGATTAGTAAAAGAACTACAAATAAATGCATCAGAAATTGCTCTCCTGAATTTAAAGTAACTCTCTGGGAGCAAGTACCACGGTGCACTAAAACAAGGAGCGTGCTTTATATAGCTAATGAAATCTTGCTAACATTAGACGTGACTACAGCATCTGTTGCTAAACCTTTGCTAAGGAGTGTAGCTAGACTGCAATGCTTATGGAGAGCTTAAAAGGAAAAACATTTGTTTCAAGTGTGGCTTTGTCAGTGTCTAGAGTACCAGAATAGGTACAAATAGCCTGTGATGAGACAGGTCTAGGAGAGGATGAGGAAAGAGGAGTGAGAGCAATCAGATGTCCACAACGATGGATGGTCTTTTCTCTCTCCAGTGGGCACCTTTGAACCCTCACCTGAAATGGGATCATCCGATCACACGTCACCTGCACAGGGCACAGCAGTCTGGTCACAGCCCCCAGGGACACCGCTTTTCCAAGGGGCTGGAAGTGTTTGTGCTTGGCCTACATATCCAGAGGTCCCAGTGACAGTGGGGAGGGATCTGCACTGACACGATTAAGTAGCTGACTTCAAACCAGCGGCCTCTTCAGTGGGTGGAAACTCTTGGTGCTGCCGCCCAATGCTGAGCAAAGGAGCCATCAGAGCTGAAAGCTGCAGGAGAGCAGCCCCCTGCCCACATGACAGAAGATCTCCAGGAGGAGCAGGTTGGATACAGAGTGGATACCTCCCCCTGCAAAGCCAGAGCAGTCCTGGGACCTCTCCATCCCACAGCTTCCCAGATGGATGTCACCAAGCTAAGGCAGGTCCCCACCGACACACAGCAGTACTAGTTAACCATCACCTGCAGCATCCTCAACCCCTGCCCAGTTTCTGACACCCAAAAGGCTCCAGGAACTATATATATGCCACAGCGAACCCCAAGCACCACAGAGCTTCATATCTCCAATTATCGGAGCACAAAAGGCTTCCCTGCAGGAACTGGCCAGTCACTCCTGTTGCAGAAGGCTTTGTCTAGCGATAGCTCCAGCTGAGCTTGCATTCACTTCTGGGGATGATTCCTGCTTTGTAGAGAGTTGCACAGGAGAAGTGAAAACCTGAGGCCACAGGCTGCATTCCCTCAGGCATGAGGTCAAGCAGCAGAGTCCACTTCAATTCATGAGGCCACAGCAAAATGAGCAGGGCCTGACAACGCTTCCCGAATGCCCAACTAACCTTCTCCATAGAGGCACTGAGCAGGAACAGTCAATAGCTCCCAGCATAGTATCTTGCAGAATATCCATCTGCACTTGGGTTTTTAGCTCCTCACAGAGTTCCTGCCTCGCAGGACCCTGTCCGTTTCTTGTGGTGATTCGCCCTTCAATTTCACACTTAATTAAGTCCCTGGATCGAGTCTCAGGACAGATTGCTCACTAGACCAGCAGCAAGAATTGATGTCATATCTAAATGATGGGGCCCAAGGAGGAAAAAAAAAAAAAAAAGAGAGAGAGAGCTGGAGTGATAACAAGAGAAGGGGAGGGAGAAGAGGGAAAGCTGCTTTTGTCAGGGTTAGAAGCTTAATCTTCCACTAAAACTGTATCACATGAGAGGGAAAGAGTGTCTTATCCGTGTGATACTGCTGACCCAGGCCGCGTTTAGAAGCTGTAATATCACTTCAAGAGAAAATTATATCAGAAAGTAACTTTTCAGAAGCAATTAAAAGAAGTAGGACTCGGAGAAGTCAGCACGGGATGGAGAGCAGGGGGCTCAGATGCACCCACTGGTGGAGGAGACCCGCTGAACTCTGCTGAGGATCGGTCTGTCACCAGGCAAGGCTGGAGGTGATGAAGTGCTCAAAACCTTGGGTGTTTCTCTGAACTTTCTCCAACCTCCTCATTCTGGCAGAACAGGGCTACAAATTTCAGGAGTTAAACCCTCCTCGGGAGATTTCTGAAAGTTCCTGTTCTCTTTGGATGTATCACAAGGGGGCTTAGTTTTACTGCTGCAATTTGGCATATTAATTTCCAGGACAGTCAAAGCCCAGGAAGGCCAAAGGCAATGAAAGAGCAGAACTAGCAACATTTTTTCAATGTCATAAAAGGCAGAATTAAGGTTCACACCAATGGTGCTTCGTGTCAATTGTACTTTGGGCTCATACAGGTGGACCTTCACAGTAAGAAAGGGGTGAAGTGCACCCTATGAGAGTTGAGCCAGACCAAATACTAAAGTACCTTCTGAAGCATCTCAGAGATCCTGATGCTTTGTTATGGGGGTAAGAAAACAAGAAAAGATTGCATGTTTTTTCAAAGAAGTCCTTTGTTCTTTGTGCACACATTTTTTTTAAGTTATATCTATATGGGACAGTCTTTTAACAGGCCATTACTTACATTCATATTAAGAAAAATCAAGTACTACAATATCTAACGGAAGAAATTCTTCCGCTACCACCTCACAATCCCATCTCTGCTTTTCATTTACTTCCTAATTATCTTCTGGGGCATGTTTTTAGGAACTCTGGACAGTGAAGGCTAGAGTATCTTGCTCAATAAGTTATCCTGGGATTTCACTGCAATTTAAACTGCTCGGAAGTGCTAGAATATCACGGGCCAAGTGTTGGCCTGCATCATGATGTTGCTTCAAGAGAAGAAAGTATTAAAATGGCAGAGTAATTAACTGCCTGGAAGCATTAAAAGCCTAGAGCAACTTCTGCAGTTATGGTTTTCTGAAATTTCTGCATTTCTGGGTTCCTCTTGAGGAAAAGAATATTACAGAAAAACCACAGTAGACCTTTTCCTTTTCTTTTCGTGAAAAATCAACATCTGATTAAACATGCAAGAAAGTCTTTTTAAAAAAAAAATAAGAGAAATCTTAATTCTACTAGCACATTGCCAGCATATTTGGGAGAACCGCATGCTACACACAGCAAATGCTAACCAGTACACATCATTTGCTTTCCCAAGACCAGTATTTTGGGACTTTGTACTCCTCACCTATTAAGATGTTGCAAAGATGAATCCAGACTCTTTTGGCATTAAAGGGTTGCTGGCTTGGCACATGGCCAGAGCCCATTGCTGGCCTCAATGTCAGACTGTAGAGTCTCATACGAGCCACCTGTCCAGGAGAGTGAAAAACTCTTATTCATTAAAAGTAACGAGAGGGATTTAAGCTAGCCACCTGCCCTAAAGCTATAGAGGCCATTGGTTTGTTATTTCTGAATTAACAAGCAGAGAAAGAGAAGACATATTAGAATCTGTTAGTGATAAACACTCAGTTGCCCTTCAAATGGGTTTCAGGATCAAGCATTTGCATTGGCCTCATCTCTGTCTGCTCCTCTGACTGCTGGTCCTGCCCCAGGATATCCAAGGAGTTAGACCATGACCTTCTTAATTTGGCCATGGGAAAGTATATTGTCCATTCCTAATCTAACTGGTTCCCAGAAACCCAGCACTCTGACAGAGCAAAGAGGATGTCCAATGCAAACATGTCACTAAGCATTGACAGTTGAGGTACCTATGCAAATACACACTATCAGGAAGGGTTTGAAAAAGCTATGAACACTCACTCCTAACAACTTAAGAATTAAAGTATCTTTTTCTTAGATTTGAAACAGAGACAGGGTTTGGCATCTCAGGTTAACTCAGCACAGGCTGTGAGTAGCCACTGTTTAAGTGCAAACTCTGAATCCAGGGAATCTTACTCAAGCTGCTGAAGCAAGTGTGCATCCAGATGTGAGCTGGTGCAGTGGCCCTGTGCCACTAAAGTGGGCTCCTCTACACTGGGGATCGTGGCTATAGCAGAACTGAAGCAGGGAGCAGCTTCACAGCATGTTGGGACTGCCAAAACACTTTGACAGCATCCAGAGATTTGCCTTTCTGGAAAAAGGGAAGTCTAGAAATGGACCAAAACAAAAATCAATCCGTTTCAAAGCTGGGCAGCATTACAAGCCCTTGCAGCTCCAAGACAAGCCAGACACCAGACAGACAACTACTACATCCCTTTGCAAGAGGCCTGAGCACAGGCGTCATCTCAGCTCTCTGCAAGCAGTCAGATTGGTGCAATGCAGACCAGCGGGTTGTGATTGTTTTTGTTGTCAGAAAACCACCCAGCTACTGCAGCTCACAGTATTTCCTGCAAGAAAATCCTATTTGTTGCCTACATGGGGTTGATCCATTCATTGGCAAAACCAAGATTCCCTGGTCCTGCGTTAGACACTGGCAGACGTAGGATTATGTCTTTTCCCATCAGGCTGCACAGAAAGCTTTCACTCTAAAACCTCCTCATGCCTTAAACAAGTTTGTCTCTAATAAAGAAACATTTCTAAGATCCCAGATCTCTCTTCTATCTGGAAAACAGGAACATCTACTGAACACTTAAACAATGCTTCACATTTTTGGTATAAATAATTGCAAAGACATCTTCCTATATCCTTCAGTGTTTACCTCTCTTTTTACTTCAGTAAAAAGGGAAAAGGGGTAGTTTTAGAGGGAAAATGGGCAGTTTATGGTGGGGGACTCTGCTGACCACAGAATGATGGGAGGATTATACAAATTCCACTAAGGATGCAATCCCATCTGTATCCTGAGAGCCAAAAGTCAGAGAGTAAAGAATATATACAAGAATTAATTGCAGACCCAAATGCAAGCATTTAGACTTATAACTAGCTAGACTTATAACTTTTCGGGATTCATAAATCAGATAGGGAGAAGAAAATTCTCTGAAGATTTCCACAGAAAGTCTTATTACAGGTGTAAAAATAACCCTCAAGCAAGCTTGGTAACTAGAATTAAACTCTGAAAATAAGCTCATTTCTTTATATTCTAGCTAACCTGCTATTTCAATTCCTGGCATATCCTGAACTCAGAATAAAAAGAAAAAAAATGCCTTTCATTAGTGTAAATTAGAGTGTGGTAATCCCAGCTAAGCAGAGTAAGGAACACAATTTCCCATTCTGCAAAACATATTCAGATTAAAGAAAAATCTTAATCAAAACAAAGCTAACATTTTTCAAGAAACAGATATCCAAAATATCTCATTTTGGTCTGTACTGTATTTGGCATTTTGCAGCATGTAAAATGTTTCACTTGATTTTGCTTCCTTTTAAGATTTTTGTATTACTAAAGTGAAAGGAAATGGATTAAAGGCGGTGGATCCAAGAGCCAGCCAGAACACCCTTTCTAGATGGAAAAAAAAATGGTTACTAAATTATATTTCTCACATTCAGAGTAGTTTTCAGAGAATTCCAAGAAAAAACTGCCGTGAGCTGCTTGCAGGGTTAGAGGAGAAGCGTGTCTTCCCTAGCAGAACCTTTTTGATGGAGCCAGCACCCTTTCCAAGCGTTATCTCCTGTTGTTGACCTGATCTGAGGGGATGTTTTCTGCAATAAGAGCTTGGCTTCAGTACAGGAGGCCCTTTGCAATAATAAGCGAGAAAGGAAAAAACAAACAGATTCCCTGCACATCAGCAGACACACAGAACAGCAGAGATCTTCCAATTTTTACAATTTCACCCACTTGTCGATACAAAACCCAACCAATCTTGGATGGCAAAGACCTCCACAAGACACAGCTAGTTTCCAGCACAACAACATCAACTCCGCAGTGTAAAAGGCTCCATTTTCTGGTCATGCTCCTTCTATTCTCTACTGAAAGTCCCTTTTTCCTAGCTATGACAAGAAAGCTTGCAGGAAATATATGCCATATTTCAAAAATATATTCATTTCGGTCAGGTCCTTTCCCTTCGACAGCTAAAGACAACACACTGGGTTTTGTTCTTGCACCTTGAGTGACGTGATCCAGCTCCCCATTTTTTCACGCTAATCAAATTTTTGTTTCAAAAAATGGTAATCTATTTAAAAGGTTACTTTTCCTTAAGAAAAAAAAGAAAAAAAAAAAGAGAAAGAAAAAGAAAAAGAAAAAAAGTTATTCATGAAAGGTTTCTGAGAGCCTTTGACACTGGATTACATCATGTTTCCTTTGCCGTCCGAGGCACAAAACGCCTGGAGCAGGATTTCTAAACCTTTGCCTTTATTTTCTGTTCCCATGAATCCTGCTCCCGCTGCGATCGAGAGGATTATGGCCACAGGCTTCAGCGGGAGAAGGGCTGGCAAATGCTGAACACATTTGAAGACCCTAACCTCAAAGCCAGTGAGAAAACACCACTCCGGTTTATCGATGGACATGTCAAACAAGAGGCCCTTTATGAATTAAACAGCCTGGTAAGTGATCCCAAAAGAAAAGAAAAAAGAAAAGAATGGTGCAAGGTGTTCCTCCCAACCTAGGGCAGTTCACAGTAATTGATATGAGATGGCTTAAGACACACATTACATGAGCTGAGAATAAAAGCACCTTTCCTAAATAGCGGCAGAAGGCCACAGAAGAACGGGGTTGAAAGGGATCTCATGAGACTATCCAGACTCCACGGGTATCCCAACTTCCAGGGCTGTCCAACCTTGGAGGCAGCAGACCTCAGAAGTGTTTTATCCCAAGGAGGCAGAGTATCACTGAAAGTTTTTAGCAGTTGTGTGGGCCACATCTAGCAGGGAGGAGGAATCAGGAGCAACAGGACTAAAAAGTCTTCCCAAAACCTCTTTACCATGGCCTTTTGCATCCATGAAGTCTGTTTCAGTCTTCTCCACTCAGTTAAAACACCAACAATTATTCTGTCTTTTTTTATGGCTCGCACTTGCCCAGTTTCTTCCAAGAACCCACCTGCAGACTCTCAGTTGGGGTAAGTCTTTCCAGAAGTCCTGATCATCAGCCCTTGTTCAGAGACATTAAAGTGTGCAAAGGTATGCAATTTCAGCAAACTCCTGCGCTTTTCTTGAATGTTATCAGCACTTTTACTGAATATTAGCTTTCAACTCAATCATCATATCTGCGTGACTATCCTCACAATAATCTCAGTGTTTCGCATTTCACTTAGGGCCACAGCAAGGAAACTCACTCAAATACTTTGAACCATTTCAAAGAGGATGGGTCCACTTGTACTGGTACTTACATTGTTCCATGATTTCATCTAAAGTAGGAAGTTTCTGATGCAAATTGTATCTTTTTACAGGATTGCATAAAACTTTTGGGTCAGCACTGAATGAGGCAGGACTGGAACTATCTGGTGGCTGTGTGATCAGCGTTGCTGAAGCTTAAAGCCCAGTGTGGCACGGCTTGAATTCAACAGCAAAGTCTTTCATAGCAGTATTAAGGTTCAGTCCTCATAGCTGAGGAGCTCTAATCTTCTCCAGTAGAGGCCAATGGTGCATGTAAGAGTATTAAATTCCGTATACATTAAATTCTAAACAATTCCAAGTTGCAAGCAGCGGTAGGTCACAATCGGAGCTTGCAATTCAAATATGTTTAATTTGAATGAGCTCAAAATCCTGGCTCTGATTTCAGAAGCGCTCCCCTCCGTACACCAGAGCTCCAGCTCAGGACCGGAGATGTTAAATAGCCATCTCCATCCTTATCCATCTGAAGATCAAAGAGGGCTGGAAACAAAAGCGTCTGAGGGGCCCAAGTGATACATTTGTAATGAGCTTCCTCTATTATTCTTCCCAGTTGGGAACTGGGAGAAGGAGGAGGAGGTTTTTTGGTAACCAGTTAAGATGTGAGGATGGAAACCTATTCTAATACTAATTTCCTTTCCCCCTCTCTCACTTTTCCTCCACAGAAATCGCTAAACAGATCCATGAAATTACAGGAGATGCAAATCCTTTATCCATAGCTCACAGTTGTTGACATGCAAGACCCTTAATATGTAAATAAATTGGGGTGGGCTTTTTTTTTAATGCCAAAGCAGTATTGCTCAGTAGATAAATGACAACAGTGTGGGCTGTGTGATGGCCCAAATAATTATTTCCCTCAACTAGGGCAGCCTTTTTTAAGCATCTCTTCAAGCTGAAATCAGAGAGGGAGTAAGGGACCGCTCCTCAACTGAGAGACGGTGACATGGCTGAGAGCAAAACTTGATTTTAAGTCGCCTGCCATTTTCAAAGCAATGTCCCTTGATCATGAATTAACGTCAAGACAGATGATGAAGGATGAAGCAATGATTGAGTGAGTGAGAGTGCAGAGAGAGGGAGAAAGAGGGAGGGAGGGAGAGAGGAAAAGCAGAGATCCTCTGGGGCTTAGGCGAATCGTGCCAACAAGACAGCCGTGCACACAAACCATCTTGCTCTCAAAGTCTGCAGTTTGCCAAAAAAATAAAAAGACCCTGATCCCTAGAAATGCTCCCGTCTGCTGGCTCATAGAGATAAGAAAGTGATATTTCACAGTCTGACGCTAATCATATTTGGGCATATTAAGCAAGGATGGTCCAGGGGCTTTTTTGCAGTGTACATATTCCTAGTTCAAAGCGAGAGCTCGTTACTGTGCCTAAAAAAAAAAATCCTCTTAACTTGGAAAGATGAGACAAAGAGGGAAGAGAAGAAAGAAAGGGAGGGAGGTGCTGAAGGGGGAGAGAAATATCATTATCCGTGTATTGTTGTCCCTATCCAGCCTCGGCAGTGACGTCTCCTGGAATATCTTATGATGAAGTGGGGGGAACCCTCCCTCTTTTCCCTTGTCCATGAAAATGGAACTAGAAACTTGCTAAAATAGTGTACATCACAGACACAGAAACATTCCAGACCTTGGCCCACCTGAAGGTAAAGCAGACATTGTCGAGTTGGCTCCTGAGGAAGGAAAAAAAAATCATTGGAGTTATCATTTAGAGGGATCTGGAAGCCAAAGCACAACTAAAGGTGCAGAACTGGGACAGAAAGTACAAGATAACGAGTCCCACTGAGGACCAGTGCTACCTTCCCTCTGAAACACCCATCCCACCCCTGACCAAACGCACTCGTTTCCCCCCAGGTCACTTCCGCTCCATTTCAGCTTTGGCCCATATGGTGTTAATCCACCAAGAAGAAAATGTCTGCGGCAACTCCAGTTCATGGAGGAAGACTTCCTCAGCCGCAGCCCGTCCCAGAATATACCCCCCTTCTCAGTACAGCCCATCAGCTAGGGTTCAGTCTCAGCAGCGGCCCAAGCACTTGGCTCAGCGAGATCCCAACTGCAGGGCTCGACAGAGGTTGGATTGGGACAGACCGAGAGAAAGTTTTATCAACTATTATATTCTTCAAAAATGAATCCGTTTGGAGACTAGCAAGGAAAGCCATTACGTGGAATTTCAACATTATCCAAAATGAATGCTTCAGCTCCCTTTCTGCCAAATTATATTTTTAGCTGGAGATTGACCTACATTTAATGAAAAGGGTGAAATAGCCCCAAGAGCTTTGATTTGTTCCATCAGTAATGACTTAACCACATCCCATTTTTTATCCTGCCATCCAAGCAAAAAATAAAACCCAGGGAGCCATTTACAGCGTGGGCAAGGGGAAGCTACGGCAGGAAAAGGTCTCATCACAAGCCTTTCACACACCTATCAAGCTCTTCTGAACACCTCAGGCTAAATCCTGCAGACTGAACCATGGAACAGCTCTGCTAAAAATCAATGGTGGCATTCAAAGAAGCCATTAATTTCACTGAGATAAAGAAATCAACCACAATGGCACCATTTTGGGAGCAGCACAGGATGTGCAGGATTCCCCAAAAGCGCAATATTAAAACAAACCAAAAAAAATGGCAGGATTGAAGCTGAACTGAAAGCCCCTCAGGTCTCAGGAGAGATCTACAAAAATGCAGGAAGGTGGAGATAGATTTATGATTATTATAGGTTTATGATTTATTGCTATTGTAGAAGCAGTCACACAGCATGACCCAACACATACCCATACACCCTGCAAGGAGGCATCAGAACTTGCCTCTGCAGGTTGCATCTAAAGCACATTACATTTGAAACACCACATAACAGTTGTCATTGCAGGGGTGACTTTTTTGTGTGTTTTCACTTCCCATAGGGAGAGGTTTATTCCCTACCATGCTAAAATCTGAAGTACTATCCTCTACATTGGACAAATACCTTCAGCAGATCACTGCAGAAGATACAGAGAAGGACTTTGAGATCTCGAACAGGGTGGAGGGACTACCCATCTTGCACTTACGTTGAACGTCCCCCATTTCACATGATCACCTGCCAGAAGGGCACAAGTGGTCTTAGTCTAAGCACAGGAAGGAAAACTCCCCTTTCCTTCTTTAAAAAAGAACTCAAATACAAATCTTCCACAAGGTAAGCCTGGAGAACTTGTCACCTCTGCCCTCATGCACCCACACCAAGGGGCTGGTTCTAGGCTCCAGCTCTGCTCCTCCTTGCTCCCTAGTCCATTTCACAACATGCACAGTGATCCTGCTGTGTCCAACAGCAGCCTGTGAGTACCTTCCTTTGCAACTCTGCTCATCAACTAGAGAGCTGGTTTTGCTGAAACCCAGCCTTACTGCTACTCAGGAGGTAAGGAATGAGATTAAAAGAGATCGTATTTGTCACAAGCAATGAGGCTCAGGCAACCTCTACCACGGCGTCCTCCACTTGGCCCTAATAGCTATTACTGCCTAGGTCTTCAGGCATGAATAAGCCATACACCATGCTGTTTGGATTTCATTTTTGAGTATTGTCCACCCATTTGGGAATGGCCTTCTAGATGTTTTCAGGCTGTTGGCATTGCTTCAGACGAGACTGCCCAATTAGGAAGAAGTACCCTGGCAGGAAGGCCCTAGATCCGAGTGGGATGGTTGCTGAACCCAAGCTTCCTCAAATTCAAGAAAGGAACAGAAAAAAATCAGGACTAGGTTATCCATCACTACAGAAGCGTTAGAGGCAAAAGCCATTTGCAAGGTACAGATGCACACAAAACTGGGATTGAAGTTTTTGGTTCAGACTAGCCGTTTCTGATGGAGCGTTCAGCTGCCTTGCAGTAGGATCCACATAGCTAATAAATATGAACAGCTGCACCACATGAAAAGTATATGTTTTATGAGATGCGAGAGGAACAAGTCTTTTCCAAGAGGCTGCTACAATGACTCTTACATGAGTGGACACTTAAACCACAGCCGTTCCTGACCCACCACTATGGTACCTGCAGCACCCTCACTGTCTCACACCAGCAAAAAGGCACCTAACAAGACACAAACACATGAATCTTGGGCGGGTCTGATCCTAGAGTGGTTCCTCAGCTGATATTCATTTTATTCAGGAAGCCTCGATGGAGCAGATGGCTCTGCCACCTAACATGGAGACACATTCCTACTCCACACATTCCATATGGCACAAGCAGACTCATCCTGGAGATACATGGCCACAGTGGATAATCTTGGGTTGGCACCAGAGAAAGTGAATATTGGACACCATACCCAACCCTTTGCAGAATGTTCACGCACTGCCCAAGTGCCCCCATTCCTCCCTCTCACCTTATCTCCACCCCAATGATGAAATCCAGCCAATGTTTTCCTGTCCTCCCTTCAGGAGAGGACAGCAGGAAAAGCAGAGGCCTTATAACAGATGGATTCACACAATCCAAATTTAATTCATGTTTATTCTGCAGCTAAATGAAAGCAGGTTTCCTCCAACTCTCCATCACCTTCCAACTTTTCACTGGTAAACTGCTACAGTTTGTAGTTGAAGCTCTTCACAGTAGATTAGTTAACATTATGTTTTTATTAAAGTCAAAGTTAATATCTTTATTCTCTGAAGGAGGCCATAGGGTTGCTTGAATTATTTTTTCCCCTTCGGTTTTTTGGGTTTTTTTGCTTTGTGGTTTTTGTTTTGTTTTAACTGAAAAGCCTTTTCTGCTAAGTGAGAAACACAGCAACTGCAGACCCCAGCTGAAAGCTTTAGGGAGCCCCAAACAGTTAACTCTTAAATGATTATTTACTTTGGAATATAAAAATTACTCTGCTGGATCAGAACAGGGGTCTGTCTACTCAGTATCCTGTCTCTGATGGTGGCCAGCTGCTCTTGAGTGGGGCTGGTCATAAGTTTTCTGTCAAAACTCTACTGATAGATGTATTTTTTTTTCATTGCCTAACATTCTTTGCAATGAAAAAAAAACCAGCCTGCATTTTACAGAAAACGTTGACTTTGCAATGAAAAAACAGAACTCTCTAACCTGAATGATTCTGTATTTGGGGTATAAAACTTTCCATTTCCTGATCAAAGATACCTGGTTTTCAGCAAAAAGCCAGAATTTTCTGGGGAGGAAAACAGTCATATGATATTATGTTCATATTCATCAGTATCTTCCATTAAAATACCCCAGTTATAGAGTACTCTAAAAATTCTCTTATAAAAGTATCTTCAACTCAGATCTAGAAAAAAAGTTTCAAGAGTTATCAAACAGAAAAATATGGCACAATTTTGGCCCCAATATTTTATCCTACAGCAAAGGGCTACAATGTCATGAAGAATGAGTTTTTCTGTGTATTAGGGGTCTCTTCTAAACTATCTGGGACAAAAATTCATTCAAAAATCTAATCACTCAATGAATTCAACCAAACGCATGGATGTGAGTTATTTCCACAGCTTGCCCCAAAATAGGGCTGTTACCTGTCCCGGGCTGCAGGCTGCTCTCTTCACCCCAATAGCGCCTGTCCGTGAGAGCAGCCTATCTCAATCCAATGACCTGCTCTTCACATCCATGGAATATCACAGCCTCATGCCAAGCTCCCTGCAAGAGCCCTCCTGCCTTGCTTTTTCCCCATTTCTTGACACACACAAGCTTTGAGACACCAGATGTAGATTTGCACGAGGCCCAATATCTCCAGGAGATGCAGCAATATGCAACACAGATAGGGAAGAGAAGAAAAAAAAAGAAAAAAAGGAAAAAAAGGATTCATTTAGAGCAAAGTGAGCAGAGCCACCATCACCATCTGGAGGAGATTTAGGAGACAGCTCTAACCCCCACTGGAATCATATATTTAAGTTCATCTCTTCAATCAGGAGAGCAAGAAATTACCTTATTTTTTAAAATTAGGTCTGAACTGTCAAATAAACTTGGGATGAGGCTTGAAAAAGGAGCCTGGCTTCTCCAACTCCAGGCTCTATGAGAGGAAAAACTGCCTTCTCGCAGCTGTGGACATACAACATGAAAACACTTCTGAAAGTGTTTCCTGCAGAGGGGATGCAGTGGTAAAGTAGGACATGCAGTGAAACCAGGAGTAATTCCTATTAAAGGACATTTTTTAAAAATCTCCCTGGCTTCTGACTGAGAGAAAACAGCTTTTGAAATGAACAGAAGTGTTCAAACTCTATTTTAAGATTTTATTTCAGTTCCATTTAAAACTGGGTGAAAACATCAGTTCCCAGCAGTTCCAAGTCCTTAAGTATTTTTTTTCCTCTGGTACAAACTTGATATCTGAGACCCTAAATTTTGAAAAATATTTGCGCACCAATAACAAGGTAGAAAGATGGCAGGAGAATACTAGAGAGAACTTCTCTTTCCAAAAATGTCACACCTGGGTAACCCACAGCAAAGTACTGCCCCACTCAGCACCTTCATGCAAAATCCTGCGGTGGGCAGCAGGAAAGACCCGATGCTGTGGAGGAAGCTGAGCTCCTGGTGAGCAGCAGCGCTCTCAAACTCCTTCCCGCTTCCTTGGCAGCCCGTGTTGACCGCAGCGTTGAGGTGCCCTCTCCCCATGCACAGGTGGGAGCCACCTGCTACAGCTCGTGCAGCTGCAGAGCTGTGTCACATCCTGAGCCCTGCGTGGACCTGCTGGAACCCATGAGTGATGCCAGCATTTTGCGGGCCACCGAGTTCCCACACAGTGCTAATCACAGCACCAACCCCATCCAAGTCTCTGCCTCTCTCCAGAGAACCCGTCCCTCTCCACTGTGCCATTTTTAATTAACCTTGGAACAGCAAAGCAGGTTTTTTCCTTTCTCTTTTTGCCAAACACAGCCATATTTTACAGGGACAGTGACAAACTAATTAAGTTAATTCTTATGACACCTCTCCAAGATGAGGCTAGGGTTGGCCAGCTCTGCAATGCAGTGCTGGGCTAATTAAAAAATAATTACTACTTCACCAAGGACAGGAACAAGAAGTTAATTAAGAGAATGAGGTGTAGCCTTAATGAAACTCATCAGATCGTATTCACTTAGATGTCCCACAGCCAAGTTCCTCATATTAGAATATAAATCCATATTGTCTCTTCCTCCATAAGCACTTGCAAATAAACTCCCCCCTCCCTCCTCCCTTTCATCTTTCCCTGGCAGAAAGAATATTAATTATTTCAGAAGCAATAGAGTAAACTTAGGCTGAGGTTTTTAGCACATTCCTGGATTGCTGGAAGATGACGGATCTCCAAATACTATCTAGGATTATTTTTAATACCTCAAATCGCAGGGAAGCTGCATTTTGTATTGGACTATGCCGTGCAGTTTTACCAAGGTCCTCCAAGCAGCACAAAATCACGCTATTCCATCGCTGGAAGGCTGGGCAGGATCAGGGTGTCTCCATCTGAACATCCAACTGAAAGATTGGAAGGACAGAACCAAACAAATGTCCTGGGGGAAGTCTGAGATTTAACCCAAGAAAAAGTGGCTCACGGTCCAGACCTGAGACCTCTTGGGAAGCCCAGTGCTACCTCACTGGACAACCAAGCAAGTAGTCATTAGCAATGGGGGTGATTTTGCAGTTTGGTGTTTCAGATTGACTAAAACCATGCACAAGTTTGGGTCAAATGCCTCTAAAGATACCATCTGGGGAAAAATCTGAAATTATTTTTTTTAAATGAAGATCTACTTCTAGATGAGAGGTAGCTGCTTCAGAGGCAAGTTTGATAACGTTTGGTAACTTTGGGTTGATTTTAACATATTTTTTAAAACCTCAGTGTTTAGCTAGGAGTGAAATGAAAATGTTTGGCAAGGCTACTTACTTCCCACCCCTCCATAAGAATAAAAGAAAAAAGTAGGGTCAAACCACAGAGAAAGGGATCTCCTCCATGTTTTGTTTCTAGCATTAACCCACACAAGTCCATTATGCATACTTTGCATATTCTTTCATTTCAGGATCCTGCAGTTATAAGGTTGAAGAGATGCTCGGATTCTCAACACATCGGCGGATTCCCTCTGGGCATCAGGAATCACTGCTGGGAAGCTGCACTGATATGAATGATGCCGAGCATTAGCTACATGCATTAGAGCAGGTCTGCTCAGGAGATATTCCAAGAATACCCTAGGTCTGAGTGAATTCAAAGTCCAGGAGTGGTAGAGGCAGGAAGACAAGATCTTTTTGATGATCCCCAGGACTACAGAGAATATTCTGGCACAATTTTTCTAGCAGTATACAAGTGAAAGAACAACACAGGAAAAAAAATATAAAGAAGAGAAAAACACACAGGTAGAATGTCTCCTGGCCCTGATCATCAATTAGCAGTCATCAGTGATTACCAGTCTTGACAACAGGAGAGGTCACTTGTGCAAGGCACAACACTTCAAAGAGTCCTCGGCACAAGTGAGAGCAAGGCAACAAGCAGAACAGCCACAGGATTCAGTGAGAAACCTCAGACTGTGCTAGCAAATGAGATACAAGGCTGAACAGACCAGCCTTGCAGTGCTAGCGTGGAACAAACCCTTCAGATGACAGCTCTCTTGCCGTGAACTGGAGGATAAGCTTCGTTTGCTTGGTGGGATCTGTTACTTGAGCACATTTTCTGTGGTCTGAGACAAAATTCCTACAGAAGAAACACCACAGAGAAAGGAGGTGTCCCCATATTGACAGCACCAGCTCCTCACAAAGCCTAGGATAAGCCTGTGCAGAACTAGGAGTGCAAGAAGCCTCTTCCCACTGTGAGCCCGCACGGATCCTCTTCAGGCCACAGTTCTCACAGGACATCAGACTCCACACGTGCAGCAACACAGACTGCCCTCATCCAACCAAAACTTCTTGTTGTTCTCCAGGGTCCAATGAGGACACCAGTCTGATTGGAGCTAGGTTGGAACTAGGAGCATGGTAACTGCCCAGAGCCCGGCAGTTATCTCCACAACCTCCAAAAACCCACAAGGTCTTCCTTAGAACCAGTAGGAGATCAGGCAGAGTTTCTCACTGAAGCCACTGCGCAGCGCTAGCCAAGCTACCCTGTTAATTGCCACCCAAGAGGTGAGAAACGTGGCCAGCATGCAGAGAATTAGGACAGGGGAAGCATTTGTGCAGGTTGAGAGCTGAGGAAAGGCTGCTCTTGAGCATTAAAGTTGTCAAATCAAGCGAAACGCTGCAAGATGTGCAGTTCTGCTTTCTGCATCTCTGTTGCAAAGTTAAGATTGGAACTATTCAGTTATAGATTGGAACTATTCAGATATATTCACAAAATCAACAGGTTAAACATGAGGCCAGGTAAAGTCATGGCCACAGAATAAGAAACTCAATATACACTTTAGGTCAGTTTGAGAAACTAGTATTTTGTTGCACTTCAAGCAAGATGATGGTGCAAGACGTTAATCAAATCCTTGCAGAGAAGACCAATGGTGCATTATAAGAGGGGAAGAGGTTGCACTGCTGTTCAGCCGGCTTCAGTACAGGGTGGGAAAATCCCCAATTAAAATGGAAACACACTACCTGCAATTATCAGGGGAACAGAAAAAAATAGCTGGGAATGCAAGAAGAGGAAATTGCTTCTTTTTGCAGTCAAGTGTCTTCCTTCCTCCACTCTCTTCTCCAAATTACTTTTTTTTATTAATTCAGATTCACTACAGTTTGAAAAATCTCACTGCAGACCTGGCTCCCATGACCTGACTTGCACTCTCTGTTCAGATGTTGTCCCATCTGGATTGAGGCCGCTAGTAAGGAAAGCCATTTTATGGAAGGTGAAGGAGAAATTTGTTTAAAACCATACCCTGTATCCAAAGACAAGTCTTTCAAGCAGTTCAACACCAGCGTTTAAATATCAGCCTTTTTATTAAACAGCATCTATCCTGTTTCGCTGTGTGACAGTGGTACAGAAGAAAGCCGTCGTGGTTTGGATGAGGTTTTGGGTGGCCAGTTCCTTCACTTTGATGCAGGACACACGGTTTTCCATACTGGGCAGAGGAAGCCCAGTGCCTGCATCAAAGGTGTTGTACATAAACATGCCCAAACCTGGAAAATCCAGGTCCATTTTGGTGCTCTGCAGTCTTCCACTTACATCTCCGGGGCAAAGGCCTGTATTTTCCTTTCTAGGAAAGGCGGATTGCTAAGAAATCTGCGGGCATAAGGAAGCCCTTCAGTATGAAATATTGGTACAGGTCATGCAAGCAGTGCCAGCAGACAACCCTGTTACACAACAGGAGTAAAAGGAATAGCCTTTCCCAACACATGTGGTCATCCTGACCCTGATTACCTACAGCGTGGACACAGCTGAAAGCTTCTGCTCAGCCAGGTGGGTAAAGAGAAAACAACGAGTTGGGTCTTTGCTCATCTGCTGTTCCAAGAGCAGCAGCCTGTTTGCACACGGGGCAGGTTCTCTGGGCATCCACCATGCAACTGCTGCAGCCTGTCAGCTCAGAGACCCCAGCGCTGTTTATTCCTCCTGGCAGCAGTATTTGCACTGCTGGAGAAGGGGCAAGGCATCCTGCACCAACACTTCCTAATTCCTATCAACTACCAGTTAGCTCATGTGTTGAGAAGAAAGACGATCATGCCATTTTTAACTGCTGTAACTGAGAGTGTTTTTATTATCCATCCAGATGTGCATAGTATTGGTTCAGTTAATCCATTAACTGTGCAGTCACCTGGATGCCAGGCGGGGTCTAGCTAAGCTCAAGAGGTTAACCCCAATGCAACGTCAAGATAAATCCACAGGCATCAAACACAGGAGGAGCCAACTGAAATTATAAATGAAATAATCCTTGAATAAGCTGTTGCCAAAGAGGCTAAGCTTCTGCATCCAATTTGTCCCACATTCAGACAGGCGACGTTACAAAGCCGTGGCAGTACATTACACAATCACGGCCATGTGGCTCTCGTTAGGCGATTAAAGCGCTGCTTGTTGTGACACGGCGCACGCCACCAGCAGATGCTGCGCGCGGCCGCGGGCGCACGGCGCCGGCCCGGGAGCTCCGGGTGCTCCTGCAGACGGGGAGCAAGGCAGGTTAGCAGCAACCGCTGCTAGGTTCCCCGACACCACCGATTTGGCTTAATTATACGAGAATCTGGTCTCTGTTGAGGTCCTGCCTGTTTCACCATCATCCTCCCAACAGGCTCATCCTCTCGAGGGCAGGAGCAAAGGAAAGGAAACGAGATGCGGCATCTTGACAAGGAAGAAAGCAACAGTACACGAGGTGGGTGAGGAGCAGAGCACCCCGCATCGCTGAGACGTCATGTTCGTGTCGGCAGGACACGCCGCTCTCCTCCCCCTGCCACCAAGAGGAGCCAGGAGCACTGCAGGAGGCAGAGGTCTGCAGCAGGGATAGCAGATACTGCGGGGGAAGAGCAGATTGGAGTCAATGCTCCACCAGTAGAAACAGGACCAAGATTTGGAGCCCTAGCTCAAATGTTCAATTTTCCATTAAAAATAAATAAATAAGATAAAAATAAAAGGCAGTGGAGAGAAAAGCCCAAAATCCAAGTTGGTTTCCAGGCTTTTTCATGTCAAAAATGTTAAAAGTTACTCAGTTTCTCCTCCTCCAAAGCTCTCAGTTCTTAAAAACATGTATGTGTTTAAAAATAACTGAGATTAATAGGATCAACATCTGATTTATTGGCACCATGACAGATGAGAAACCAACTCAGTACTGCTGAAGTGTTTCAGAAATATCTTGCTGTTTATTTTAGATAGGCGCCACATACAAACAAACAAAAAATAGTATTTACAAACAGTAATTTCCATTTCTGTGCAAAGCAATTTTTCAACAAGCAGGAGTTTTCCCCTATTTCAGGATACTACAGATGAAGGCACAGTTCAAAGCGAGGCAGAAAGGGGTTGGAGTTGTCCAAACTTGGTAACAGCCACCATAGCCTGTGATATCAGCCAAGATGCCACCTCACTCATGGAAAGCTCATGCAATGGGCACTGCTCCGAGTCCTTCTGCAGCTAAAGCAGTGCAGGACACACTTAGATTTAAATGTATGGGATGGACCCTAGCAGATGCCATGACCTGGAAACACAGCAATACACTTAGTCTTATCTCCAAATATCAGACTCAACTATATCGCTGGCATTCTTGCGGGCTACTTAAAGCCAACACTTCTCTATACAAATTTTTAAGTCATCACAGCAGCCAAGTCAGCACATCCCTCAGTCATCATCCGTTCCCCATCCCAGCTGCTTCAGGAAAAGCCCTTGTTGGGTTTGTTTTATTCTTGCGGTGCTCGTTTAGCAGCCGCCCTCACCATTGCTCCACCAAGTTACACTCATTCGTTTCCCACACAAAGCCACTGCAGCCCTGCAAGGGTTCAGAACAGCAGCATTTCTGTGTATTCATGAGCACTTCATAACATCTGCTGGGCATTGAGGGAAAAGCTGCATCTAAACCAGAGGCTCTTATCTTTCCTAGAGACTGCAGCTACTGCAAACATACATATATATATATTTATGTGTGTATAGCTCCATCCGTTTCTCTTAAAATCTGTCCTAAGGAAAAGATCTGGAGAAAAGGAGCCAAATTCACATTGTCAAAATGCCTCGCATGTTAACTGCTGGCCAAGTTAATCCAAAATCAAAGAGAAATCATCATATTTCAGATGCAGCTCCCCAGCGTCTCCCTCCATTCCAGCTACCAGACAGGCAGCTCCGATCTGTGGTGCAGGGCCAAGAACCAGTCTGGGTTTCCAACTCCTGCTGCAATGCTTGGGCAAGCCCAGGTTTTGCTATTTCAGCATACTCTGTGCAAACTCTCCAGCAATCAGCTGGATAAGTCCCATTTTCAAATCTACTCATCAGCACTCAAAACTCACTCGTGATCAAAGCAGGCAACTGCAGCCCAGCTCTCACTTCTACACCGTCTTCCCACAGATGATCACAGCCACCCGCTTCAAACATCCTTTAACTCTTCCCCAGTTCTAAACCTAACCCAAAACTTCTACATACACACACAAAAAACACACATCCACACCACAAAGAAAGAAGCAAGTAGAAAGTGCATAGTCACCGAATAAGGACATGTCTATTTCAAAACTGTTCATGCTCCCAGCCCAGAAAATGAGCTTAGGTGAGCCTGGCAATGCTATTATCAAAATTCCTACATCAAGACATACCTGCAGTATATACAGTGAGAGGAAAAAGTATTTTATACAGTTTTCTCAGCAGTTAATCTCTCCAGCGAGCAAGCAATAATTTGCAAGGAAAGATTAAGCAGTGCTTTTACAGCGCAACCGAAAAAAAACTCAGTGCTTCGTTTACACATGGCTGCTTTTAAAATACATATATTTTTAATGCATAGGGATGGGTATCTACAGACATATTGTATACAGAAGGACAGAAGTATGTAAGGACACCCCAGGGCATGCTAAACGACAATTCCCTCCCAAGGAAGCATGTGTGATCTCACAGCAGATCTGCATCAGGATGCACAGAGAAAAGATGAACCGGGAACACATACTGCGAGCAAAGGGAGGGAGGCAACAGCAACTCATTGAACATTCAATCCATCCAAGATGTTTACGGACGCATACAATTTGACAAGCTCCCTGCCAGAGCTCTTAATCCGGGAATTGACTGCCTAGCAATTCCTGCAGTGCCGCTCGCCCCGCCAGACACCTGAAAGGCGCCCAATACTCCAAGGGCAAGAGCTCAGAGCGCTGCAATAAACAGCCCCCTCTGCAATGGGGCTAGCAAGGCATCAAAGACGAGGCAAGCGGGAACGCTAATTGCTTGTGAAAAATCTAAGCTTCGGTGCCTGCAAACACTTAAGCCTGCATATGCTGGAGTCCTCCCAGTGACTCGGGCTGTCCCTACACACAGATGCTGGGAAGCTGCTGCAAACCTACCTGCCCGGGACGGGGGAGTGCTGTTAATAACAGTAATGTTGAGCTCTGGCACAGCCTGGGGCACGTCAAAGTGAGGTAATTACACAGGGAGGTGAGCTGGGAGAACACAGCAACCTCCCTCTGCCATAAAGAGCAAGTCCTGTCCCTATCCCGACAGAGGTGAAGCACCCAAAACCACAGGGAGCAGACGAGTCCTGGATGAACCGTGCAGAAGTGCAAACCTACAGTCATCGAGGGCAGCTCCAAAACACACCGCCCAGTGAGCAAAGCAAGCAAATAAATGTGAATACTGCAAATACTCAGGCAAGAGCTGCACAACGCAGGCACTTTGCATGCACCCTGCCTGCCCCACTCCATCCAAAGAAGCAAGGGACCAGGAGATAGAAACAACCCCTGGGAAAAGAGTACGCATGAATACTGCTCAAACAAGGAGCGATTGGGGACAAAAAAGTCATCGTTCTTCCATTTCAGGATCCTACAGTTATAAAGGCCTTGTTAGCAGTACAGAGAATAACGTGGAGCAAAGGTGAACCCCACCATCCTATTCCCTTGTGAGAATGGAAAATTAAAAGATTTTCTGCAACTTTGCTGTTGTTTAAAAACAACAAAAACATTTAAAAACATTTGACCTTTTTTGTTTTTTGCTTTTTAAAATATAGTGAAACATTTTTGGGACATATCACCCAAACACAACTCCCATCAGCCAGGTACCCACAAGACTTAAAGCCACCACGTTATCCGCTCTCCTCAACCTCCTACATTTTCTCCACAACAGGTCCATAACAGCAAGCACTAACAAGTCTCCCTTCAGAGGAACCAAGACATGAAACCTACCCTGTACCGCAGCTGCCCTGAGACCAAATCAAATACCACAAGCACAGGCAATTTGCCCCAAATTATAGCAAACACCCGTTCCACAAAGGATCCTCCCTTCACTTTCCCTTCCCAACCTGGAACCTCCCACATCTACTCTCCCACAGCTACCAAAGGCAAAGTGACAGTGCTCATCCTCACAGGAGAAAAGAGACACAAGGATTCCTCTCACCTGACCACAGCTTGGACCAAACACTGCTGGACAGCTACTCCTAAATACTTTCTCCATAATCAAAGCAATAAAAAGCCTTAGCATATCTTAGAGCAGGGAATTATCTTTTGGAGATCCCTGTCTCTGGCTCCACTAACAAAAATCTACATGACCACATACTAATATCAGAATAACTAAAATTAGGAAGGTAGAAGCCCTTCTGAAAGGACAGGGAACCGCAGACATTCCCACACTGCAGCATCTGGTTCTGGCCACTGTCAGCAGCAAAGTGCTAGACTGGGTGGAAATCAGGTTTGACCAAGCATGGGAATTCCTGTGTACCAATAAGTTATCCTTTGATTCCTGGCATATTTCAGATTAAAGTTCCAAGGAGCTACAAGGGCAGAGGGAATTCTCCATTTCAGACCTGAGGGTTACACTGATTTATTATTTCTGGCACCACGCAGTGCATCGTTTGGTTCAGACTGGCTATTAAAATTCTTACTTATGAAGTGCAATTTTCTTTTGGAAATGTACCATTGTGTTTCATTTTTTAAAAAATGCTTGGGTTCTCTTTTTTTTGTGGGGGGGAGGGTGGCGGGGAGAAAGTAGCAGAATTAGCCTAGTAATGATGCTCTAAACCATTTCAGCTGCTAAGTCCAGGTAGACTAATATTTCATTTCTATTTAGCCGCTTACTCCTTTACCTAAAGCTGCAGTGAGACTCTTGGGAGAATTCGGGGGGGGGGGCGGGGGGGAAGTAAGGCAGGACGGCTGTCCTAATTTTTTTAAAAAAAGGCAAAAATTCAAAAGAATCAGAGCACCATTGGTTCAAACCTCAGCATCTTCTTACTTTAGTGCTGCTCAAAAGCTACTTTGTACAGCTGAGCATGGAAGAATCTCAACCACAAGCAAGAGAGCCAAGGGTTCACAGCCATAGCCCATGCCAGGGACACCTCTTCTCCAGGGAAATCTTTTCTCCAGGGAAATCTCTTCTCCAGCTCTGGATTGATCCTGGCAGATTGCACAGCCATAGGGCCACAAAAACTGACCTGTGAAGATTTAAACCTCAAGTTTTGATCTGTGTGTGTCGTTCCCATCCTGAGGAATCACCTGCCAGCCCAACTCATCCATAAGCACCTGATTTAATTCACGAGGGCCAAATCTTCAGCTTACCCTACCAGGCATTGTTTATGGCAATCAGAACCAAGCTTGCAGGTGTAAGAAAGATGTGCAGATGTGCAAACTTGCACACCCAAGCCCCCGTTTGCCAACAGCAACCACCATCCTCCACACCCAGGCAGGACTTTGCAATGCCGGCAGAAGCTCGTTTTAGGAATTGTCCTCCTTTCCCATTTGGGAAGATTTGTCCCTTGTATCATAGAAGAGCCAGGTCCTCCAGCCACCCCTGGGACAGGGCAAACGCAGGAGGGAATGAGCTGAAGACAAGCAGAAGCAGAGAAAACATGCTGTGCACATGAGCTTGCTTTTGTTCATTGAAAACATTGGAGTTCCTGCACAGGTATTCTTGGGAAGGCTGCAAAATGCCTCTCCTGCAGCAGTGCTGGGAATAGACCCGGCCACGGGCTCCTGTGCATGTGCCACTGCAAGCGACGCTCCGCTCGACGCAGCCACCGCGGTGGTGACAGCGCGTGGAGCACCGCGACTGCCCGAGGCTGCGGGCAGCGCGAGGCTCGTCTGACACCTAGTGCCCAAAGCGTCCGAGCGGGTCCCGGGCATCACCCGCCTCCCCTGCAGCCGTCCGGGATGCATCAGGGATGCCCCAGCTCATCAAATGGACAAGCAGCACCCATCTGATATTCAGACGTGTTGCATTTCCACGACCATCCTAAAATGCAAGATTTCAGGAGACTCCAAAAAACACATTAGTACAGAATCAGTTTGAACATGATGGCTTGGCAGAACTGTGCTTTCCTGTTGGTTTTGACAGGATCCAGGAACGCACCTTTTCCTTGTCACTCTTAAAGGGGTCTTTGGGTGTAAACACTTAATGGAAACATTCCTGGCATCGCATTTCCAGGAAAACACGCGAGCCCAGAAACAGTTGCATGAGACAATAGTCTGCAGCTTTGCAGCATCCAAATCCAGATGTTTCTGGTGAGAAAGAAATAGATGACCTGAGAATTAAAGACAGGCCCCTTGGCTCCCCTCCAGCTGCTCTACCAGCTGCTCACACCAAGTCCCCGCTGGTCAATTACTTTACTTGATGCTTCTAATCAACAATATTATATATGTGATGCTATAAACTTTTGTATTTAATATTAGCTCATAACTCAGCATCTAAAACCAGATGTTTTTGGTGAGAAAGAAATTGATGACTTATCAGAGGACTGAACCCAGGCCCCCTGGCCCCCTGCCAGGCCGTCTACCAGCTGAGCTCCAAAGCTAACCAGCCACCTCCTGCTCCTGCCCGTGCTCTGCAGGAAAGGAAAAGGCTTCGCGTATCCCAACACAACCCGCAGGAAGATGTGGAAGAACTCCATGTAAACACATCTAAAATAGCGCAGGGTGATGTCAATGTTAGCCGGAGCACCCTTTCCCTGGAGAAGGACTTTGCAGAGGAGCTCCTTGCTGCCCTAATTGCTGGACGCGGTCAAGGGTTCACATACGACCGCATGCGGGAGCAGTGCAATAGGTGACTAATTTCCATCTGAACTTCTTCAGCAACCCCCTGCTCCACAGAGGGTGATTACAACCTCCTTTCTGCAAGGCTGCCCTGAGGAGAGCGCAGCCCCACGTAGGATGCAGCAAATACACGTGTTAAAGGACTTTAAAGGGCTCGCCGCAGAGCTAAAAGGTAGGGCACAGTCACTCTTGATTTATGGAAATCTCATAAGCTCCAACCTAGCAAAGCACTTAAGCAAGTGCTTTGCTTCCAGCCCACAGCAGAGGCCTGGAAGTCAGTGCAGCTACTCATGTGTTTAGAATTAAGCACGTTGCTGAAGTGCTTTGCTGCATGAAAGCGATACTGGGGGAGCAGAGCGCTGTTCTGCCGCTCTCGATCCACTATGCAGGATGCTCTTATCACAGCTATCGCGTATCCGTTCATTAAAGGATAGAGCATCACTTCCACGTGTGTGTATTCACTCTGATTCCAGATCCGTAAATTATGGCAAAAAATAACTTCCTTGAGAATGCAAAGCCTGCAGTCTTAAGAGCTTTGTTTAGGATCAGAGACATCACCCACCACAAATAGTCTGTGGATCTACAAATATTTGCCCACAGTTTTGAGGGACAACTGTTAAAATATTATTGCAACTGAGAGAAAACAGAAAGGAAAAACATCAGGGTACAAAACTCTATTAAGGAATCTTTTCTGTATGGGCAATTCCTAGTTTCCTAACTAAAATAAGAAGGTTTTATGCCTCATCCAAGTATAAAGGACCAAGTACAAAGGTCCCCAAATCAATTTACTTTTGACAATGTTATGATTTTGCAAACTTCACCCAATATTTGCTTGCTAAGGCATGTCACCATACCCAGAAAAATGAAAAAAAAGGCAAAAATCTGGATAACCCGCACAACTGATGGAAAAAGAAAAATATAATCCTCTAAGAAACTTATTTCAAAATTTCACTCTGTTTTCCTCTGAAAGCTCAGCAATACTTTGCCATTTGCACCATAATCAAAACAGCTGAACTCAAAGCTTACGCAAATAATTCAAACAATAGGATAGTGAACTTCCCATTCAAAAATTCAACCAAATTGTATCAATTTGTATGAACAGCCTGAAACTTTCTGCCTCTGTCAAATTTTTTTTTAAAAAACAAAACCCCAAATCTCTACATCTCTCTGGTCACAGAGCACAGTCCGTGTGACCAATCTGCAAACTCGTAACAGGAGCGGTGTTGGTTCATTGCCCAAGACCGAAGGGTCCAGAGCATCTTGCACATGCTGGAATAGGAGTCCAAAGCCACATGGACCAGCCAGGGGACACGAGGTTTGTGTGGCCACCCGTGGTGCAGCTAATCGAGTCCTGTGCAGAGGCAGCACCATTGCAAAGCTCCCAGCTCTCTCCTTGCACTTGCACCACTTGGTGCAGCATCTCCTCACCAGCCCAGGGGGAATTTTAGCCCAGCAGCCTTCAGCTAAGCACTGCAGTGACTTGATATTCTCTCACACCCTTAAATCCCCAGGGCAACCATCTCAAATCTTGGTGTGACTGATTCTGCCAGACTCTTCCTGCCATGCTTTAAGCAATAAAAACTAATAGTAGTAATAAAAAAGATGCACAAAACACCAGAGATTTTTGACTTTTCATTTTAACAGCTATATAAACATATATGTATGCATATATTTTTAGGAGGAGAATTGTATCAGTGGATCATCAGGGAGTCTGTCCAGCTTGGCTGAACGGTTGCTGTAGCGGAGGAGAGACTTGGTATCTTGGCCCTGTTCTCCCTGAGATCAGGGAAGGCATTTTTCTGCCTTCCTTTTCTGGTCTGAATGTTGCAATATCCACTATCAATGGGGCCTGCATTACTCAACTGTGAGAAGCTTCAGCCGTGCAAATTTCACTCAAATAAGTACCTCACAAATGACTACATTTACATGGGACAACCAGCTAAGGCAGTAGCCATATTCCCCAAGCAGCAGCTGATTTAGGCCTCCTGGTTAGGACAGGAGCAAGGAAATCCAAAAGGGAAAGGGCCCTGGGGACCCCAGGACAGCACTGGAAAGTCACCACTGAGATGGGTACATGGCTGACACAGTGACCACATGTTGTCCAACCACAGAATGGAAGGGAAGGGAAAGGGAAAGGGAAAGGGAAAGGGAAAGGGAAAGGGAAAGGGAAAGGGAAAGGGAAAGGGAAAGGGAAAGGGAAGGGAAGAAGTTTTAAAACCTCAAACTTTCCAAGGATTTGAACTTTTTTTTTTCATATAAAACAAATACACAACATTTGGGTGCAGGATATGAACACAATTCACTTGCATCATTTTTCCACAGATCCTTGAAATATGCTCCAACATACTTCCCCTCTCCTCCTCCCAATCTGTCATCTGTGGATGCAACATGGACCAAGTGATTAAATCTGCTTGTTGCTCCATATACTTATTTTTCCCCTCTCATTCACTGCCAGGACACTGTCCAGGAAGGAACAGCTGGAGTCGCAGCTGCAAAGTTCTTGCTAATGTGACATCGCATAATCATACTCGATACGAGAAGGAACCTTTGGAGAAGGACGTCACATCAAGAGAAATGTTGTAATTGAGTGGGGCTCTACCACACTCCTGGCATTCGAGGGCATTTTTTATGTGCTTAGTGAGTTATTGTGGAAACCAAAAATCGAAACCTTCTGCCCAGATAAATTCACCAAATTGACAGAGGGATTTTCAGGAAAAAAAAAATAGTTATTTCCAGGCAGCCCTGCACCCAAGCCTTGCACCCTGCACTGCTAATTTCCCCGGGTCCTTGGGGAACACACGCAATTTGCACTTAATGCACAGAGCTGCATTTACCCCAAGCAGATGCAGTGACTGCATTCACTTGCAAACATCCCCCTGGGACAGAAAAAGCACTTGAAGAAAGGAACAGGCTCCTTGCAAGCTTGATGTTTGAGGAGAGAGGAAGGTCAGGGCATCAGGATGCTCCCCAGGGCCAGCACAGCCCAATGTATGGGGATGCCTTTGGCTTCAGAGAGGGGTTGGGGTTGATTTCTCCCCAAAGTCCAGGCTCTTGGTGATCCCTGATGCAGTCTCAGCTGAGGCTCGATTCCTACCGGGATGCTTGGATAACAGGGCTGTCTCCTTGGCCGAATGGGGGGATTGGGGCTGCAGTGTCACCTCCCATCTGTTGCACAGCAGCGAGGGAGCAACTCGTGCTCCGCTACCACCATTTTTTTCCAACTTATGTAAAAACACGTTACTTTCTTGGAAATCTCTGAACGTCAGATGGAAATAATTAAAACTAGGACGGCTCAGGGGAGCTGGGGCAAAGAAGGAGACACGCAATTTGGTCTCCACTTCAAAGTGGTTTAGCAAACTAAGAGCTCTCAAGCTTTCCAGCACAAGTGGATGTCCATGGGGAAGGGGGGAAGGGAGCACTTAATGCTCTCATGTCCTCCAGTTTTATTTGCCAGCCCCAAAGGAGTTGTGTTTGGATCCTGTGCCAGCTGATTAGTCAGTGCTTTGGAGGGTAATTGCAGCAGTTCCTCCTATGCCCTCCCCTCAGTTTGCAGAGAAGGTGGCACCGCATGGGGAGCGGCTTGCATCTGGCAAGGTCCTGCCAGGCCTGGACCCAGGGGTGTCCGTGTTCACCTCCATCCTCAGATGGATTTTTACACTTTTAAAAGCCAGCACTAGCCAGCAAGACCAGGGTCCCAGCTTCATACCGTGTAGCCTCATGGTCTGCTCTTCACAAGTCCTCCGCTGCCCACCACCTCCACAGAGAACATCCATCTGTCACAGACACAGGGGTCCAGGTCCCCAGGGCAGCTGGGGACTGACTCAGAACCACTCCAATCCATGAAGCAACACAGACACAGAGGCCTGGGGAGCACCACAAACCCTGCTGCACCACCTTGCATCAAGCAGGGCTCTTGCAGCCAAGGCAGTTCCCCTCACCCAGGCAATCATGGCCCTTGGTGACAAGGACTAATGGGGGCTCTGCGTCAGTCGGGACCATATTTGATCTCCTAATGCTCCCTCCATTATTTATTCAGCCCTTGATCTCCCTGATGAACATCCCAGGTTGGGTGATGCTTTATACAACCCCAACACTTGGATCCAAACCCAGGCCAGCAGCTCATTTCACACAGGTCAATTGGCAGCTAGCAGACGTAATGACTCTCAGACCCTCCTAATCCAGCCTCAATCGAAGCCTGTGACCCAGGGTGAAACACTTATTCTGGTGACAGTCCCTCGAGCCAGTCCGTGTGCCATCCGCCTGCCCTGCTTTTGTTTGCTCTTTTTCAATTTTAGGTAGCTGGGTGGATGAGGAGGGAAGGAATCAATAAAAAATTAATTCTGAAAATAAATAAGAAGTGAATTGGCAGCTTCCAAGTGGCAGCGGATAAAGTGCCCCATGATGGCCCCATAAAATGTCTCTCTCCGCACCATCTATCATTAAGTCAGTACATCTTATCGTCAAGCCTAATTTACTCCATATTAAAAGACATAAAGCCAGGCTTGCAAATTTGGGAAGAAGAGTTTCGATAGCAGTTAAGGCTTTAATGTGCCTGTGCCTGCATTTTGGGTTTGTTTGTTTGTTTTTCAGGGGAAGGGATTTGGCTGGGCAGCTCCTGGCTGCTGCATCCCTCGTGGACACGCTTGTCCCTGACTCCATCTCTCCATAGCTGCGCCCTGCAGGCGCTCCTGGTGGAAGAGCAGCCCTTTGAGGTCTCCATGAGCCACAGAGAGCTCCTGCAACAAACCAGAGCCCTGTCGGAGCCCCCCGCGGCCACGGTGCAAGATACAGAGATGCTGCCCTCGAGCAAAGGTTCGGTTGCTTGGTTCAGTTTCTGTTTCTTCTAAAAAGTTTGCAGTGTGCAGCCCAAGGCATAGTGCAAGCTCTGTATGAGACATGAATGACGTTCTCTCATGCGGCTGTTTGTGCAGTCGAGGGCACTGCAGGTCAGGCGGAGACGTGTTGCGAGAATGATGCAAGGCCCCGGTCTGGACAACAAGGGACATGGAAAGCCAGATAAAGAGGCATTCACAGGCCTGCGTGAGGTCCAGCATGCTAAGCACACATGGGGTCACCGTTTCTGAGCGTGTTTTGGGGGATGCCCATGGGGAAACAGTCGCAGCTCTTTGCTGGTTGTACGTAATGTTGTTATCACACTCACCTGTGAGAGCACCAGCAGGAGGCCCCCAGCAGCACAACGGAGACGGTGGTCCCATCTTACAGAGAAGAAGCCCAAGGAAATGCACACAGCAGGGCAGCTTTCTCTTGGGCCTGCGTTAGTCAGACATTGACCACGAGTCTTGTGTTTCCGTCTCCCTGCTGTATCCCCTGCATCCGCTGCCTCATTGCTGAATTCCTTTGCACCTTCCTTGCAGGGATTAGCCTCTGCTGCACAGTTTGAGTCCATCTTCATAGCCTTCTGCTTGACTCTCTAGGTTCTCAGCTACTGCAGCCCGACTCCCGTTCATCTTCCTGCTTCCGTCTTTCCTTGAAATCAGGCACCAGAGTGAGAATAGACAACTGGAGATTGCAGGTTTATTCCAGCTTTCGGCAAGGAGTCTCCATCAGATAGCAGGAGTCCCGCGTGTAACTCGCAGTAATCTGCAGGCCACAGTCCCTGCCTCCTGGCAGCCTCCTCGGGGACAGCCTGGCAGGGGACGAGCAGCAAAACACGATACAGAGTTTGCTCAGGTGCCCTGGTCTGCAGGATCAGATCAGAGACAGGCAAAAATATCCTTGTGCTGACACTGCCCGGAACGGCAATGCTGGGACCACAGCATCCACTGCTGCGGTGATCACCCTGGCCGGTCCCTTGGCCGGGCAACACTTTCCAGCAGTGGCCTGTTGCCACTGGCAATGTTGTTGGGACATCATTTTATATAATTACACACCCCTCCCTGCCTGTGTCTCACATGGATTGGAGGTAGGTAACAAGGACAGAGTGTGGGAAGGTGGGATAATACCTCCTAGAAGCAGCCACATCCCTGCCTTGGTTAGGCACAACACTTGGCCTAACAGGATAGCAGCAGCACCAACACACCAGTCACTCACTCGGCCAAATGAATAGGAGAGGAGGCAGAAAAGCCACACATCTCACATGGAGCAATGATGAGGGATAGGGAGAGGTGCTGGAAAAGGCAGGGGAAGCTATCGGGAGAGATTAGCTTGTGTTAGTACCGTGCATCCTCCTGTTGTGCATCACTTGGCTTGAAATTACTGCATGGCCAAAAAGCCAAGGCAGGTTCCTCCCTGTTTAAAGAGCACCAGACTCAACGAGATGATTTACAGGATGGTTGCATGTGCTTTTACTGCTAATTAGATATTGAACACAGGAGGACGGTATGTATGCAAACACAGGGCAATAGAGCTCTCTCGTTTATCGGGGATCCAGGAGCCAAGGCTGAGCCTGGGAAGCAGACAGGTTTGAGTGGAGCCAGAGATCTCGTCGGTGCTTCAGGGAGAGCCCGCAGGTCCAAAGCCGCAGGCTGCAGGGACGGGCGCCCTTGCTGGCGCTGGGGAGCTCTGCATGGAGCAGGGACCCTGGGCTGGGTTTGTTCCCAACCACCCGGGCACAGGATGAAAGAGGCTCCCACACGCAGCTGTCCCCGCCGTGCTCTTGGGAAGGGGCAGTGCCCGCCCAGAGCATCACAGGAGCTGCTAACCCCTTAATCCTGCTTCTAACTCCCGTGCATGGTCCAGCTGCCCGTGATGCCTCTGGGTATCACTGTCCAGGAGTGCCCCAGCACCAGGTGGGATGTGACCCGTGGGCTTTCCACCTCCTGCTCCGGGCCAGCTCCCTCTCTCCCTGTTCTCACCCACAGCTTCCAGGAACTGCTCAGTGCTCCAGGAAGGACTCACTCGCTGAGCTAGGAGGGGCTTTTCCCTTCCTCTGCTCGTATTTTGCTGCAAGCACATTGGAGGTCAACACTTTCCTTAACGTTCTGGCAAATGAAAATCCCAACAACAAAGCCCACGGTCTGGCGGCAGGAGCTTTTCCCTCATTGCTAGTTCCTGAGAGCTGCTGCTCCTGTTTGGCCTCAGCTCAGACTCCCACCATATTTTTCCTCACCCAGGTTCCTGATACCACCCTCTTGTAGCCAATCTGCTTCTCTAAACCCAGGCCCTGGGCTTTCCCATCCATTCGCATTGCTAAATGCAGCGGTGTAGTTCTGGTAACCCAATCCATCCCAGCAAAAACAACTTGGCTTTGGGGTTGTTTCTTCTCTTTAATTTATGTAGGGTCAAACTTATAATTGTGTCCTCTTTTTTTATCCCATATAAATCATGTATGTGACATGTTAGCAGAACACTGGAAATTGAACATGACGTTCTTATTACCAGTTTAATAATTTAATTCGAAGGGGCTTTGCTCTGTTGCACACGGCGGGTTGCAAGAAGCAAATAAGGCCATCCCTGTGCAGCAGAGCTACTTGGAGCAGGGCAGGCACATCGTGCAGCCAGGCCTGCATCTGCAAGCTGTTTTTCTTTCATTTAAAGTTTAATTTGGACTCTCGGAAGAGCCAGCTCAATACCCCAGCAGAGGCTGTTCAGCCAAGAAGTGCAGCTAATGGTCTCTGCAGCACTGGAGGCTGCTGAAATGCCCATGAAAGGCAGGGAAAATGCATTTGTAGGCGATACCTACATCACGGAGGAAGAGGGGCTGTTGCACACAACACCCAGGCTTTGCCCATCGCCCACCTCGGACTGGAAGTCATCATTGGAGCAGGAGCTGGAAGCCAGGTTTCGTTTGTGGGTCCTAGGGTCCTTCGTTTGTCACACCAAGGATTACGCACCCAAAACAGAGGATGCTTTACAACCTGCTGGGAGGCACCAGGCCAAGGGGAGGCACCTATGAGTGTTTGCCCTAGGCACCAAACCCAACCAACCCCAGCCGAGGCGGAGCAAACCAGGCTCAGTCTATCATAGCGTCAGGGAACAGGCACAAGATCAGCCCCAGCACAAAAGGAGTGATAGACACCATCATGACATAGCTGTAGCTAGGACAGCACAGCACGCGTGTCCCTTTGCATGCTCCAAGGGATACTAAGTGCATCTTGCTTTCCTTAGGCAATGGGTGGCCCACAGAGTGCCCCACAGATAAAAATGAGACCAGTTAGATTGATAATTTGGTTGGAACTGGGCAATGAAAGAAGCCCCAAGAGCAAGGCTGTTGGGAGGGCTGTAGCTGCGCATCTGCTGGCTAAAATGATCTGCAAGGTAACCTGGCCAGCAACACACGGTCGTAACATTTTAAACAGCCTTCACCGCATTCAAAGCACATCAAGAGCTCAGGGAAAGTTCCATGATCTTCAGCTAAGAGGGAAACTCCCTCAACGTAGATACTCGTCCACCTAACAGCAACAGCCTGACGCTTGGGGTATCTTCCAGCCTGCCCCAGTGGCACTCGTGGTTATTCATACCTCCTGCAAGAGCTGATTTCCAGGGAAGATTTCCAGCATCAGGCTGAGTTATTCGTAGTTTATATTTCACCTCCCAGGCAAACTCCTGGACAACAGAAGAAAAGTTACTCACAACGTGTGGAAGTTCCTCCACTGTGGTCTGCAGACCAGTGATGGTCCATGAACACCAGGAGACAGTCCATAAAAGAAATGTAATTGAAAAGCCATGAATTTCTATTTCCATACAATGGAAAAGCAAGGCTCTCCTCTCAAATGCCTTCTGTGCCCAATTAAAATATTTGTAATTACAAACAGTAAATTAAAATTTAATAAAACAATGAAAAGGTATTTGCCTAGGTGTTAAGTAATTGATCACCCCATTTCCATCCCATTTCCAACCCATGTGACGTGTTAGAAGGTAGGCTTTTCTTTGTATAGAGTTATATAAGCCTTTAATTTTTAAAAAGCTGAGAATTTCTGGGGCATTGCTTGGGGCAAAGATGTGGGTGAAAAGGGGTTAGCATAAAGCATACCTTAGGGATAAAAAATAAAAGTATACTTTAATAATAAAAGTATACTTTAGGGATAAAAAATTAAAAAAAGGAGCTGCTCTTTGTTGTTTTGGCATTTCCTATACAAACTGGAGGGACCAAGGGATCAAAGCTAGCCTGCTAGCTGGATTAACAGAGACATCGTCTCTACTCACAAACTGCCATTTCTGTCATTAAATATTTCATCGCTCAGCTCTTTCAGAAACAGCTGTTCTAAAAGCTGTTTCTCTCTGGAAAATGAGGTTGCAGTGTTACACTCCTCATCTACCCCATTTCTGTGTAAAGCAAAACATAAGAAAAGAAATGCAGTCATGCTGCCGTCAGGAGAGATTATTTTTTCTCTAAAATGGAGAAACCTTAGGAGAAAGCTTACCTGATTAGGATTAGTGATTGAAGCAGGGTCTGTCTTTGCTTCTGCTGCTGACGGGGGTGCAATGTCGGGCAATGACGTCCTCCCCAGGAGCATCAGCAGGAGGGAAATCTCTGGGCCAAACTCCATGCAGGCTGACCTGGACCCGCCATGCAGCTGGACCTGGGCTCCACATCCCCTATCTATTAGTTTGCATCACTTACAGACACTTATAGGCACTTTGATCCTTTTTTTTCCCCACCTGCCAAAGGAACATGTTTCTTACTATGAGTTTCTATAACAGCCGGCATGAAATGGCCCTGCTCTCAGCTCACTACCTCTAGGCAAGGAAATTAAACTGAACTATGACACAGGCCTGAACATGAAATTGCAATCTATATGGTTTAATTGTTTACAATGCTCCTGGCCACAGGTTTTGACCAGTTCACACCTTTCCAAACTGTGCTTGTGCATGGTGCAAGGCAGCATGCAGGCCAGGAACTGTTCCCAGTCACCAGGCTAGAAAGGTTTTATTCAGTAGTACAGGCACAGCCAGGTGAGACCATGGTGGGGAAGGGTCCTGAAATCGGGGAGCTCTTGGTTCACTGTGAATTTTCCATCTTTGGCAGTTTTCGGATAGGTTTAGCATTCGAGACTACAGGACATCACAGCCAGCACCTTCTTGGGTGGCTGCAGAAATTTGTTCTTGGCCTCTGAGCTGCTGCTACATCTGAGTCCTGTCAGTCCCCAGGCGTAACCACACACCTTGCCCATGTGTTACCGCTGACACGTACTGATGTGCAAACTACATGCAAGAAAGAGAGCGGCAGGCGTTACAAACGAGGTGAAAAAGAAACCAGAACCCTCGGCTGGATCCTTGCAGCCTTCCACTAATTAGGTGAGACGTGGTAAGACAAACCCCTGCTATCAGCCAAGCCAAGGGAATGTAAATATTTGCAGGTCTAGGTCACCAGATCCATTATTTACCGCTCCATCTCATGGCTGAAGGCATGACGGAAGACTTGGGCAGTCTTGCCAGGTAGGTAACTGCAAGATAACGAGTCAATATCCCGCACACGCAGAACAACGATGCTACTGTGAACTTTGCCCGTTAATCCCAGCTCACGGGGTGACACGAGGTGTTGGGTGCTACGAACCAGGAGGCAAGGGGAGGCCATGCTCGCAGCCCACCTGCAGACACACAGCACCACGGCAGCACCCAGGGACGTGGCACGGTCACCCACCCTGGGATGACCACAACCTTTGGGTGACTGTAGCCATCCTTGGAGGCATCTGCTGAGCATCCCCCAGCTCTCAAGGCTTCCCCAAACCCCAAAGCAGCTGCATGTTCCTGAGGCCCTGCTCACTACTAGTCCCTGGTGCTTCAGGTTCTGCGGCTCTAACATCAATCACAATCAGACCAGAAGAGAGAGACCTCTATATCTGTCACCAGGCATGGGGAAAGACACCTATTTGCAGCCCGCAGTCTGCAGACTTCCAGCAGAAATGTGCAATAGTCCAGCTTGGTCTGGGAGACCGTAGCTAAAAAGAATGTACCAGGAAGGTCTCACTTTTTAGGCATAAGTTCTAAAACCATCAGTTATTTTCCATTTTCACTTGAAATTTTTTACTTTTCTTCTTGAATGTAAAATCTGCATGTCAGCTTCCAAATGAGTGGGGGAAAAAACAGGAAAGCTGACATAGCCCTTTTGTTTGTTTGTTTTGAGAGACACCTGAAAAACAGCTTCAGTGCAAGAGTTCCCAAGGGTGCTACCCCAGGCCCTCCGCTCCCCATATGTGGGAGCCAGGGAGCTGGGCAATGCGGCAGTGCTTGGAGACTCCTCCTTTTCCAGAAGGATAAAAAAGGAGAAGCCAGTGGAAGAGCTGGAAATAGGACCTTAAGACCCAGCCCAGGCATTCCTCACCATAGCCAAGGGGTCACACAAACGGGGCATCTCAAAACAAGCCGCTACAACCGTACAAAGCCAAGAGGCGAAAAAGAGACCAGAGGGAGTTTAAATTTATACAGTCTGTTTATAAAAAGAAAAAAAGGAGAAGAAGATTAAATAGGGAGTATGATAACGCTATAAATACCTTCAGGGAAATACCATCAAAGGCAAAAGGGGGATTATTCAAATGATCTGGAAATGGTAAAACAAGGAGTGCTGAGACCTGAAGCTGCAAACGGAAATATTTCAGGCAAGACATAAAGAAAATCTGTCCTAGGAGCAAGAGTGATTAGGTGCAGGCGGCAGCTATCCTGCGCCAAGACGGGCCCTTATCAACAGGGTATTTGAAGATGCCGTGAGCACGAGCAGGAAGGAGACGGGGGCACCATCCAGGTGGAGGAGGAAGGTCAGACCAGATGACCCAAAAAAGGCCGTTGGGCCCCGTGGCCCAGCTGCAGGTCCAGGAGGGCAGCAAGGTCCTTTCTCCATTTTTCTGCATCCTCCTCCCTAACTTCAACAGAGGGAAACAAAAGTCCAGCAAAGCCATATGCTGGCTTTTCTGATCCAGGATAACATGCCATATAAAATAACGCCGCCAGCTCACCACTGTGTAACTTGGCAGGATAACGCAAGTAGCTAATGAGTAAAGCTGAAGTTGGCTGGGTAATTAAAAGTGATATATTTTTATATGTGAATGATGAGTTTTCCATCCCCAAAGCTGATAAATTTCTCAGGCTAAATTTCTCCAGCTAAGAGCCTTTTGTGGCCACTTTTTACACAGCAGTATTTTTTTTGTCCTTTTTCTGTTCCCCTCCAAAAAAACTTACCAGTTTTCCCATCTGCTTAATGGGCTGTAAATACTTTTCTGCTAAGACGAAAAGTCCATTTGATTTGCATTAATCTCCATGATTATGCGCTCTCTGCTGCAGCAAGACCCAGACGCTGACACGGAGCACGGAAACCTCCCCTGGAAGACCACAAGAGAAAGAAAGAAATCCAGAGAAGGGACAGTGAAAGGGAAGGGCAAACCCATGGTGTTCAGCAGGAAGAGCCTTCTGAAGAGCTGACAGATGTGGTGACACCCCGGAGCCCCCATGCACCTAGCGCATCCCTGCATCTTCAAGCATCACCCAGGGCTAAGCAGCAACATCTGGTGGGACAAGAGGCCCCGGCCAGATAACACTGTTAGCTATTACAGCCTTTGGAAGCAGAGAGTACCAGGCAAGTAGCATCTGCCACCCCGAAGTTTGTTTTCTCACTCCTCTAACACGTGCTCTTCAACTCGTAATTCACCAGCTGAGCTGGCCTGGTGACACTGGCCAACTGACTGCAAATGGTGGCCTCTTCCCTTGTGCCGAAGGAGCAAAATGATGCTCGAGTGCAAGAGATTGAAACTAAACTCCCAATCCTCCTTGGATCTAAGCCACCTCGACATGGCTCTCCTGTGTGCAGCCCACAAGGGGCACTGCGTGAGAGACTGCTCACACAGGACACGCTCCTCCTCTTCAGGAATGGGCATAGAAAATGCACAGAATTGCTGCCTTTAATCTTATTTTTTCTGCCTAGCGACAGAGACTTTTGCAGGCAACTCTTCACCTGCAGACCCTGCTCAGTGTCGAGCATTCAGCATGCAAGCTGTCCTGGGGCTCCTTTCTGACCCAGGTGTAACGCTTGCAATAGAAGCAGCTGCGCTTGTTCACATCATTTGACTCTTTTGAACCATTAGAATAGTGTTTCTTTTGGGTAAATTGGTGTCTTTTCAAAATGCTGTGTTTCATCAGAAACATCACGTGTTTCTGAATGCCTTGTAAAGCTTTACAGAACAGCCTAGCAGCCTTGCAGCCTGACCGAGGCAGACTCGAAACCACTCAATTCCAATCCCAGCTCCAGCAGAGACCTGAGATTTCCCCATATTGTCAGCAGAGACCCAAACCACCACACTCGCAGATGACAGGAACATCCACTGGTCATTTCAGCCCTTCTGAATCCCCCTCTGAACTCTCAGTGCCTGCTCAACAGCAGAACAGCAGGCCAGCTCTGCCCTCTCCGCTGGGCTTACAGGAACAGACCATCACTCCCGGTGAGGAGCCAACCTGCTGGCTGATGCAACTCAGCAATTAGGAGCAGGTGAAGTCAGATTTTATGTTCCAGGCCCACCCTTTTAATATACTGTTAAAATCCCCTTGGGAAAGTGGTCTGGCCAGCCTGTCTCCCTCAGACATCATAGCAGAGTCCAGTCCTTGTTCAGCTCTAAAGCCTCAACCTACAAATCAAGAGGGAGATGCCGTCAGCAGGAGGAACATGTTTATAAAGTGACAACAAGCCTGGTCCAGTTGCACTTTGACTCCTTTCTTATATCCATATTTCAAGTTCATTAACTTTCTCTTTTTCCCTTTTAATCTTCTCCTCCCACTTTCAATCACACTATGAGATGAAGAAACCAGCAGCACCAAGAAGTCCAGTCCTGAATTTCTCATTCACCTGGGAGAAGTGGTCTCCATACTGCACCAGGGAGACCTGCACAACTGCGGATAAAGGTTGATTCAGTCTTGGTGCCAATATGTTCAACAGTTTGTGTAGGCACCTCTGCCCATGTGGGAACAAACAGGCCGCGCTGAGGAGTGATGTCTCCTTTGAACAATATTGCTCATGTACCAATTCCACCCTAAGCTCCTCTGAAATACAAAAGAGAATGCAAGAAAACATAGTTCATAGCCAGCAGCTATAACCAGGTCCAGAGAGACCAGTCCAGCTGCAACACCACGGCCGCACCAGCTAGGAAATCTATTCTGACTCCGCGCTTCCCCTGCAATTTTATTCAGATACGCTCCTCTTCCTTCCCTCTTCTCTTGCCTAGGTAAGTCATAAAGCCTTCTCCAGAGCTGTTAAGCGACAAGCAAGTTGTAAAACGAGAGGCCACACTGCAGCAGTAAATAACAGATTCCAAATAAACAAGCAATTCAGGTGATTAATTAGAGTTAAAGTTAGCTGTTGAGCCATGAAGCCAGTCTATGATCACAGCACCAAACAGCAAAGCTCCCGCTGCAGGGCTTGGCATCTCGTAACCCCCAACACAAGAGTCTTGAGCCCAAGAGCTTTTGGTCTTTTTCTGGTGCTCAAAGGCAAAACAACAATCTGAAAGGCAGATTGAGGTGGGGAGAAGAGCCCTTTCCAACAGCAGTTGATGCTCATCCTGGAATGGACTCACTTACGTCCCCGTGCCGTAAACACAGCATCCCCTCCCAGCCCCGGGCACGCAAACCCTCCAGCCAGGGTTATTTGCTGTCTGCACCGTAAAAGAGTTTCAATCAAGATGGGACAGTAAATTACAGCTTAAATTAAATAACTCCATTTACTCATGGTGAAGGCTATTCAGAACTGAAATTCTTACTCGGACAAGTAGTGCTTCAGAGCACAGATTTGGCTTACAGCATTTAAAGCAGCTGTCTTCATAAAAGCTAATAAAATACAGTTGGATAATTAAAAGCTTTAATTAAAAATGCAAAGTCCAAATAGTTTTATATTAACAAGGAAACTTGTTTTGACATCTGAAATTGCTGCACAAGCTAAATTCTCATATATTCTCTGCAGGCTATTTAGAGTTTGCTGTTTAGCTGGAAATGCCTCCTAACTCAGTCCAATCACCATGTGTTGCTGGGGACGTACACCAGAATTGATGCTGCTTGTTTTACAACTTCACTTTTAATTATCGCAGTCTGATGCAGCGACAGGCTTATTTGCATGCCAATCCCTAAATGCACCCGGGGGATGGAGCAGCGTGGAATACTGGGAATAAAATGTGTGACTCCCAGGCAGGAGCTGCCAAGCTAAAATGGGAGCCGAGTGGAGCAGCCAGAGGCAGCTTCACGCGCAGGTTTCTGCCAGGGTGAGATCTGGCTGCAGCGCTGGGTCCCCAGCTGGATCTGGGGTCACCTGGCACCCGGGGCTGTTGTTGGGGTGAGGGAGCAGGTTCTGATGGATCTGTGCCCGGCATGAAGAGGGAGCAGGACTAAGCCCCAACACATCAGTTGTGGTTGCAGCCAGTCTGTGGAGTTGAATCCATGACTGGTCCCATCTCTGTAACAGCCTGAGAGGAGCAAGTGCTGCCGCTGTTCCTCTTTTCTGCCCATGGATGTGGAACCCTGTCCCTCCTATAATAAACCTGACTTCTGTCAGGACGAGCCTAAGCAGGATACACCTGGGGATGTTCCAGGTGCAGGTGCAGGGGGAGAGGAAACTTCAGCCTGCAGAGAGGAGAGGCAATGCTTAACCCCCATCCCTGGGAATGCTGGAGACTCGCTCAAACCCCAGTGCTCCTGGCAAGCACATTTCAAAGCCCCATGAGGTCACAGCACGAGTGGGAAGCCACTGCTCTGGCCAGGCTGCCCCACTCCAGACCATCTTCTGCAGCAGCAGCTCATCTGGGGGTGAGGCAAGGACAGGATTTACAGCCCCTTTGCTCTCATTTTACTTGGGAAGGACACTCCATAACGAGTACCACTGAAATGGCATTAAACCCATCAGTTTATAACCCTCATTATTATAGATCCATAGGCAAAAAGGACTGATTTAACAGCTTAATTTGGCATTTCTCACAGCATAGACCAGAGAGCTTTTCCAAGCACCAGCTTCCAGCACAAGAGCAACATCTCTTCTAGATACACATCCACTCTCCATTTTGCTTTTGGCAGTGGAGGAGCTGCCCTAGATCTGCTAAGGAGACCCAGCTATTCCTGGGAAAGGGCATCTTATATCGATGCAACTGTCCAGTTTTTTCTCCAAGACACTGAATCTTGCTGGACCACTTAATGAAATATAATTCCTGAGATGGGTGGCCATAAGCCTTTTTTTTGGTGTCACATATTGTTTAGAGGTTAAATAAAAACAGTCTTACCATCTTCGGATTTCAACAGCCAATGGCTTTGGTTTTGTTTTGCTCCATTGGGTTCGGGTTTGAGGATTTTTTTTCTCTGTTGCCCTCTCAAAAAAAGTCAAAAACTAAAGCCTTATTTCTGGTGAACAGAAGAAGCATGCGCAGACTCTCATCCCTTGGTCCTGTCTTCCATCTCATATTGCCCCTGTTCTTCTAAAGCTGTAGTTCATACAGTTCAGGCTCTCTGAGAGTCCATTGCTATTCCCACCTCTCTTGACCACTGCCAAATGTTTTCCCCACACACTGCCTCAGTTTCCCCACTTTTAGAGAGAAGATGATGACGGCCTGACCACCTCTGCCAGGCGCTTTGTGATACCTTCTCTCCTGCTGCTGGGGCATGGAAATCTTTGTCCGCTGCACACAAAAGTCCCTGCAGCTCCACTCATCTGTGGACCTGAGCCATCCTGCTGAAAGAGCAGCAGAGTGTGAGCAGCTCCTGGTGCTTCCCACCCATTCCTCTCCTGGTCCTGAGGGAAAGGGGCTTTGCACAGTTCCCTTCGCAGAATGCACACCTAAATTAGCACGCAATTAGCATGCAGGCCCCTCTTGCAGCCTTCGCCTCTGCTGCCATGGGCTGCAGAGCAATTTGTGACGGTGACAGCAAGAGCTGGGCTGTTGGGCCAGGCAAGACATCACCCAAGGGGGCAGCCCCTTTCAGCACGGGAGCACTGCTGTCTCTTACCTCTTGCGAAGCGAGGGGGGCGCAGGGTTACCTTCAGCCCTTTCTCCTCCTTGGGAAGGCAGCAGGAGCGACACACGGGCTGAGAGCACCCTCCTGTGGGCCTCCCCGCTCTGCTGCATCCTGCTCTCAGCAGTTCTTTCCACTTGCTTCCCAGTTGCCTTTGAAGGAAGAATGAGCTTTTCAGTAGTTTCGGGAGACACAGGAACCTGAACAGGCTCCAACATGCCCAACAGTGTTGCAGTGCATCAGCCCAACCTGTAACTATTTGACCTTGGTGCAGACCTGGGAGTTTTGAAAGCCAAAAGGGTAGAGGGGGTTCAGCAAATTCACACTCAAACAGGTGTATCAAGAACACATCATCAGAGATGACCCCTTAAAGTTCCAGGTCCCACAGGTATTGTTCAGGTAGATTCCTATCCTGTTAAACACAACAGTTTGAGGGGTGTCTTCACACCACTGTGCCATGCTGAGACCCCTTTCCAATTCCACGTGAAGGAGAAGTCGTTCCCTGAGATGCAGCTGTTGCTTTCTGAACCCTTCCGGGCAATGCTTTTGCCCATCCTACCAAGTACGCATTTTTGTAAGAAAATGTTTTTCTTTTTAGTTGTTGTGAGGATGGTCAGGCTTTGCAATAGGTTGCCAGAGAGGTTGTAGAATTTCCAACTCTGGAGATATTCCAAAACTGAACTGGACACAACCCTGAGCAACCGTCTGTAATTGACCCTCTTGCGAGCATGGGAGTGACCATAGGGACCTCCAGAAGTGACTTCCCACTTCAGCAGTGTGATCCCATGAATAGTGAACATAACCTGTCTGTGTATATTAGGAGCACTGGTAACCCAACATAGGAGATTTGTATTTCAGGTTCGTGTATAACCACAGGAGTGTTTCCTGTGTCAGATGGAAGCTACAGTCATGCTAGGTTTCAGCTGCAAACAATAAAACTAATTAAGATGTGAAAAATCAAAGGAAAACTGTGCAAAGCACTCAAGATAATTAATCTGAATTATTTTGCAAGTTGATTAAGATAAGTCACATTAAACTTCTTGTACTGTTTTTAGCAGAATTGAAATGACCTTGATTCAGTTTAGTTCTCCTTAAAAGAATGAACATAAACTGAATTCCCTGTAAGACTCTCCTAATGTGGATTTTCTGTCCTAACAAAGACAGAAGAGTCTAAGCCACCAAGGCTGTCGGTGGAAGGAGACAGACATGTCCCATTAGACCTTTATTAACAGTAGCGAGGTGATCTGAGACAGGTGACATGAATCTCAACCTGAGGACCTGGAAATCTCTTACTACCCTCCACTTCCACATAAAAGAGAGTATCAAAACCACCAAACCTAGCACTTACACTTGAGAAAATCACTTGTCTTTGGTTGAGGAGTAGATGCGGTGGGTGGGTGACACAGCTGTGGACAACATCATTGTTTTTTATCCCTTCTCTATGGCAGGAAAAAGAGATTGAGAAGGAATTACTACCGCAGCACTAACTCCGGGTGGTGGGACCTGGCGTTCTCACACCATGGGGGACAGGGCCCGTTTCCTGGCTCCCCAGTGTGACCAGGACCTGCTTCCTCCTGTTGCCTGGAGGGACAACCTGCCAGCTGGTCCTACGGAGGTTTCACCTGAGCGAGGGATTTCGTGAGCCCTCGCAGAGGTGCGGGTCAGGTTCACGGTGGGCAAGGCCTCCGAGGCTTCTCCGTGCATCAGGACACGAGGAGCAGCTTGCGGAGCATTGGAGCATCACCCCGCCTGGCACTGCCTGTGACCATGGGGAACCACCACCACCCGGGACCCACTGACCACCCTGGTGATCGCTGCCTTGTGGCACGCAGAGCAGGACACAGCGAGGGATTTTGTGCACCGCTGTGACCAAACTCGCACTTGTGCCACCCAGAGGCCTTTGGCTGCCTTGCAGCTCAGCCTCTGCTACTGCACGCTTTTCGGAGAAAATATTCCTGATGGCAAACGGGAAAAAGGCTGCCTCAGCATCCCAAGGGCTTTTAGAGATGGACCTCAAACAGAGGAGCCTGCAGTGTGAGCTCTTCTCTTCAACAGCCATCCCCAAGGTGAAGGTGATGTTTCCACCAAGCCATGGAGCAGAGGGGTCCCGGCGGAAGCTCCTGCCTGGGAGAGGAGCGACAGCCCCTTCGCACAGTCGGTCTCACATCCGCATGCGCTGCTCCCCTTGGGAAGGGGAAATAAGCCCTGACTCCTGGCAAGATTCAAGAGTTTTTTGCAAAATAAAGTCATGTGAACAGAGGTGTAAACGGATCAGCACGAAACTTCCCACGGCGCCTTTTCTCGGAGCATGTTGCACATGGAAGGAGGGAGACGCGTGCCTGAGCTGGACACGTCCCCGGCGGTACTGCCCTTTTCGAGCGCGCCATTGACAGAGGCAGGGCTGGTATCGCAACACAGGAGAAATGCAGGGAAAGGAAAATTCAACCTGCTAGAGAGCGCAAGGCACAGCGGGCAATGCTAAACCCGCTGTCGGGCAGCGTGTGACATCTGTCACCTCCAGAGATTGTCCCCACATTTGCCCCGAGGCACCAGCTCAAGGGCTCAGCACAGCACGGGGAGATGGAGCCAGAGTTGCCACCAGCTCTCGGGCACTCACCAAGGCGTTGCAAGGACACCAGGCACCACAGCAGAGCTCCAAGACACAGGGCTGACACGCTGCTGAGCAGGAGGTTCAGGCATCAGCAATGCTAAAAATAAGTAATTTGAACAGGAGAAGTCTCTGACCTGCAATCATGTTCTGGGTCAGAGCTTCTCCAGAGCAGAATAAGGGGGACTGTGACAGACCTCCAGGACTGTTCTTTCTTCTTTGTTGCCCATTGACAAATGGACAAACAAGCTTGAAGCAGTATCCACTTCAAATTTGTTATCTTAGCCTGGTTTTGATTAATTTTGAGCCATTCTAACCACAAATGTTACAGACAGTGGCCACCTGCAAGGCCCTCCTTTGCTGGTGGTCCCCTCCACACAGCTTCAAGACTCTTTTGTCTGGAGCTGACGATGCTGGGACTGCTCGTGCATCCTTCTGTACTTGTGGTATCTCGGCTGGTGTTTCTCCAGATCCAGCCGCTGTTGCTTGAGAGGAAAATCTCCCAAAAGTCCCAGTTCTCTACTGTAATTTGTGTGCCAGGGCCTAGCAAATGCAACTGCCCCAAGATCATCCCAGTGATGAAAGGGAGGAGAAGGAGGTGAGACCAAACAGCATCATCAGATCTTCTACTGGTAATGGGCAGGACACTGATACTGCCCATGCTTGCCAAAACATCCCTTGATCTGGTGTTGTTTTCCTCTGCTTATAAATCTGAAGGAATGGTGCATTTCCAAAAAAAAAATTCCAAACTCACTTTCTGCTATCACCATGAAAACCCAAATACTCTCATGCTGGGGCTTGTTTAGCCACCACCAAGAGAGAGATGTCCAGAAGAGAAAGAAACACTTGGAAAAGCTTCCGCAAAGCCTCGCAAGGCACCTCTCCTCACGCGCTCGGCGCACTGTGCTGCAGGCGTTTGCACGCTAGATGTCAGCAGAAGAATAAAAACCGGCACGAGCGCCCATGCAGGCCTGAGGGCAGTTTCCACTGGGCCAGTAAAACTCACACTTGCGCAGCCTGATGCCAATAAACCCACTTGGAGCAGCAGTAACGGGGCCGGACGGAGGGTGGCAGGAATCAGCTACCCAGAGGGACGCGTCTGCGGCGTCCAGCCGTCTGCATCCGTTTGGTCCTGCAGCTGCAAGGTGCGAGCCCAGCCCAACCTGAGTCAGCAAAACCCTGGCCCAGCCACAGACTAGCAAAATAGCACTAATTTTTGCTCTTTTTTTTTTTTTTTTGGGTGGAGGTTTATGCCACTGGTCCCGCACTCTCGATGCAGCTGCTGCAACCTGCTGGCATCACTACCCTGCTCCTGCAAAAGGCAGAGCTTGCGCAAGGAGAAGCAGCCGCGTGGGCACGGTGCACCCCTTGCTCCAGCATTACAAGAACAGGCTGCACCGGGCTAGAGCACCTTTAAACGCACAGAAATGATCCTGCACTATTGGCCCTTGCATCTCACAGCTAAGGCAATAAAATCAAGGCAGCCCGCACAGCAACACGGGGATCAAACCCGGGCAAGGACCAGCTCGGGCTTCGTGGAAGGATCTCCTTCCTGGGCTGCGGTGTCACCTTCTCCTAGCAGCTGTTGTCACCCTTTGGGGCTGGATAGAGAGCTGGGAGGTTTGGGATCTCCGCTGAAAGTGGAATCGCCCCTGGAAAACCCCCTGCCCACCAGAACATGCCCTGCCGTCCTGTCAGTTCAGCCGTGTCCCTTGCTCCCCACACTGAGGGCCACCTTCCTGCGCGCGGAGCTGGCCGCGCTGCAAGCGGGAGCATGGCCATATCTCCCCCAGGCCTCCCTTTTCCCAGGGTCTAGGGTTTCAGCCCCTTCCCGCAGCAGCCCAAGGTGTCTCCTCCGCGCTGACCCATCAGGACACAGTTCAAAGCCTCAAGCAGGAAAAACAGGAAAAGCCGCCCCAGCCTGCTCTCGGTTGACATAGTTTCGGTCTGCTTCTTGGCGTCAAAGGCAGCATTCACCTCAGAGCGAAGCGGCGGGCAGGCCCCACGCACCACCCGCTCCTGCTCCGCAGATGCCGAGAGGCCCCGAGGGGACGAGAGGAAGGGAACCCCCCCACCACAGCCAGCAGCCCCTGCCCTGTCCATCCGCAGGGGCCTCGGGAGCCGCAGGGTGTCAATATCAGGGCATCAAAGCGTCAACCAGGGCATGGAGTGAGGTTCTCTTTGGAGCACTGTGTCCGGAGCGAGCGTGCCCACGGGAGCTCCTGCCCTGGGAGGAGGTGCCCAGATTCAGGAGCCCTCCAGGGTCTCCCCCTGCAAGAAAGGAGGGTCACAGCAAGATCTGGGGGACAATGCAGGGGGCCAACATCTCCTTCTTCTCCCCCGTTCAGCCTCTCATCAGTGTATTTAATTGCTAATCAACCTCCCAGCCAGGCCACTGCGTTTCCCTCCACTCCTGCAATGCAGCGGAGGGGTCTCTGCGGAGCGGCGGATAAATCACCCGCACTCCCGGGCTGTTCCCCAGGCCCCTGGCAAGAGGCGGGAATGGATCCCTGCGGCAGGAGGAGCCGCCCTTCCCACGCCGCAGGTTACGGCCCGCGGGTGGCCACGGCGCTTGGGCTGCCCTGCCAGAGCCGTCGGGGCCGTGCGGGCGCCTGGGCGAGCAGCTGGGCTAGGCTTGTAGCCCCTGTAGAGCTCCCGTTTGCAATGGGAACTGATGCACTGGTCACACTGGGACCTGGGAGCAACGGTCTGGGCACCCCTGGGTGCACACAAGGAGCCCAGGTGGTTCGATGGCCACCAGGCCTCCAGCACATGTTATCCCCACCAAAGGCGTCCCAGCAAGGAAGCACTTCTCCCCTGGGAACTAAGGGGACCAGGAGCTGTGTCACCTCCCGCCAGCCAAAACGTGGAGGAGAAGCGAGCCGCACGGCCGGCCCCAGCTCCCAGCCAAACCGATGGTGCCCAAACGGTGTCTCTCAGCACTCACAGCATGCGGCTGTGTAACACTCTGGTCGTCAGACCCCAAAGCCCTTTCTAATCCCGCACCTTCCCATTTCCTACATCTGTGCTGCATGTGATTGCACTGAGCATTTCAGACCATAGCAGCGCGCTAGGTTTGCTCGAATGAAAGGGAGATGCAGGAGTGAGCATGTGACATGGCCCATCTGCAGCGCAGGGCCTTCAGGAGCGCCTTTGAAGAACCTCGTTCTGACTTCTGGCTTCTCAAAAATGAAACCACAGAAAAGAATGTCTCTCTCCAGGCCTCATCTGGCAGGATCCTCGCTCTGAGGTCTCAGTTTCCAGCAGAAAACCAAGAAAATTTTCCAGATCTGACACTGTAGCTCCCAAGGGCAGATATAGCATGAAGTGGGCATATGCAAAAGTCCCTTCTGGCTCTGCCTGCCACCACTTCCCTCCCGCAGTGGTATGAATTCCACCTCCTGAATACTACAGATGTTTCCCTGACTGCAGTTGCAGAGACGATCCAGATCTCCCATGCCTTTTTCATCAGTCAGCTCTTTCCCACATCTCTTTCTCATTCCTCATTCTACTATTTGCTGGGCCTGTCACCAAATTCTTCACCACCGCACATGGATGTAGATTTTCTACATCTCACGGACAGCAAATTAACTGCTTCATGCTTGACTTCACTGTCCAAGCACATGCTTTCCCAGCATTCAAAACCATCCGTGATTCAGCCACCTCTTCAGCAGAGCATATCCACCCGGAGCCCTGGTGGCATACACCATTCATTTCTACAGGGCACTGCACCCTCAGGAGTTGCAGGTCAGTTGATCCATCAGATTCAGCACCTCCAGGAGTGCATTGTAGAGATCAGCAAGTCGCTTGTCCAAGGATACCATCAGCACTTGGACCTTCAGTGAAGCTGAGACCACTCAGCTCATCCTCACGTCAGAGGTGCCCAGCCAGCGCCAAGCACTTCCCAGAAGGACAGGGGCTAGCCCAGCACACTGGGATATTCCCCAGGACCGTGGCCCATCAGAGCAATGGCACATAAAAAGACCGTTTTGGAAAAGCTCTAAAATACCCTGTCCTGATAAAAGCGGTTGTGAACACACTGGGGACATGATGCTCCTCTCTGTCCTGCTCCACCATGCAGAGAGGAAGGTGCTGCAGGACCCTTCATCCTACAGGGGGGCCTGGAGGGACCTCGCTCCATGCAGCCTCTGGCCACCAGGCTCTGCCTGCACCATGGAGGTTCTGTCAGCAGGAGAAGGGGGGCTCACTGCACCCCTGCTTCCAGCTGCTCCTGCATGCGTGCAAGGAGCAGCACATACTGCTGGGCATCAGCAGAGATGCCCCTTTCCCCTGCTCCCTACCCCTGCTGTGGGCAATGCAGCTTTGGGCAACGCAGCTTTACTCCTTAATGTAAACCAGCGTTGGTAAATATAACGAAACCGTAAAAACAGGGAAAACCCTTAGCAGTGCTGCACCAAAAGTGTGCAAGGCTCCCACGTGACTGTACTTTCCCCTCAGCTAAACTGCCATCAGTGCTGGATGGACTCTGATTCCCATGGGAACTCATCCGCTGTTTATCTCGAATGCAATAAAAATGCTATTTAAAATAGAGTACAAGAGGCAAGGGAAAAAAAGAAAAAGAAAAACAAACCTCAACACCTGATGCTGTTCCTCTCCGTTGTCTGAAATCTGATAGCTCAGTCCTGGGAACAGACATGTCCGTGCGACTACTGCTCAGACACTCCCAAACTGCAGCTCAAACAAGGGTGAAACCAGATGATGCTTCTGAGGCGCTGAAACACTTTGTTTCGTGCCTGCAGCAGCAGGTCGGGCTGCTGCCCCTAATCCCAGGCTCCAAGCTCCGGCCAGGGACCAGGTCCACATGCACACAACAGGGATGAGAGAAGTATTGCAAGAATAAATATGCTCCAAATGAAGGCATTTAAATTTCCCAGTAAACAGCAGCCTGATAAAAATCTAAATGCTTCAGGAAAGCCTATTTTTGTAATATTCACATTGTAATATTTTGCAGCATCCAAACTACGTAAGAGAGGGGAAACTCTCACAAAATGCTGTTTGAACTCAAGAGCCAGGTGGATTTTTCAGCGCTGCGGCACTTGGGCCGTTCACCCACATTGGCTGAGCTGCAAAATCTAGACATAATTCCAGTCTATTTGTTGAAGAAGAAGTTTTGAGTTAGGACTGTGCAGCCTGCAGCAGGCTCTGAAATCCCTGCACAGCAAAGGCAGGGAGGGGACGAGGTGCCAGTTCAGCCCCACACTGTGCCCACGGGTCCCAGCTTGCTGCCATCGGCAGGGCAGCTCCGCTCCTACCGCAGAAACAGAAAGTTTCTTTAGCCCTGATTGACTTTCACTCATTTTTACACATTTTCGCAACGCTCCCATAAACAGGTTTTTAATGCAGTCCTTTTTCTCTGTCATGCTGCATGTTAAAGATTAGCAGAGCCACTTTATTGCCGGTAGTAAAAAAAAGAAGAAAAAAAGAGGTCAAATATTTTAACAAGCCAAGCACTCCATCTGCAAAGCCTGCAAAAGGCACTTGTACTCTGCCACCTCTGAGGAAGAGATAGGTAGATTTCTGGGAAAATATCACAGATTTTATGAACGTTTTGGAACAGATGAACAAAACCACGGAGACTTCTCTCCCGTGGGCGCTCAGTGCTGTTGAACATAGGGAGCCAAGTTACTTGCCCAGCTCCCTGTCCAGGTCCTGCCTGAGTCTGAGCCAGCACTAGCTGTTTCCCTCAGCATCTATGTGACCACAAGGATGAGCTGGATTTGTGCTTGGGATAAACCAGCTTTTAAGGGCAGAGAGAATTCAGATTAGAATCTGTAAATCTCCTAGTTAAGTCTCCATGAGGTTGTTACCTCTTCTGTCAATCCCAAGCTTTCTGAAGGCACCAGTGTCCTCCTAACTGCAAGGAACAGAGAGGAGAAGATGGTGAAACCAAGCAACACAACAGCCCATCACGGCACGCTCGTAAAACCCAGCGGAGAAAGTGCCACTAAGCGAGGAAGGGCACGGGGGAGCCTCAGCCTAACGACAGCGCAAACGAGTCCCTGCTACTGTGTGGTCAGAGCGCGTCGAGCTCCTAATCAGGGGCAGCTGGAGGAAGGGGCTTGGCAGCCCCTCTGCCTCCCTGGCCTGCCCACTGCTCTCGCCGGCCCCATCTTGTTCCCATTTGCCCCTGCGCCCGCACGCCCACAGCCCCTAATCGGCACCATGTGTGGAGCGGCGCTCGCACGGCAGCCCCCGCACGGGAGGAACATGCTGCCGAGCGCTGCGTCCGGCTCGCAGGGGAGAAACCTGGTCCGCCGCCACGCCGAACGCTGGTGGGAACGCGAGCGTCGCCCCCGCTGATTATTCGGCTTCCTACGCTTTGGCTCGCTGTCAGAGCATGGCCGCAGCCTGAGAAAGGGCAAGAGGACATGTGCACACAGCAGCAGCCTGCTCTGTCAGCTGGCAAAATTACTCCTGCCCACGGCGGAGGCGGAATGCCGTTGTGTAGTCCTCATGTACAGAGCTCTGACCCTCTTCCCTGCTTCCTGCTCCCTTTCCTCTCCCAGCCCTGCAGTGATCCCCTCCCAAGGAAGAGGAGCACAAGGACTCGCCCGTCCTGACCCGTTTGCCACCCTGGGAAGGGCAATGGTGTTCCCGCACCTCCCTGATCGGCGCTATGTCAGCAGGGAAGGGAAAGAGTCCTGCAGACCCGCACAGGGGTCTGAAGGCAGCCAGTGATCCTGCTGATGCTGCTTGCAAAACCAGCTCCCCCTGGAAATGCAGGACTGGAGAAAAGAAGCAGCATTTCAGATGGAGAAGCCACCATGGAGTCACAAGTGCCCTCACTCCCCTTGCAAGCCACACTGCAATAGGCAGAGCTGTCTTTTCACTTTCCCATGACCACGTTCCCCAGAAAACAGCAGAAAACACATGTGCTGATGATAATTAATCTGACAAGAAGTCAGGAGACACTGATTAAATGTCTTGTATCACTAGGGATCACGGATAATTGGAGAGAGTGCCTCCTTTACAAAATTTTCAGACAGTCTCGGGGTGAATTTAGAGATCAAAGGAGAGGTAACAATGTTCGTACACTGAGATTCACAACAGCCTCACGATGGAGTTGGCATCAGTGGTTCCCCACCACTGCCAGTACACGCACACCGTAGTTCTGTTTGCAGTGTTCCCCTTCTGCCACATCACCCCTTGCAAGGACATCTGGCTGGCCAGGTGTGACATGCCCTGTCCAGACAGCCACAAGGAGTGTGGCGCGCTCCTGACTGGAAAGGGAAAGGATGAAAAGGGATCTTCAAAAGTTCGTGGTACTGGCTGCTGTCTGGTCCCAGTGAAGTGAACAATCAGACTTGGACTGTTCTCCCACTCATCACCTGCAGAAATGACTCTGTGGCCCTCCAACCATGCATCTGGCCAAGAATTCCTCATGTACCATCCCCTCCGAGTTTCCCTTTTCAGCAGGTGGGAGCAGTCTCTTCCTGAAGGTGCTTCAGCCCTCCAAGACTACAGACAGTCACCTCTTTCTCCAAAGACCAATGCAAACTCTTCAGCTTTCAGGACTCAGTGGGGTAAATCCAGGTGCCCACAAACAACCCAGAGGCAGCACCACCATGGTGCTCTGCAGGGACAACACATCCAGCACCATCAATCCTCCACTCACAGCCACCTCTCACAAGCAGGATCTGCCCTGTCTGTGTCATTTTAACAATGACATGCATGAGAATGCAATGTATACATACACACACAAATATATATACAAACATATATATGTGCTTTGTTTAAATGCAACCACAGTCGAGCGCTGATGCAGCCAAGTTTCCTTTGGAGCAAATCAGCAGCCACCACTTTCTCTAGCACATAAGTCCTGTCTCACTGATCTCTCCAGATGTCTTCAATTAAGTTGATTTCTCCTGGCACCTAAACAGTGGTGAGTACTCTTGAAAGTCCTATGACATGACACCTTTTATTAAGCCTCAGCACCTGCTTCAGACCAATCTGAGGGAGCTCGTAAAAACATCCCCACATTTTGATACTGCAGTAATGTTTGCTGCTTTCAGATTTAGTGCTAGAAAAGAGATACTCTGATGCCAAACAGGGAAAAGCTAGACCTGCCTGACCACCCATCAAAAGCAATACAATCTGAGAGCTGAAAGAAATTGCATCCTTGGAGGAGAGTGGACTGAAACTGATGAAGCATTTGCTTAATGAAGGTGAGCAGAATACAGCAAACAACTTCCAGAGGAGCAGAAAATTGTAAAGATTTGTCAGGAGGAAGATTTTTCTGTCATATGAGGCAGTTGCATCCTGGAAGGCCATTGAGAACCAGAAGGGGAATGCAGTGTGCTGCCATAGTGCTGTAAAAAACAGGGAGCTTTGAGGAACCACACGTAGAGACCAGTGTGATCCAGACACTGCAAAGGTCTTGCTCTTCATCCCTGGCTTGTGCTGCCTGAGGCACCTGTATTTGCAGCTCAGGACAGAGAAATGCTGGGTTGTTGGGCTGGACACACACAGAAGAGAAAGGATGTACTCAGGAATTTGCTAATGAAGAAGAGAAGTTAAGGTTGTAGCTACCCCATTTCTGGCAAGGGCAGTCTGTACCATCTCCAGGTGGAGCAGGATCATTCTGGGCACTGTTGGACTCAGGACCTGCCGATCCCTCTTTTTCGAGACTGCCTGTAGACCACTGCACTTCCAAAGCAAAAGGACAACCCTGCTCTGTTTTCTCTGCAGACCCATCCCAGCTTGAGACACTTGGGTAACACCAAGACACAATAAAGTCTGCACCTTCCCACAGGATCCCAGGATCTGATGTGCATTACGGATCAAACACCACCAACCTCTGGCACTGCCATCCGTCATATTGCCAAAGTCCTGTCTATCGCCAGACAACATGTGCAATGCAGAAGGACCTGCCCTGCTCAGCCCAGCAAGGTATTGCCTCCCTTCAGTTCCCCCTTCTCGTGCGAATGCAGGATTTTCCGTGCTGAGTCCTAGCTTGCTGCAAGAGCCACTTTCCAGCTCCCAGCAACACTCAGCGAAATGGAGCACACTGGCCTTGGCTAAACTCTTCCTCAACTCATCAGGGGGAAAATGCCTTCCAGATGGTGTCTTGAAAGTGAGGACCTTCTGTTTTAGCTTGCAATCTGAGCACTTTCCACATACACGTGAAATTCTACAATTAATATAAATGCTGCCCTACTCCGCAGAGCTGTCCTCAGCCTCAACAGCCCACAGCTCTGTTACTCATGTATGGGTGCTTTTCATTAACTAAGGTGGTTTTTAGGATCCAGTATCATCCAGTCTCCCAGTGGTGCTACAAAGGGACATTTTTGCTTCCTTGGAATAAAACTAGTGGCCAGATTTTAATTGCCAGCAGATGGCAAGAGGAATAGTATATGAGCTTCCCACACATTATAACTTGTTGCACTGAAGTAATTGTATCCAAATGAGTTTGCCCTGAGCGGTGGTCTGCCCCAGCACCCCATCACTTCCACTCTGCCACCGCCTTCGCAGCGGGGGCGTTTGGGATCTCTCTGCACACAGCAGCCACACAAGAGTGTCCCCAGCTGCCTGGAGCCCTCTCGGTGACCTGGGATGTGCCAAGCCCTGCAGTCACAGCCAGGGCAGCAGCTCCCCATGACAGGCATGGCCAGAGGTTCAGGGCTCGTGAGCTGAATGGGAAATGTAGATTTCTACTATCTGAAGTTTCCCCAGCTTCACAAGGAGCAAGTAAACACCCAGTCCACTTTGGCATGAAAATGGGAGCACCTGTTTCTTTGGGGAGGTGAGTGGGTCAACACAGGTCTGACAGAGAGGTGGATAATTACTCCCCCCTTTTAAATTTCAGGCTAATTTGTTTATGCTACTGGATAATCAGACAGCATGACTCTAAAGCTGCCCAGAAGGCAGAGCAAGGCTTTCTGCTGGGCTGAGCTTTGCAGGACTTTACTGTCATTGCAATTCTTTTCTGTTCTGGTGCACGGCCCTTATGGCTTCGGGCATGGGCCAGGCCTCCTGTCTGCCCAGGGTTTCCAACTCTTGGAGTTTTTTCTCTGTAAGCACTGAGAGATCACTCACACTGAAAGAGCAGTTAAATGCAGAGGTCAGTGCTCCAGCCCCCGGCACCAGGACCTGGAAGGGTGGGCGGGAGGTTTTCAGTCAAGTGCCGAAGTCAAGTGACAGCCAAGAACCTGCAAAACCTGATATCCACCATTCCCAAAGGCATCTCCAAGCTGATTCCTTGACCTCCTTTGCACCAAGCACCAGTGCTGGCACTGCCCTACTTTACATGACCACAACTCAACCCACTCGACCCGATCCAACCTGTGCCACCCATCACAACGAGACCATCCACCACCACATTTCCAGTCTGGTGGCAGGGCACCCTCTCCTGTTCCTGGTTCTGGGAATGAGCTCCACCAGGAAGCCCCTTTATAGGCGCTTGGCTTTATAATTACATCAAGGAGAAATCAGGAGACCGAAAGCCACACACAGACTGCACAGATAAGCCCTCAGGACCTGCCTGCCCTTGCCTGGCACCCCAGCCACTTTCCCTAGTTTCCCAGCCTGGGAGGACTTTGCGCTCCTTTCACATGAGCAAGAAAACAAGAGAACCAATTTTAACCCCATGGTACCATGTATGCTCAGCAACCTTTTTATGACACAAAGGCTTCACTGCACCTGTTTTCTGGGGAAAAGAAATGCAGTGAGAAAGCAGAAAGCTCATACCTTGCCCAAGGACACACAGAGAATTAGCAGGAAAGCCACAGCAGGAGACCTGGTGTCCCACCCAAGGCCTTCCAGCATTAGTGTCTCCTTTCAGGCTCAGCATGGCAGGGAAGCAGACAGACTGACTGACTTTAATGCATTACTAGGGACTGACCTGAGCTGAGCATAGAGCCGCTTCCCTCTCCGCATGCAGCCCCACAACGCTCAGCAACAGGTCCCCTTCAGAGGACACCGGAGTGAACCACCGAGACTCGCTCCCACCTCCCCAGCCACGTCTGGGTGAGGATGGCACAAGGATTACAAAGACTCCCCCCTTCCCCATATGCCTGTTTACAAACTGTGCTGTGCAGCCTCACGGAATTTCCCCAGAAGCTCTTTTCCAGGCTGGCCGGTAGATGGGGCTGGAAGAGCAGCCAAGCTTTGATCCACAGGGGACTGTTTCCGCCCGCTCTGGCTGCTGCCTAACGACTGTCCAGCGGTTAGACGGGATCATCTGGTCTTGTGGCAATGCTTGAAGAGGACCCAAAATGAGAGGAGCTCTCCCTTTTGTCAGTCCTCAGGGGCAGCATGGCTTAGAAATACAGAGAACATCCATAGACTTAAGCATCTGGCCATAGGGCAGTGTTCGTAGGTGAGAAACTCCGGGAAAACTACTGGATGCCCCTTCTGTCTCCGTTTCTCTGAGGGTCTAGAGCAGGGAGATCCATCCTCAACCTGAGTATCCCAGCTGCCAAGGAAGGGGGTCTATAGGAAGCAGGAGAGCAGGTCTGATGCTTCGCTGCTGGCTGCAGCACCACTAATAGATGAAAACAAACAGACAAGAGCTGCCCTTCCTTGGGAATAAGAATCCCAAAAGGCCTCACACTTCCCCGACTTGTCCCGGCTGTTACTCATCATAGCAAGACCCAGAGATTTCAAGTACGCACTTTCCAAATCTGCTGTCATTCAGCTGAGATGCTACAGGAAAAGGAAGAAATTTGGAAATGTCAGAAACAACCTGAAGCCACCATGAAAATTCCATGAGCCTTCAACAGCTCTGCCAGACTCAGGTCTTCCCCGTATCCTCTGTGGTGCATTCCCGTCAGAGCTTTTCCTTTGCTGTTTGCTCAGAAGATGAAGGTGGACAGCAACTGGGGCGGGCAACAGCGAATGCCAGGAGACTTCCCAGCAGAGCAAAGGCACGTTTTAATTTCTGCCGAGTGCGGGTGACTTGTGACCCCGGCACCACAGCACAAAGCTTTCCTCACTGGGAACCAGGGCAGCCACTTCTGAACAAACTCAGGAGCCGATTGCTTTTGCCCTACAAAGTAAAGAAACAGGAACGAACAATGAGTGACACTCAGCGCTCTGCCCCGAGCTTTGCAGTGTCAGGAGCTGTCATTATGTCCATGTGTAATTATACCATTAATTACTGACCATAAAGCTCTAAAGAAAACAGACCTGAAATGAGTCTAGCGATGGTGCAAAGTCCTAAGAGATAGGCCTTGGCTGCTAGGGTAATGTAGGCCAAGCTGCATTTTCTAAACGAAAATTGAATTTGCAATTAGCTCTCCTTGTTGTCCAAGGCTGACAAAAGACCTTCCTGCTTTTAATACTGAGAAGGGATGTCTCTGAACAGCCATCAAATGACAGAGGCTTACAAAAAAACCCAGCTCAAGTAGAGCAGAGGGACCAGAATCCCAAACGTCACTTGGGGCTGAGCAGGGCTCTTGTTTGGTTTTGGATTTGATGCACACTCAATGTACATCTCTGAGCAAGTCACTTAATCTGACCCTGAACCAAGGTTTAGCTGTCTGTCACATGTAAGAATGGAGCTTTGTCTCCCTCGCAAGGACTTGGAGGTTTAATTACTGGCTGTGCCAAGATGCCCTGAGGTGGAAGCTGCAATGCAAATGCAAAGTATCATTATTAGGGCTTAGCAAATAACAAAAATGTTTTTCTGCAGCAACTCCCCCCAAAAGAAATTAGATTCCTTTCTCACACAGTTGGGCATTTTTCCAAGCTCTTTTGTTGTGACACTAGCAAGTGATCAGAGAATTAAGAACAGGAAGGTAATTCACCAAAAGTCAGTGCCCAGCTCCTAGACCCGAGTGCTGGTGCTGCAGCCTGACGCCTCATAGCAGACGGACAGCAAAGGGTCCTGGCAGAGCCACCGTGGGAGGACGACCTGGTCAGCCTGCCACAGCCCCTGCGGCCACCTGAGCAGCTCCAGAGCCCCAGGGACGCGGATGGGGCGCTCCAGCAACCTTCTCCCACCACACCGGTTCCCAAGGGATTCAGGGTTGGGTTTTGTGCCATTAAGGGCTGAACAGAGAGCAGAGATCCAAGCAGACTTGGACACGAAGCGTCTCTAGGACTCCTCTGCGCTGGCTGAGTAGGCTTGGGTAGGACTTGCAAGAAGCTGCTTCTCAGACATGTTATTGAATAAATGGTTTTGATATCCAACTGGGTCCACTCTGAGGGAGAAGCAAGTTCCTGAGGGCTGAGAAATCCCCGTCTGGTGCCTGTCCAAGGCAGGGGAAGGCGCCCTGGCAGCCCCACGATGTCAAGGCAGCTCGGCTGCCCCTTTGCAGCTGCAGGGGAAAGGCCCCCTTCCCAAATCCTGCTTTTACCCTGTGCATCCAACACATTGCAAGGGTTGGATACACAGACCTCTGGTGCTAACAAAAGAAAACCCTCCTGGTTTCAGAGAGGTGCAGCCGGTCACCTGCTGGGGCGGGCACGAGAGGGCTGGTCAGCAGGAGCACCCCAGTCTAAGACCCCCAGGTGCTGAACTAGGAAGCTCGGCAGCCCACAGCACCACAGCCCTCATCCTTAGCCTCTCCTCCTGCAGAGCCCCACAGCCAGCAGCGGCAGGCCTGCTTACACAAGAAGTGGGAAAAACAGAAATCAATACAAGGAAGAGAGGCTTTGCCAACAACATTTTCACAGGAACAAACACATCCCAATCAGTCCAAGCTGCCCAAATCCAACAGTTTGAGCCATTGAACACTAGCCTCTGAAATATCCGACAAATATTTGCACCAGGAATTATTTGGGATGGATGTTCTTTGGGTTTAAACACTTGCAGTAAAGCTTCAAGAACTAATGAAGATCCAACAAAACCTCCTAGCTCTGCTGGGAATGGAGAAACCTCCCACCTCCGGCACCACCATGTGCTGAGCGCTGCCACTGTCCTTGCAGGTGTATCCCAATGCACCCGGCCTCTGCAGCAGCCTCGTGCGAGTGGAAACAGCACTGGGGAATATTTCCAACTAGCATTACAGAAAATATTTGCCTGAAACCGGATGGTGTGCAGAACTCCCGGACTCTCCTTTGGCTTTCAGAGCTGGGGGCAAAGGGGACAGAGCTTTTCTTGTGTGTATGTTTCCAAGCTCCAGACCGCGCGTGGTCTGGCCGTGCGGAGGAGTGAGTGATTCAGAAGGTGGCAGTTCCCTGCTGCACCACACCCAGGCCGCTCCGGAGTCGGCTGCAGCCCCGGGAATGGGCCCAGGACACAAGACCACAGCGCAGAGGAGCCAGCGCGAGCCCCTGGTGACTCAGGCAGCGTGGCAGTGACACACTGCAGGTTTGGAGAGATGCTCCAAAGTCCGTAGCACGATTTATTCCATCTTCTTATTCCATCTCCCAACTTCTCCTTCCCTTCGTGGCTGGTTTCTGCCTCTAGTTGCAAAAATGCAAAGGCCTCCCCAGCATCCTGGGCACTCGCTGCAGCGGGCGCCTTTGCCACGTTGCAGCATCACGGATCCTCTCCCTGCTTTGCTTGAGCCAGACCCCTTTTGGCCCCGAGCCAAATGGCAGCAGCAAAAGTGAGCAGTCCCTGTGCCCAGAGAGTGGCACTGCCAAAACCAGCCCCAAACACCTTTGAGGGCTTTTGTGGTTTTGTTTTTTCTTCAAACATTGGGAATTATGAAAACATTTCCTCCCCTCGCTGCACATTTCCTTCCTCCGTATCATCCTGCAAGGGTGTTTTCAGCCTTGCCACCGCTCCACAGACCCAGAAACAACGTTTGCAGCCTGCCACCACGGCAAGCGGAGCAGAAACTGAGCCGGGGAGAACGGAACATGGATGTTTTTCATCTGCAACTGATGATCCTGGTGCATCATTAGTGGCTGCTTGGGCATGATTTTTTCAGCAGAACTGCACATCCATCATCTTCTGAGGAGCCCTTCTCTTTGGTGTTCCCCTTGTGTGTCTCGTCCCCTGTCTGCAGATGTCCCAGTGCCTGTGTGGCCCACACTCTCGGCAGAGCCACAGCTTCTGCAAATCCCTCGTGGCCCCAGCACATGGTTCCTGAGAGACGGATCTGCTGCACAGACTGTGACGATTTGAAAAAGTAAGATTCATTTATAATTAAACCAACTCACTGCAAATTAGCTAACGGCACAAGCCTGCGCCAAGGCCAAAGCTGTTAAAAATGCTGCACCCTGGCAGCCAAGCCACTCTCAAGCCATGACAAGTCAAATAAATAAATAAAGTTAATAAAATACCCTTTAAACACAGGTCATGTACTTGATCTGCATATTTATAAAAGCCAAGTCTAATCCATCCAAACTTTCCAGAAAAAAGAGATCTCGTGAGTCTTTGATCCTGTCTGTGCTGCTTCAGGGAATATCAGTTTTACATCAGCAAAGTTAGATCAGATTAAAAATTTGCCTTAGAACTGGCAAAGTCCCCACCAAGAAAGGAAGCACCCACCCTCCATCCCTGCAAACTGCTTAGCCGGCACCAGCAGGATTTCACAGGTGAGCTCTGCTCAGCAGCAGAGCACCCTGTTTTTGCGGGTGTAGAGGGGGGTCCTGCATTGCAAAGGCACTGCCACCACCATGTGGCTTGGAAGGTGACCGGCCAAGCCTGTTTGTTGGGCAGCAGGCCAGCAGAGCGGCCTCGACACCCAGCGGCGGCTCCAGGCGAGATTTCCTTCTCCGGAGCAGTGACCGTGGGGCTGGGGAGCAACTGAGGTCCCTGCCCAAGTCTCATGTTCTCCCCTTTGCATTAGGGGAACCCAGCGGCAGCAGCAGGAGAGGGAAGGGCACCCCACGGTGTTTGCACAGCAGGGTGCCGGCCACAGTGTCCTGCATGGGGATGACCTCCACGGCTGCCAACGCTGTCCTGGCACAAGCTCCACGCACCGGCCAGGCCTCCCCGTCGAAGGGCTTTGCAGTCGCCCTGTCAGCACCACAGCACCGGGGCAGCCATCGGCACCGCAAGTGGTCACCAAACTGCCCCCCAGCAAAGGAAGGGACTTGATGGGGGGTGTGAGGGGCTGTGACACCACCCCAGAGATTAACAGCTTCACCCTGCCTGAAGAACCAGCAGGAGGAAAAGCCTCCGAGTTGTCAGGGCTCGGAAGTGCGAGATGCTTCTCTGCGACAGTCGAGCTCAGAGTTGCTCCATGTGTTCACACATATAAATACTTGTGTGAACACAGGGAAACCACAAATATTATCCATCCCAAAGCTTGCCCAGGAAGTGGCTCTAGAGATTATTATCTTGGCTACAGGGTACTAGAAAAACACAACTTTCCACCAGCAGGACTGGTGGTCTGAAAGTGTCTCAGTGAGGTCGGGGAGGAGGAGGCAAGAGGGAAGAACCATTAAAACAAAAGGCTATTGTTATCAAAACCCTCCTGCCTGGACCAGGCTCCTGCGGAGGGTGACTTATGCCCCTCCTCTTCTTCCTGACCAGGTTTAGAGAACGCTACTTCCAACTCTCCAGGAACCGAGCTCGTGCCCAGCTCCCCAGTTTGGCCACTACATGCAGAATCACCGAGGGGTTGAGGTTGTTAGAGACCTTTGGAGATCACCTAGTCCAACCCCCTGCTCCAGCAGGGAAGCCCAGAGCACAGGGTGGCATCCAGGCTGGTTTTGAAGATCTCCAGAGAAGGAGACTCCACAAGCTCCCTGGACAAGGTGTTCCAGGGCTCTGGCACCCTCACAGGAAAGAAGATCTTTCTCAAGTTCAGATGGAGATTCCTATGCTGAATACACCTATCAAGTGCACCAACACATCTCGGCAGCCACCCTTGAGAGCCAGTGGGTTTGCCCAGGTATTGCTCTTCCAGGGAAGCAGACACTCCGCACCAGCATCACTCGTGCACAGTTTGGAGCCTGCGGGCATAGGACGAGTCAGTTCTCTGGCGTGCAGATCCAGACCATTTCCTTCCTCCAGGATGAAGGGAACTCTGAACCTTTCCATGAAACACCTCTTCCCGGCAGGATGGCTGCTCTCTGTCTGCTGCCGGCATCTCCATGAGCAGCCCCTGCCCTCAGGACCAGTCCTGCTGCTGCTTCCCTCAGTTTGGCCTGGTCCCCAGTAGCCACATAGCACAGGCTGCAGAGATAACCACTTCCCCACCTCACAGCAAGGGACAGCTCGCTCTAGCAAGCGCCATGTGACAGCGCAGCCAGCCTGGTAGGCAGGGTCTTCACTAGGGCTCTGGCCCCAGGTCCCCTCTGAACTTTGGGAGCCCCCGCCGCATGGCCCATGGCCTGCGCGTGAGTCAGCACCCGTCCACATGGTGATGAAAATAACACTTTGTTTCTCTGGCAATTGCCTTTGCACTCTGGAGACAGAGCTGGGATGCTGTCACTTTGCAAATATGCACGTTTCGAGCTCTCCAGGCTGAGGAGGGAACACAAAGTGAGCAAGTGCCATCAGGCCTTGGGATGCAAGTCAACAGACAGCACACACGCACATGCACGTGTCTGCAGGCACAAGGACATCGGAGCATCTGGACCTTCACATGGGTCTTGGCTCAGGCTGCTCAGGCTGACCCATTGCTGAACAGCAGCTCAAGCTCCGCTCGCCCAAGGCGAGCAGTGCAATAGGGCACGGATAAAGGCAGCTTGACTGTTGGATTCCTCCTCCCCAGATGCAGCCAAAGACTGTGGTGAGGCAGAGCTACCTGAGCAGGGAGATGCTTGCCGTGAAGGAACGTGGCCCTGTAAGCCAGGCTCAGAGCTGCCAAGCCCCGGTGATGGCTTACAGCATCATCCTTGCCCAGCAGCGATGCTGAGCCGGGCTCAATCTGGTGGGAGCTCGCTCAAACAGAGGGTTCAGCAAGCGGCAGCCCTGGTTTGACAGTGGTAGAAGCAGGACACAAGGAAAGCTGCGATGTGCCTGCTACCACACAAGAGGTCTGTGCAGAGGAAACAAGCCCAAGTCCTGCATCAGCATCCCGGTTACAGCATGGACAGCCCTTCCCCTGCAAACTTCTGGGGGACACTTGGAGAACGGATGCTGCGGAGGTGCCAGGAGCCACAACTGGAACCAGGCTCCTTCCCTCCACGGACAGGGAAATGCCGGAGGAGCCGAGAGCCTCCCCCTGCTTTCCCATTCTCCTGCTGGGGAGCCAGGAGCCAGGCAGGGTGCACCCCACACAGCCGTCACCAGCCGCCGAGCGCGCGGCCCCGGCGCGTCGTATGGGGATGAATCACTCGCTGACCTCCGCCTTCGGCAGCGCTCAGTTTCTAATTTTATGGGCTGTATCAACTGGGTTATTGAATCCAGATGTCTGCAAAACGCGGCTGCAGCACATGCAGACCCGCGAGGAATGGAGCTGGTGGCGAAGACCAGCACCACTAGGTCATTTTTTGTAGTGTCCTTGGGCTCTCCCCTTGACCGCCTGGGACCATGCAGGAGCACACGAGAGGCTGCCACCTCCAGAGAACAACCTCACGTTCCTCCCGATAACCATTTCTGAGGCTCCCCTTTCCTGCAGACAGCAGGCACCGGCTCGGAGCGGTCTCTTTGGAGTCACGGTGGCAGCAGGGCCGTGGTGCTGGCCCCAGGGCCTGAGCGCTGCCCTGGGCAGAGCCACGCAGGGCCTCGTCCTCCTGAGCTGCCCCAAGCTGTGGCCAGCAGCACCTGACAGCCGTCTGGGGCCGGCATCTGGTTCGCATAAAGCACAGCTGGCTCCGGAACGGCAGGAGCGTATTTGTCCCAGGAAGGCAAGAAGCAGAGGACAAGCAGACCTTGCCGAGCTGCGAGCGGAGCCTGCGGAGGGGCCTCCTCCCGCGGCGGCGCCCGCTGTCACGCCGGGCCGTAACCAGCCCTGATGCAGGGCCGGGGCCACACTCGGTTTGTGTGACCGCATCAAAACAGGCTCTGAGGAGCACGCGGGCACCCTTGCAAGGCTGCACTAATAGTACTAAGGAAGAACTCGACACATTATCCCTTTGGAAGTGCCAAAAAACCCAGTCACGAGCAAAGCCTGGGCTCTGGTTGTGCCACGGCTCGGGCAGGGAGCAGAGACACTGTGGTGCCAGGCCATAAACCCGCTTCTCAGAGCTGGCTCGAGCACCTTCCTGCTCTCAAACCCTCTTAGGAAACTGTTCCTCCTCGTAGTTTCCAGAGCAGCAGCTCCAGTCCCAGCCCTGTCGCTGGGAGCGAGGTCTGAGCAAACCCCTGCACTGAGGAGAACTCGCAGGTGGGAGACAGGAGAAGGAGGGAGGTTGCGATAGGGGCACGGAAGACAGCAATTTTGGCATGAACAGAGTAATTTCTCAGCCGTGTCTACTTGGAAAGGTGTTGTAGAGAACGGCCTGAGCCTCTCTGTGCAAATTACTACTAGGAGCTATGTGTGGTTGCACAGCCCCTAAAGGACACGTCCCATCCATCACTGGCAGCTCTCTGTGCAGTGCCCCAAAGGCAGCAGAGACCCTGGCACCGAGCAGAAGGAGCCTGGTTGTGTGTAGAACCTCCACGAAAAGCAAGAGGCCAAGACACAAATCCTTGTGGCTTCTGCTTGGCTTTATTGTAGGGGATTTCCAACAAATCACACAGTTTTAGGCTTCACTTTTCTGAGCATCTTCCAATAACATCACTTTGCATCCTCTCAGGAGATCCCAGGATTTCACTCCTGAAGACAACGGGATCAAGCCCTGCCTCCTGTCTTTTGCCTGCCCTCAATCTTGCCCAAAACGCATCACCTGCTCATGTCCCAGTCTCTCCAGCTGTGATAAGACAGCCCTCTACACCTTTACAGAACGCACTGAGCTCCAGGTGGGATGTTTCTACAGCTGGCTTACTTTTTGCTAACTAAAGGGAAAAAAAATGCTTGCTCCTTGCTAAACAAAAATGACTGTGAAACATTTTCAGGAAATTAAAGAATTTGGCCATTTTGTCCACATCTTGGCCTCCAATCCGCCCGAATAGACTCTGTGAGAACATCTGCAGAGAAGCCAGCACAAGATCCTCCATCCCTCTGCACGACTCACTGGAGGTGGAAGATATATCAGCACTTTGGGATGGCATTTTGCTGGGCAATGCTGTGGTGGCAAAGGGGAATTTCACCACATTTGTCTGCCTTCCTCCTGCTGCACACACTCCATGTCGTTATCTATGCAGCACATCCACCCAAGCAGGGACCTGGGTGCTAAATGCACGCTTTGCTCTCCCATTTTCTCTGCAGCTTGCACATCTCACTGCTCAGGGCAGAGAGAAGTTGTGCAGAGATCCAAGAACACATGTGGGTTTTCTCATTTTCTACGTTGTCACCTCAGAAAGAACAAAATATAGTGCACAAAAGAGAGAGGAGGTCATGAAGAACTCGACCTTCACATTGGTATTCCGGCCTCGGCAGGCAGTCAGCTCATCTCCCTGCTGGGCTGCTTTTAGGATGCTCCTGCCTTGCAGCAGTGCTCCATTCTGCATCCCAGAAAGGGACCTTTCAGGGCAGGCAGTGAATCTGAGATGCATTTTTTTTCTGTTATGCACAAGCCACGCACACAGGCTTCAAGAAAGTTCAGAAGACCCAAAGAGGATGAGTTTTACATATGTGTGTCCTAGTGCCAACTTTCAATCTAATGTGAATCACAACAGCTGACTTATAACACCCCCTTTAAAACCAGGCTTTACAGGGGGGAATCTCTGCCAGAAACAGAAACTATAGCAACTGCTGTAATAAAATAACATTTCAGTGTAAAGCTATTTTTACAGCACATTGCCACGTTCGTGGCATGACAGTTTACAGCATTTTTCAGATGTCTGCTGCCAGAAGATTTAGATGGATTAGTTTCTTAGTAGTTTAAGAGGGAAGGATCGTATTAGATTTTCAGACACCCCTTTCCCTTCAATGGCAAAAATTCTATCTTAAAAGATGATTCATCAGGTGCTGATTTCACACCACACTTGATTCCGACTGCTTAAAAGGACAAGATTGCCCAAAGGCCCAAACCTGGCCCCACTGAAGTCAATAAGACTTTTGCAATTCACTTCAGCAAGACAGCTGTAAACAAACCCACAATCAGACTCGCCTGAAGCCTAGAAACCCATATCCATGCTGCTCACGTAAGAAGCCACGAAGGGCTATGATCTACTATAGATTAAGGTTTATCCTAGCGCAGCTGAAGCCAATGCAAATGTTGCCACTAATTTCAACAGGGCCAAACCTGCAGCCTAGGTCTCCTGCCCTAGTGTCTGTGCAGTGTCATTTCTTCCTGCCCTTCCAGTCCAATGCTGCTGTGTCACTTACACAAGTTTTTGGTCTCTTTCTCAGTAGGACTTTTTTTCCTTCCGTATTGATGAAGGAAGATGGAAAAGATGGAGAGGAATTCAAGTCTGACTGGTATGAAAGAATAAGATCCTGCTGGTGGATATGCAGCGAGTAAACAGAAATTGGTCCAGCAAGCTTCAGAGCTGACAATGCAGAGAAAGGACGGAAAAAAAAAAAAAACAGAAAAAAAGCCAATTTTATTTCAAACTGCAGCTGATATCCAATCCAATGCTGAGTGAACATTCAACTACTGTTTAGAGAATTTTTCTTTCCCACTAATTTAACGCATGTGAGCATCTCTATGAGCATCTCCATGACATCCATGAGCATCTCCATCAGTGCATCTCCATGAACATAAAGGACCAATAACTCTAAATTGAAATAGCTATGTTTGTGGCTAGTAATGCCAAGGCATATCAAACACAACCAGAAGTGTCCCCACTATGCCAAGTCTTTTGTCCTGTATTTCATCCATGGCTTTAATAATGAGAGTCACATCTGGATTACTGCTTTTTGGGCCCTCTGCATCTCTGCCAATGCAGCTTTTTGCTTATCCACATCCTCTGCCCACAATTAGCTTCAGGTTTTGTAATTTTCTCAAAAACTCTGGACTCCAACTGATGCTCTCTAGGTCTCCCCAGGACTCTCTTCTTCTACCAGCAAGAAGTTCCCCACACTCATCACTGAGTCCACCACATATATTACTCCATACCTTAGCCACCAAAACCCACAGGTGCCATTTAAGTGCCAAAAGAGGGCTTTAAATTTAAATTTTGCATAGGCTCTGCAATGGTCTTTTTTCCCAACTTTTCTGAAACTATGAGTCCCAGTGAATCTGGAGTTACTTCCATTGTAACTTCTATTAGCACAGAAAGTGTGTAAAGCTAAATAAAAATCTGAAGTTGCCTCCCAAGGAAGTTGGACTTGGTGGAGACTTCTCGTCCCCTCATGCACCTTGCAAACTCCCAGGACTTTGAGCAAGGGACACATTCCGCTGTGTACACTGCACTTGAAACCAAAGGAGCCCGAGGACCTGCCTTGTTGAAGGGCTCCCGTCTGTAAATAAGCACACCTGGGAGACCCAACACGAACAAACCTTGTGGGCGCCCATCCCACTACTTGGGAAATACATACCCTGCTTGTCGTCTAAAATAAATCTGTTTCTTTAGGCTGTGAGAAAGGCCAGGGAGAGTTTTCCTCTTACTAAAGTGTTTACTGGCATCTTTTGTGCATGCCTCAGTTACATTGCTTACATAAAGAGCACGAGTGTCTTTGCGGATGCTTGGATGGGGAATGACCCGTGGATAGAAAGCACATGTTAACGATACAGACTGCTCAGGAATGGGTGTTCTTCCCAGCTCTGTAAGCCAGGCCATCCTGTCTTGTGTTTGCCAGCACAGGGCGTGTGAGAAATCGGAGTGGAACTATTATACACCCACTCGGGCCAGCAGGGATGACAACACCAGGTGCAAAGAGATGGAGAAACAGTCTGGAGAGCAGAGAATGGGGCGAGCAGTCGGCCCCATGCCCTTAGGGCAAAGATTGCTAATCTGATACCCAGAATTAGAGTGAACAACACAGGGCCCAGCACGCACAAAAACTGTAGGTCTCTGGGTCTGCCCCTCCTGCCCCATAGGAACTGGTAGCTCCAAAGTGAGCTGAGTACCTGAAGGTGCAGCTGGAGGATGTCCCCAAAAACTACACCACTTGCAGGCAGCTGCCATCTGCTTTCCCTTTCCTCCCAGCCTCAGCCTCACCGTGCTCTGCCCCAGCCTGAGCAGGAGAGGATCAGATGACAATGTCCGGGAGCGGCCTGGGATTGTGGCTGATGCATCAGGTCGAACCCAAACAGTTGCTGAGCACTGGCAGCCCTCGTAACACGCGGCAGGACTGGGATAGAAACTAAAACACTGAGCATTACAGACAGCTTTCCAAAATGTTAACCTTAACCTCAGCACTGGTTTTCCACTATGTAAAAGGAGGATAATAAAAGATGCCTGATGCCCAGGGGATATTTTGAGGCTTGGTCAGGCAATCCCTAGTGAGTGCTTTGAAGATGAAAAGTTTTATTATGTGTTAAACTGAAACATGATGTATGCATTGATCAGAAAGCTGTTTACACAGAGAGACCCAGTACTTCTGAAAACTGTATTTGTAGGTTACCAAATGACCTGCCCATGCACAGAGCTGCTAAGCAATGTCCTGGGGAAATATCTGCAGCTGTAATTGTCTGTGACAAAACCACCCCAAGTTATGCCAGCCAAGAGTCCAGTCATTTCACAAAAATGTCCATTACTCTAAAATATTTGTTGACCTGCATTGCAAGGGGGGAATCATTGTCATCATTATTTAACAGATTTGGAAGTGAGACAAGGAAAGAAATGAATTGCCCAAGCTCATGCTAAACACCAGTGTGAAAATGGAAGCTTTTAACAGAGGTTGCCAGGCACTGCGCCTACTATCCTTCTCTCCAGCCCTTCTTGCTGACTGTACAACCAAGACAACCTCATGGGCCAACTCCTCGTTGATTTGGAACACGCTATAACCCACTCTTTACCAAGCAGGCAGAGGGAGGTAGGAGGAGAAGGAGATTTGCAAACCCAGACTGTTTTTTTTTCCAACCACAACTCCTTGTCTTTTGTTTTTCTTATGCCATGAATTGCTTCACCAATCCCCAAGAGGCCAAAGCAGCAGAGGCAGTGCTGAGACCAGCATATCCCACACCTGGCAGCAGCGGGAGAGGGAGATCCTGCCAAGGATTGTTTTAACCTTCAGTATTTCTGACAGCAAAATATCGGTCAAATGGCTCCTCCTGGCTTTTGGGTTGCGTCATTCTGACACGAGGTGGTCCAGACCAAAACGACCGGCGTGCTCAGAGCGCACAGGGGTTGTTTTCCATGTCAATGGCCTTTTGGTAACAGAGGGAAAAGATGCCTGAAATAACGGTCCCTAATAAATTCAGCAGCCTGGAGAGGGAAAATTATCCTCGATATAGCTAATAACACAACACACAATATGGTGTCTCTTTGAGTTTCCTAAAACCCCTTGGGTGCTCTGGTGCAGAGCACCACATTCTCCCTGAAATAAATCCCTACAGCAGCAGGGTCGACCAGCCACTGGTTGCTCTCTCTACACTTCGTGGAGAAAGAAGAACAATTCTAGAGGTGACCTAGCTATCCATGCCAGTGTTGATGGCCTCGGGAGATGACCCGCTGACATTCTGAGCTCTTTTCTAAAGGGAGATGCCAATTCAAGAACTGTTATATGGTAATTTCCAAATTTTTCCTCCCACCACCTCTTTCCAGCATTACTAGAACTGTTAAATTAAGATGTCCATTCTGACAAGAGCTATTGCTAAATATGCTGGGCCCTAGTCTTGACACCACTTTACTCATGACTAATTCTGCTCAGGTTTTCCAATATTTGTTCGGTAAGCTGGAGAAGGTGGGGGTGTTTCTCCAGTCTGTTACATATACGGCCCATTTGTGCGCAGTGGGGTTCACCTCTAGCAGAAATTGCTGCTTTTCGGATGATCCTGAGAGCTTTTCCCCTACGTGGGTTGGGGAATCTGGCTGGGCTGTCATTGGAGCAAGGGGCAGATGCTAATGCAGTGAAATTACTATTAAAAAAAAATCATGTGAAAAGCAACAAAAGTGGGGGGGGTTATTCCATTATTTGACTCCAGCTGCTGACCTCGGCGCTGGGAAAATAATTACTCTTGACTTCGAAGTGTGGAGTTTTTTTTGCGCCAAAGGCAAATGCCTATAGATTTATACTATTTGGAAAAATCAAAACGGCTGCGAGCCAAGCCATCCAGCTTATAAAATACAACCAGTTCTCCAGGGATAACTTAAAGCTGACCCTGCAGCGCTGAAATTCCAACCATACATGATACAAAATGTAACTTGCGCCACTTTCTTATCTGTTGGATGCTCCCATCAGCATGGACGTGAGGGACGAAGAGCAGCCAGGAGGAGACTGGAAAAAAAGAAAAGAAAAAAAAAAAGAAAAAAGGCTGGGGAATATTTTGTGCTAATGAAGGTGAAAAGGGCTGGCAGGCCAGAAGGCAAACTCTGTTATCCACACAGCCAAGAGTTGTGAAGGCAACCACAGGCCATGCTTTTTCCATTGTGCTCCGCCAAAATAACCCTCAGCATCCTCCAGGGACGAAACACAGCCCAGTCTTCCCTGCTCTGGCAACTCGGGGTTAGATCCTGCCTCTGCATAATGAAAGCTGTGAACTGCAGGGAATCATTTCTAGGCAGTTAGGGCTAATCTGCTGTGGATTGACTTGGGCCCTCCTCCTACAGCTTTGGATGTAGCTACCTAGACAAGCTCCTTCTGACCTAGAAGAGGGCCCATGTCGGAGCCTGCAGACCACGCACCATGTCCCAGCGCGGTGCCGCTGTCAAGGAGTCCCTCTGGCAGGATGGGGAGAGCCCATTACTGGGGAAGGAGCCCTTCTACAGAGTTACTGGAGATGCAAGGCCAGAAAATATTTCCACCATGAGCCTGAGAGCATAGTGAGAACACCCTGCCATGGAGCGGAGGGGCCTTCTTGTGACTGTGCGTGTGGCTGTAACTCTGCCCTACAACTCAGTGCAACAGTCCTCTGCTCTTCTTTACCAGGGGTTTCTCTGGAAAACCATGGGGACAAGGTTCCTCCAGAGTAAAGTGATGCAACAGTCTGACAATGGACTTTGGGAAAATATATCTTGAGACGTCGGTAAAACAGAGTGATAATTCCAGCAGCATCATGCTCTACATTAAAGGATGTTGCAGTGAAACAGGGGGATGGAGCCACCACAACATTCAGCTGATTCCCAGCTGCCAAAACCCAGCTTGGACCCACTGTGAGGATCCAGTTTGAGCCTCATGGTGCAGTGACCAGCATCCAAGTCCCCCTCTCCAGCACCACACAGCCCATTCCCCTACCTGTCTGCTGAATACGACCCATCACCTTTAAGATTGAAATTTGAGCACTTTTGAATGAGCAAAGAGAATTCTCACACTAGTGAGTCCACAAACACATGATATTCTCCACCTACCACCTGGTGTTTGCACCTGTGTGTGCACACCCGTGCAGGGGTGTTCATCCACACCTCAACGACAACAAATACATTACATAAGGGATGGGTTTTAATACCAAATTTCCAACTGATTTGGGTCTCAAGCCCCCATAAAGGCACACAAGCAGCTTGCTGCAGCTCTTTGCAGCTGTAGATGCTGGAGAGGAGCCTCAAGCAGCATCTTGTAGCACTTTGAACCTATGGTTGCTCTATCAAAGCAGAGACCGCGTGCAAAGCCCAAACCACAGAGCTCACCTCTTTGCTAATCCCCCTCATTTGCCCAGAAGTCCTCGAGGGCTGTAAGAGCCCGCTTAGGTTTTGCTGTTCACTCACAGTGGGAAACGCTGAGAGACGGAGCTTGTGACTAGAAGATTTTGCCAAATAAAATATTGGCCTGCAACGCTGTCCTAACAATACAAAGTAGTCGACACCATAAAATAAACAATTGCAGAGAGCATAGCAAAAGGGTATTTGGAACCATGAAGGATCTCTGCAGAGGTATTACTAAGCCAGAGTGGAGTTAGTAAAAGCAGTTTTTTATGACAAAAACAAGTGTGAACAGTCAGTCTTTCCAACATGCTGGTCCCAACATAGAAAGAGCATCTCTATTTGAAACAGGCCACATTGCTGGATCCTTTATTCAAGTTTCATAATTCATACAGGACTCAGAAATAATAGAATGAAAATACAATCAAGGCAGAGTACCTGTAAAAGAGCAAGTGCACATATGTTCACAATTCCCACATTTGTGCGTATTGCTGCACACAGAAATGGAAAAAGGAGAATTAGGATTTGCCCTATTCTCTCAATATATCATAAGAAAAATCATCCTAACCCCAAGCAAATCTTTGGATCCTGACTATAATCATGAATTCCATGCAACAAGTTATTTGTACTTTATTTTCAGAGATGCATTGTTTGATTTTAGGTGCCTCAGACTGTCACACTTGGTGGTACCCCAGCCCTGTCAGATGCTTCAGAGCCAAGTGAGGACTTCACAGTAGCAGGGAAGTGGCGTAACCTACTCATTTCTTGAGCTGGCTTTATCACTGAGGTGGACTAAATCCTCATGAAACACCTCTTTTCCAAAATCCTCTACTGTGGACTAGAACAGCTCGAGTGATATTCACCTGCCTTAAGAAGAGTGCCTGAAAGTTAGATGACAAAATCTGAACAGGTCCCCCCAAGCTCCACCTGAAGCCCATGGCAAGAAGCAATCATCCCAGAGGAGAGGTCATCATCTACCCTACCTTGAGATGAGGTGCCTTCAGAGGGAGTAGAGATCCTCTACTCCTGCCTGTGATTATAAAAGAAGATGCTAGGTGTTGGATGTCTTTTAGTCAGCGAAAGGTAGGTGAGATGACTCCCGCCTTTGATATTGTGTAAAAAAACAGGCCCTTTCTGGACGGTGTAATCATACAAACTTCCTTTGCACGCAGCCCAATGTCACTTATAGGCATGCAGCAGTTTAGCGTTTGAACACCAGACCTTGGAGAGGTACCTGGGGAGCTGGCGGGTGGTGGCAGGCTCCCAGGAAAGCTGCTCGGCACATGGCTCCACAGGCCATTGCTCTCCATGGTCAGCGCTTCTTCAACGCCCCCTTCACCAGAGCACGGCGTCACTTGGCTCCACACTCCTTCCATTGCCAAGGGAAGGCTATTTCTCTGACCTTTCTCACCATTTCCTATGGCAGTTTAATACCAATTTAAAATGTCATGCCCTGCGGCTTCTCCATTAAAAAAAAAAAAAGGCAACAAACAAACAAACAGGGCAGATCCAGAGTTTTTCTGAAAGCAGCAGCACCAACGTGGGGTAGTTTCCTGGGGATTTCTGCATTGCGGTTGGATTCTCTGGTGCACAATAAAGGCTGTGCCGTGACTGAAACCTCTTCTGTGGCTGGAACATTTATATCATTACTCTATGTGGATTCTCTGCTATCTACTAAGGGTTGAGTTGGGACATCAGTTTTCTGCAACTATTGCTATAAATTCCTTTCTCTTTTGAGCTGCTCAATTCCACACAATTTTAGAGATTTTAAATCTTTTTCACACCACTCTGAAAATGTCATATTTTGCTGAAATTGGCCCAGGGGTTAAAAAATAATATGCAGGAGTGAATATGGAAGGATAAACAAACACACACATGCACACACCCATATAAACACACCATCCCTTTCTCCTTGGGGAACTGGGATTAAAATAAAATAAAAACACTATTCAGGGCTTGAAATTTTGCCATGACCCAACTGCATCGTTTCCTATTTTTAGCTAAACTTTGTAAAGACACAAGAGGGCTTTGAGCACACTGCCTGGCAGGCTCCACACCCCAAATACATTTTCATGCAGTTGGCCAATACCATGTGCTTCTATAGCAGAAGCCTCAAAGACAGAGTCCCCACGAGTTTTGTAAAGTCAGAACATGGGTAAAAGGAAGGGAGATGCTGGATTCGGTGACTGCACAGCTGGAAAGGCCAACAAGCCTCAAATCACAGGTCAGCTTGTCCGGCCAACACACACATCCTTGCTGGCCAGTATCTACATGCACAAACCCGGCCAAACAGCTCACATTAGCCCTGGATTAGTCGTGTGCCTGGCCTGGCCCACACCTCATCCTTCCTCCTCAGCAAGGAGACAGTGATATTACTGCACGAGGAGAAATAGAGAGGACAGAGGATGCAAATCTGCAAGAAAGCCAATTTCATTATTCTGTAGCTCAGGACACTGAGCTATATATATGAGTGTGTATATATATATGTACACACACATATGTATGTGTATATACTTTCTCCCTGGAGAACACATAACATGCTGTGCCCACTTTTGCAAATAGGTTTCCAAAGATCCTTTTACTAAGTATTTGAGACTTTATAGACAGAAATTATGCAGGCAGAATCCACATCAGGGGCCAGATTTCCAAAGGCCACAGAACCCAAAACCTCTACACAACAAGTTCTCACAAGAGCTTTGTTCTGAACTTCTTTTGCAAATGGGATTGTTTGATTTTCAGCAAGTCCGTTTAGAAAGCTGTGATTTTCTTCCTTCCCTTGGGTAGAGGCATACTTGCTTATTAGAGAACTATTTTATGTGATGCAAATTTCCATGGGCTTCTCTCAGAGGAGGTAAACTCACAATGCCAAAACCTGGCCTGTTCTCTTGTAAAAATGGCTCATCGTCTCACTTTCCTCACCAAAATGCATTTTGGCAGCTCTTGAATTTCTCCTTCATATTTGAAAAACTGCCCATTTTGTTTCATAGATCAGTAACACAAAAGTTGCCTTGCTGGCCTGTATGATGGTGTGTTTTTTAGACAAAAAGGTTGAATTTTCAAACAACAGAAACTTCTTCTATAAATCACTCATCTTGTCATTCCTTTCAGCTCCTTTCCAGAGAGAACATCAAACTTTACCTCCATTTCAAACTTTGTATGGGAAGATGATCCCATTTAGCAGAGTAACATACAGGACTGTCGGGTGCTGTACACACATATTAAAGAAAAGCAGGTTTTTGAACACTTTAACTCAATCACAGCTTTCAGAAGACACCCCAGTTGTCAGCTCCTGGAGCGATATAAGAAAACAAGACTATTCTTTGAACAGCTGCCATCTCTTTCTGTTGATCTACAGCCCTGCTGAGCCATACTGAAACCCGGGCGTGCTCCATCTCATTGCACACATCGAGGAGCCAGCGAGCCAGCACGCAGACCGCTGGCACAGAGCGGTGCCCTCGTTAGAAGGGCACTCCAGCTATCAAGAAGTATTTCCATTATTAGTAAAACAGTGGAAAACCTCCAAAACACTCCAATGGCCACATTGGCAATGCCTGGAGGGTGACTTTCCCAGCCTCTTCCTTTCTGAGCAAATATAAAGCTAGGAGGTGTGCACCTAAATCTGCCCTGTTTGACTGCAGACACTAGAGGCAAAGGCTCCTTCTCCAGCGCCATCAAGGCTGTTCTTACCATGCACATGACAAATTAATGTCAAGAGTTAGCTTTAAAGCCCCGGTGACAGCGTGCAAGTGGCAGGTGCGGTGCTGTTTACTTTCACCACCCTGGACTGACTGCTCTTGCTGCTTTTCAAGATGCTTGAAGTAAGCAAGAGTGCGACACATGAATCACTGCGCGTACAAGAAACAACCGAGGTTTAAGAGGGCCGCAGTGAAAACAATTACAACCTCTACTCTTCCGAGCTGAGCAGATGTTAGAAATTATGTCAGCGACCTCCAAACCGTAAACATTTCTCAGGAAAATGTAGATGTGGTTTGCAAAAGAGGAAAAAAAAAGGGAGATGTGTCCAACGTGAAGCTGAGTTCCTTGCTAAGTGAGCCCCCTTTGAGCAGAGGGAATGTCAAACATGCTTGACCTCCAAATCAGCAAATAAGCACATTATAAACAATGTTATTAATGGTTCTGCTTTCACTACAACGAGGAGTCTCCCTGTTTGTTTAATATACAGCAAGCTGGTTAGAGTGTACATAGTTTCATGGCCAAACCATATTAAAGCAGCATGGGGAATTTGCCAATATTGTTTTGAGCTCCACTGCAGCGAGGCTGCAGGCAAGAGGAGGCTGGTTCCCCTCTGCCGCCCCAGCTACCACCAAGAAAGAAGCAGCACTGCTAATCCTCTAGTCTGTGTTATCAGTGAATGTTTAGACAGTGATACTGTGCCTCGAAGCCAATGCACGGAGCCGCCACCAACAGTTATGGATGTGAGAGGCCATTAGCGCCTTAACGAACCCAGACAGCAGTCTCCAAGCACAGTGCGAGTGCACGTCTCCAGCCCCATGCAAGTGCACTTAGGACTCAATCCGTTTGGGAAAAGCAGCTTTCCTGGCCTTTGTCCTGAGGAAGAGGGTGAGACACAACTGAAACAAAGACACGCTGCAGCCCAGTGCATAACCAGAACGAGCAGCAGATAACCACGGCGGCCTGAGCGAGCCTGGTGCAGGACAGAGGAAACAGAGGAAATGGAATTTCCTGGCAGAGACTGTGCTCTTAGTAGCCTCAATCCAAACTGTTGCCAGCTCTGCAGAAAGAACTGGCAATCTACAACAGTGCAGGGCGTTCAGAAGAGTCAGCAGCGCGTGGGACCCCGAGCTGTTCTATAGGAGACACAAAAGCTCATGGGCTGCACTGAGGGGCTCTGTCTTGCCTTGGCCAGAGCCCTCCATTTTACGCAAACTGTGCACAAGATGCTCTACCTCTACCCATTTTTCTTCCCCATGCATTCCCACACACAAAAACACATGCTGCACCCAGTGTATCCCTACTATCTTTCTAACATCTCATCCATCCCATAATCTTTCTGCAAACAAAGCCCAGACTCGGCAGTCCATTTGCATCCTAACAGTATCTCAATGCACTTCAGAATTTGTCTATTATACACTGCTCTATTTTCACTCTACTCAAATCTAACATTTGGCTGCAGATACCACCCCTAGCAATAGTATGGCACAAAGGTGGAGATTTCAGCCCAGGGGACTGAGGCAAAGTGACACAGGGCATTGTGTGGATATCAGTTTCCAAGATCCTCCTTCTGAATATCAGCCCACCTTCAGCTGCATGGAGGTCAGTAGTGAAGAATGCAAGAGAACAGAACTGACAGCAGCAGAGTCATTGCAAGCCTCAAGGTTCTCAGTGAAATCCCTAACAAAAGTCATAGTGGCTTTAGTCATGCAGGACCCAGTTCACACACAGTGTTCTCGGAACTGAGAGCAGAACCGACTCTGATGAAAGGGCGGGAGCATTGAGCCAATTTTGCTGTGGTTCATGAGAGTCTAAATATTTCAAAGCTGATCCTCAAACCGCTAAACCTTCCCCAGTGACCATGCTGCAATGCCTGGAGAGCTAGACATAAGGAGTAAGGAATGCAGATCCCATTGCGAATGCATTAGATCAAGGGTTAATGCAAATGAGAAAACGCCTAACGGGTAGAAATAGAGTCAGAAACTGTTCAACGGCCTTCTTACCTGAGCAAATGAGTAACTGATGTCCTAAACAGAAATAGAGAGCAGACAGCAATGCAAGGAGCAAGTCAGCAGTTATATCCCTAATGGGAAGGAGATGGAAGGGTGGTCCCTAGGAATGTAGTAATCCCACATTCAAGTTTCTCACTTTGCAATGGGCCTTCTGGCATGACCTTAGGCAAGTCACATAGGCTAAATCCAAAATGTAGGATAAATGGGGTCTTGTCACCTCCCTGGCCCACACACACATCCCTACAATGTCCTGACTGCATGCTGCAAGATCAAGGAAGATATGGTCCCTTTTCCTCACTCTCCATTTCTTTTGGACAGTGAGGAGATGAAGACTATGAGCCCGACCCGTCCTGCCTCACAGACAGGCTGTAATCACTCTGCTTCTCATTGGTCTTTCTGAAGATGGGAATGTGAATCCCCTTCCCATCCCACAGATGTATGGAGAAGATGCCACGAGGCTCCCAGGTGCTGCAGTAACAAGTCCACACTGACATCCAAGATCAGAGAATGATGCTGAAGTCCTCAGGCACTGCATCTTGTGACCGGCTATTTTTACCCTTGAAGGGCTTGTCTGTATCTAATGAGATTCCTTCAGATCAACCCGATTTACTGCACTAGTAAATCCCTACCCACTACACCCCCACAACACATCAGAGCTCAGACAGGGGTAGCACCTCCCTGCTCCCAACCTTGCACAGAGCAGTGCATTGCCAGCAAGGATAGAACAAGCCGATACCCAAGGAGCCTCCAAAGAAATGAAAAGCAGATGAAGACACAGCCTCTGTGAGCTGCAAAACCCTACAAGAAAGCCATGGGGGATGCGGCAGGACATGGTTTCTGCGAACAAGAGCAGTTCTCAATGCAGAAGTCCCAGGGGCAGAGCACAGGACCGTGATGTGCAGACAAGGGACCCAAGTCAAGGCTTCGTGTCCCACCTCTCGACCACCAGCGCGCAGCGTGGCCTCACGCAACGCTCCCCACAGCCTCCCGCTCCTGCTGCCTTGCTCAGGAAGCGGCCGGGATGGAAAAATGCACCCTGGGGAGAGCAAATAAACAGAGGTGTGCGGGTCTGCTAAAAATAACCCGTCTGGCGGAGGGGCCGCGCTGCTGCGGGGCAGCACAGATGCGCGCTTGTCCGCCACGGCCCGCCACAATCGAGGCCTTGTGCGAACAGGTGGGTGGCTTCTCCGGCAAAGCCAGACCAAAAAAAATCCCGTCTCACTCATTGCTGCGGCCCGTCTGTTTTCATCTAGATTCCTGTCAGAGGTTGTCAAAACAAGAAAGAAAAATAAAGCTCCAGCAGGATTTTTGCTCTGTTGTTCCTGCAGCCTTTGAGAGCCTTGGCAATGCTCTTCCAGGCAGCCGTGAAGCCCCAGCGAGTTGGTGACAAGGGACAGGGCTGGCTGAGGAATGTGGAGGGTGGGTGGCACAACGCAGGGCACGGCACAATCTGAATGACTCCCTTGAGAGCATCTGGTGGCAGCAGGGACCCAGCAGAGGCCAGTGGCAGTCGGACGTGGCGCTGGGTAGGAGGGGACAAGGGCCACCGACGAGCACAGCCTCGGTGTTGGGAGAGCGGGTTGTGCAAGAGCGGGACAGCGTTTCTCATGCCAGCCACAGGCATCGCAAACCAAAACCCCTGGTCAGAAACCTGAGCGCTCCCCGGGATTTTCCCATTCCAGCCCCTCTGTGAAGTGCAGGAAAAGCTCTTAGGAAAGTCACGAGTGAATCGGGCGTGTTAAGAAATAGCCTCGCATTAAAACAGTCTGGTGACGTCTTCTGTTTCTTTGACTTCTCCCATAATTTAAGTGCTCCAAATCCAGATAACCCCGAGTCTCTCACAAAGCTGAACTTAAAGCAAATATTCTTCTTTCTTTTTTTTTTTTCTTTTTTTTTTTTTTGAGCCATGCTTCTTAGAAGTCTTCTTTCATCTTATTCAAACCTGAAGTTTGCTGAAAGCATCCTCCCCGGGTAGCTCTCCTGCGTTCAGCATGCTCCCCAACGCCGGAGCGCACGCAGAGCAAACAGCAGCACTTCAGCTTTCCATAACGCAGACGCAAGACCATACCCCGGGCAGCCAGTTTCCAGCCATGCTCGCGCGGAGGGGACTGCTCACAATACAACTGCCTGAAGCTTCCTAATACCAAATCTCACAGTACCATTAAGTCAAAGGCGCAGAAGCACAAAGGGAGGGGGGCAGCAGGGTTCTCTCCCATCTTCTTCCCTAACCCTCAATAGCGCTGTCAATACAGACTTGACAAAATGCAGAAATCTGTGCTGGATGGACTTTACTCAACAGGGGAAGGTGCTGCAGGAAGCAGCCCGGGTAGCTCTGACTCCCCTGTCCTCCAGGAGGAACCTTATGCCAATCACAGAATCATGGAATCAGAAAATTGTTAAGGTTGGAAGGGGCCTCTAGAGGTCATCTAGTCCAACCCCCTGCACACGCCAGGCCACCTAGAGCACATGGCACAGGACCACATCCAAGCAGGTCTTAAAGATCTCCAGAGAAGGAGACTCCACAACCTCTCTGGGCAGCCTGTTCCAGTGCTCTGTCACCCTCTCAATCCCTCTCTCCCATCCGCTCTCTGCTGGGACACTTTGACTAGAGGCATTACCTTTGCCGTGCTCCTGCACTTGGCTGGCAACAGGGCCAGGACCATCTCCTGCACTTCTACTCCCTCATTTCTGAAGCAGACACGTGGAAGACAGGAGGAGCCCAGCTCCAGAAAGGTTGTGCAGAATGATAGAGCTCATTGGGAAACACTGCGTGGCTGACCAGGCCAAGCACCATGGCACACACAGTGATACCCAGCAGAGCTGTTAGTCACCCTAGAACCACTGCATCTGGGTGCACACCTATCACGGGTGGAAATCACTGTGTTGCACCATGGCCCAGTGCTGCTTTGCAGACAGTCCAATGCCACCATGCTCATGATCATCACACTTGCACATCTTACAGGAGATGCCGGGAAGAGGGGGCAATCCCTGCTCCAGCACACACTGCTGCCCACCCAGGAACTCCATGTGCTGGAGGAACTACATGGACAACCCCATCCCAGGCACACAGGAGCCAGCCTGGTCTGCTGAGCACCCAGTGCACAAGTGTCCAGGGAACCCTCCACTTGGTCCTGCAGAGGAAGCCAGTTGTACCAAAGGACACTGGCAGACACTGCCACCAGTGCCAAAGGGTGCACAGGGGAGAGGGTGTTCTGCTGTTTCACCCACCCCAACGCACGCACCCAGCACAGGGCAGCCTTGGGTCCACCCTCACTGTGCAGTTGTGCCTGGTAAATGTGGTGTAGCTCCCCCGAGCCCTCCCATTTCTGGCCTCCGGTAGAGCCAAGCCCTGCAGTATCAACCCAGCTGCTTTCTGCCTTGCTTCATGCAGCCTCAGCAAAAGCTCCCGATAAAGCGTGCATGAGATAATCTGAGCTCACGGCTTCCTCTGGGTCACCAGGACTCCTCCTAGAGTGTGATCAAAGGGCCCCAGCGCTGCACTCCAGATCAGCCTGCTCGTGCCTCAGCGGTACCAGCAGCGGGAGAAGAAACGTGGCCTGTGCCAGGCTGATACTAACTGTAAAAACAATCCTCAAACTGCATGGATGTAAGGAAGTCTTTGAAGGGAATAAATAACTAACACTCATAGAGACACATATTTGACCACATTACCTCATCTCAGCAACAAAACATCTAACTCACAGCTGGTCCTTCTGATTTCTTCCTCTTGCAAAACTACATCCAGCTCCCCCTCAAACTGATTTAATAGCCTGCTTAACTGGTGATGTCCTTGGCCATTTGTTCTCTATTTTAGATTTGGAAAATCAGCCTATAAGACACCTGGTTATAACATTTGGATTTTGTAACTGCTGTAGAGTAACGTCTTGAAATCAGAACACTATTCTACTATTCTCTGCTCGCTTAGACTAGTTTTTGCTCTGTTTAAGCAAAAACTCCTTTTTGAGTTTGCTTTTGTTTTGTTTTTGCAATGCAGTGTACAAGTCCAATCAGAAGCTGGCCTCATGCAGCCAACTATATAGCTTCCAGGCACTTGGCCCCCACATTTTGCAAAACGATAGATCTCATCTTGGGAATAGTATCCCACATCCAGGTTTTCTGAAGAACAAAACAGGGCAACGAGAGGAAGGCATGGATATCAGGTCTTTCTCAACTCAGCAGCTGCTGGCTGGGTTTCCAAGTTTTCCACCAGCGCAGGAAACAACGTTGTGAAGGTTCAAGGCAAGGAGGATACAAAAATCATTCTTTCCCATCTTCTGTCAGTAGCTGGTCCAGCTTGGCTGCCCTGAGGGACACCAAGGAGCGCCCTAGGAGAAGACCCACACACAAGGGGCTGCATGACCCGCACGGCGCCGCAGGAGATCACAGACCAGCAGCTATCACGGGGGCTGCTGTGCTGCAGTCCCTTGGGTGAGCAGGTTGGTGTCACACGGCAGCACCCTGCAAGATGGGGCAGCCTGGGAGCACAAGTGCACCCCTCACCTTGAGGAGTCTCTGCCCTGCAAGCCCCACAAGCGAGGGCTGTCTGCAAAACCCCCTGAAGATGCTGCATTTTGGCAGGGAAAATCTGAAGTTGGCCACTGGGACAGTTCTTAGCTGCACAGAAGGGACAGCATTAATGTAGGGTACAAACCTATACCAGCTACAAAGCTCATGTCCACGCAATCCACCTACAGCTTCAACACTGCTGCAGGTTATACAGCAAGCTGGTCCCGCTCCTGCCAGAGACACTGCAGAGGTGACTTCATGCTTAACTGGGTGGCAGGAGGAGCTCAAGCCATGGTTATCTGTTAACTGCATGAACTAGTGCAGCCAAGGCAGAAATTAGGCTCACTAATCTGGATAGTTTCAGCACTAAAATAAGAAAGAAAGAAAAAGGAACAAAGATTTAAAAAAGGGGAAAAAAAGAAGAAAAATAAAAGAAAAGGTAGCTTAAAAATCAATCACCTTAAATAACAGTTGAGGTTCTCTGCTCTTCAGATATTTAGCCCATGGAGTGAGGAGGACTCACAATTTGAGTTTACTTTGCAGTTCCAGTAGGTAAAACAATTTTCATACACAACTTTCTAACCAGTGTTCAGCTTCCCTTCAAGGAGAGGGGGTGTTAAGGAAATCAGTGCTGCCAGACTCTGGATAGGGACATGGAAGCAGATGAGACCATCCTGGCACCACTGACAGGAGAAGCAAAACAGACTAATAACACAGCCAACAAACAAAATCCAAAGCAAATTAGGTCAAAAGCACAACGTTTTCCTCTTTTACTTAAAAAGCAAGACAGGAAATGTATAAAAGCTGACCGGATCATTAGGGATTTTATAAATGCCGCTTCCTGTGGCCCAGAAAGAGGAAAGGAAGAGGGCACAGGGCCAAATTATGCTCTAAAGTAGAAGCACACGACTTGAGTGCAGAACGAGGTGTCTCAGAGCCAGTAAACCTGCATCCAGGAGATGGTGGTAATGGAGCTGCTGCTCTGCAGTGGGAATAGGCGCATCACGACAGCCCCAAGAGCTGTGACGCCCGGGCACCTGCATGGGGGAAGTCAGCAGCCATGATCCCAGCACAGAGGGGAAGCAGAGACTGGTTTCTAGTTCTCTCCAAGGTTTTCCCTGCATGAACACAGCCTCCTGCCGACACTAGGACCTGCTGAAGAGCTGGCAGTGTTAAGCGTCGAGTTCAACGTCGTTTTTGGTGTCTGCTGCTCTGTTCCAAATCATGCGCTGTGAATTTGAGGAGAGCGGTGCTAGCTGGAGGCCGACTCCTTGGAGAGCCCTGGAAAGTCACAGACGAGCCCCACTCGTGGCATCGCTCGCACATCCCGCTCATCCCTTCACTCCAGCCCTGCGTAGCGAGCAGCAACCCAATGCTCCACTTGCTGATTTGGAAGGTTTCTGCCTTTGTCACCCCTGTGCCAGCACACTTTGCAAAGCAAAATGAAGAGGGAGGGCATAGAGATGTATTTGAAAAGAAAGAAGAGAGCAACAAAACCTGCCTGGATGCGACCCTATGAGACAGGCTCTAGGGGTTCCTGCTTGAGCAGGGGGTTGGACTAGATCTCCAGAGGTCAACCATTCTGTGATTCTGTGAACTATGTGAAGCTCAAGAAATGGGCAGTCATGGTTTGGTCTGGATGTACCAGTGTGGGGCAGAAGGAGGGTTCCCAAGGCTCATGTTGGGAGATCACCAGCCACCTCAAGCCTCTCAAGCAAGACAGTTCCTTGTCTGCACACCCCAAGGAGATTCTTCCTCGCCAGTTCAGCACTGTCAGGACAAGGAGCTCCTGGCCCTGCTGGGTGCAAACCTCCAGATACAACCAGACTTAAGGTTTCAATAGTGAGCCCCATTGCACAAGCAGGGTCTCTAGAGTGAGGTGGCACCAGAATGGGGGCTTTCAGTGTCTCCGTTTTGGACTAGAATATCTGAGTTCTACCTCAGTCCCTTTGTAGGTGCAGCCAAGAGCAATTACAGCCTCCAGTGAAGACAGAGGGTGAAGCACGTGTGCAAATCTTGGCCCGAATCACGGCTCATGTCTTGAGCTAGCACCGAGTGACGCACGGCACCTTGCAGGGGCTCTCTGGACCCAGGTGTGTTTGGCCGCCAGTTAGGACAGATGGAGATGAGATTATGCCAGAGGAGCTGCTGGCTCTGACTCCAACACAGCTTTGAAACAAATGCAGATAAATCCACAGCGTGCAGCGGAGCTGAAGCTCTCGGCAGAGCGCTTAGATTGTTCTGCAGCCAAAGCAAACACATTTGCACTGTAGGTTATAGAAGGCTGTTAAACCAGCCGTGCAACCAACTCCTCCAAGCCAAAAATGATCTTCTTTCTCTATACTGGAGCATAACACCTACAATGACCCTGTTAAAGTTCATCAGTCCTCATGCTGCCCTTGAAGGATGCATATTGTAAATAAAAACAATTAACATTTTAAGCAGCAGCAGTCTCTGGATTTAGTGCAGCATTGTTATTTTTTTCATCAGCCCTTTTCTACTTGTGATTTATTTTTTTAATCAGCCCTTTTCTAGTTGTGATTGAGTCCAGTCGTGCCCACAGTAAAAGTGAGAATAGGAAGGATTCTGCCGTAAGTCTCTTACACCTGACTGAAGCAGAAGACGAGGGCTAGAATAAGGACTAGAAGGGGTTTCTGTTTTTTATTTAGGGCATTACCCTGCAAGCACTTACTGCTCAGCACCACACTTGCTTGCCCAAGAAGCCCTTTTGAGACCTCATCTCCTGTAGGCTGTTAGGTCTCATGGTCTGCACTGGTTTACTGAAGAGCAAGACCTGAACTCACTCTCTGCTGCAACAGAAGTTGCAAGTGTTTGGGGATGGCTGCAGCAAAACAGAACCAGACCCGTTTCATGGGTCATTCCTATCTACACGTAGCGTTGCTCCAGCTGCCCGTGTTCTTCACGCAGGTCTTCTGATGCCCTCTGGGTGCTGTTCCAGCTGTGTCTCGGCGCAGGGATGGCAGACAGACGTGCAGGGGTGATGCAGGCGGCCCCACGTGCCCCGTGCACCTCCCGCACGAGGAGCGGGCGAGTTGGGCACTGGGGCCCTACACGCCTCCCATCGGTGTCACTGCTGCTCCGCAGAGGCACGGAGCGGCACAGCACGGCCTGGGGATGGCAGACAAGCAAAGCCACTTCCTAGGCGCTGGGTAATTAGCAACAACACAAACCTGGAGAAGCATTAATTACTGAGCACCTGTCTCATGAGGGTTCTGGTCTCCAGCCTGCCTTGGGACTAGTGAGTCACACTTAACTTGCAGCACCAAACTCTGGCCTAATTCCATCACAGATAAGTTACTACCTTCAGTACCATAAGTCCCGGTCCAGTGCAGCCCTAGCAGGATTACCGAGAAGCTGCAGGTGAAAATATGTTTGCTCCCTCTCTACAGCAACATGCATGAGAACTTGTAGCAGCTCCAGCAAGGGGCACATCTCCCAAGGCAGGACACGTTGTGGGTTTACACGGACAAGCAGCCCTCATGCCCCCGCTGCTGCAACACCCGGCAGTATCATCTTGATCTCCACGCTGTCAGCAAACCAGTCCTCAACGCTGCCCACATCCACGCGGCGTCCCGCGCTCTGCCACAGCACCAGCGCCTTGCGCAACAACCAGACAAGCCGGATTACTCACTGACACATGATTTCCTCAGGATTAAAAGCGTATCAGAGATCAGGACTTCTGTGTCAAGACAGGAACGCCCAGTATTAAACCAGGTAGGTTTGCATTTATAAGGGTTAGAAAATGTGCAGCCTTCTAGCCATAAACTAACTTTTAAAGGATGAAGAAAAATGTTTCCCCCGAGAAGAGACTACCCTGCCTTTGCTACCGTACAAACGAGGTGAACCACAGATCTAGGGAGTGTGCACTGCCCTGCTTACATGCTGGGGAGAGCTAACCATTAAAAAAATAAAAAATAACAACAAAAAAGCACACGTTTCTGTTCCTCTTCACTGGCAGCACAAACACAGCACAAGTGCGATACAACAGCACACTGGGCACCCAAACTGTTTATGTGGTTATTTATTTACTGAGACGATAGTCATGCCTCAAGGCCTCATCTTTGATGTCTGAAACTGTGGGCAAAATTTTCTGGAGGAAAATAATGACTTCCAGTATTCTCCATCCACCATGGCATTTGCCCAGGGTCATGCAGATGGGAAGCTGCAGGGGGAAGCGGTGCTGGGTGGGACGAGCCCAGGGACACTTGCCTGCATCTACTCTCCAGTTTCATTTTCACCAACATTAAGGGCTAGATCCAGTAAAATCCATGGCAGCTAACCCCTCTGTGGGGCCTTGACCCAAAGTCATTAACTATAGATGCAAAACAACCCAAAAGGCATCTTCGCTGAAAGAAAACCACTTGCTTGACATCTCCAGAAGGTGTAAAAATGGGGAGACAAAAAAAACCAACTCCCCACTCAATCAAAGAAAACGTAGTCATAAAGCAGCATTTGCACAGCTAGAAGAGGATGGAGCTGCCTTTGGTTACTGAACATGCTGTCACAGCTAAGGAATAGGAAAGATTAACCAATAGCACAAACCAAACTTGTTCAAAGAATTGAACAAGAATTTAGAAGTAGCATTTTAGATGCAAAACACATTATAACAGGTGGACAAACCCACAAATGGACAAATGGACAAGACTCCAAGGTCAAGAGGATATGCACACGTGATGCCCTGAAACAAGGGATGGTGGGTGCTAAAATGGGGAACGCTCCTGCAATCTGGAGGGAGCTTCAAAGGGCTGGACAAAATTCACATATCTCCATGCTTCAAGCAGGCCCATGGATGCAGCGCAACAACTGAAAGACCAACTTGGACATGCTGAAAGGCAGAGAGGGAGGTTGCCCACCAGTAGGAAAGGCCACAAGAAGAGCAGTGCTGAGGCACAGTGAGCGCAGCCTCAAAAAAAATATGTTATGCCAAGTAACTGATTGCATCTAATTGAATATTTTAGGCAAATGAAAGCAAAAATGCTAGCGGGAATTTCAGTGTGTATAGTGAGCAATATCCTGTATTCCTTCTAAAGGGGTAGCAAAGGAAAGGCAGGCAAGAGCCCTTTTCCAAACTGAGCGCCAGACAAAATATATATCAGTCCTCGTTTTTGGCAGCAGGAGCTAGACTTTACGGGCCTCAGTATAGTCCCAGGGAATCTTTCACCTTTCCAGAGCGCCCCTGTCCAAGCTCTGTTTAATGCTGTCTAAAAAAGCAGTGATCCAGCTGAATCCCTCGTTACAACGTGAACACATCACACGATTTGCCATGGAAATATGCCAGTTTTGCTGTCAAGAATCCAGGGGAGGAAAGACACAAGCCACACTCAGGTTTAGAAGCTCACAAAGTCTCACATCAACATTTCCTTCAGTCCTCACTTGTTTGGGCAGGAGCTAAAAAAAACACAGAAGTTTGGTCAACAGCTTAAGGCTGTGCTTGGTTTCCACTTAAACCTAAATGATCTGCACCAAACCAATTCCAGATTTGCTCCGAGGATTTGCAGACTTGAAGGAATCAGCCAGGGAGCCTGTATGAAATTTAAGCCCAAGCCAAAGTGTGGTGAGCGGAGCACAGCTCAGCTCCCAATGAAACACTCTTGGTTTCCTCTAGCCTGCTCTATCCCCACTGCCCCCGGGGCAGGACCGCATGCTGGAGCACACGGAACATAGTGAAACATGGACATTCCCAGCGGCCGTGCCCAGCTCCAAGGCTGCCGTACAGCACGGTGCTGCGGGGCTTCTTCCCATTGACTCTTCCTAGGCACATCGTGCAAGTGAGTGGGAAAGCAGCTGGAGAACAGGGATGGAAGCAGAACCTGGCTGGATCCTAATGAGAGCCATGGGGGCTGCAGGACTCTCACCCAGCAAATCCATCCCTACGAGCATTATCCATGAAAAGCGCCGAGCGCAAAGGAGCCAGATGAGGCAAGAAACCAGGAATGAAGAGTAGGCATTTTTCGGCACTATTTTGGTGATGTAGGAAAAGAAAATAAACAGAGTGTTACACTACTCAAAAGCTATGCTGAATTTCTCCAATGACCATCCTAGATCCAGCTCAGTGTGGTGATATATTGTTTTTGAGGGCTCCCAACAGCATTCCTGAAACAGGACCCTGCACTGTGACTCCTTTAAGATCAAGAGCCTGCTATCAATGCATGGCAGAAGTGTGTGAATTGAAGGGGCGGGAGTGAACTTGCCTGCAAATAAACAAAATATAGTGTTCTATTTTGAGGCACAAGTGTGAGCAGATTGCAGTGTTGGAGAGGGCTCTGTCAGCCCCTTGGACATAGGCCAGTTCAATGCAAAAAATAAAACTAAAAAATGGAGTCAGGGTAAAGCTGTCAGTTTATGCTCAGGATGCGCAGGGGTTGCTGCCTCCACTGCTGCACAGACATGGATGGGAAGAGCTGCATGCATAAGAACAAGACAACAGTAGCAGCATAAGCAGATTTAGCCCGACCTCACGTGCTCACATGAAAAACTCCTTCTCCGCAGGCCCTGCGAGCAGCTGCCGGACAGCAGGGCTCAGCTCCTTGCAGAGCTGAGCAGCATCCACAACCCCCGGAGGATCCAACCACGAATCAGCACAAGGAAGGAGAGCGGAAGTTTCGTGACTTAAAAATGTCTTGTGCGGTGCTGGGGCAACCTTTGACTTTAGGCGCAAAGAAAAACAGAATAATTTAGCTCCTCACATGATTTCTCCCAGTAGGATGGAGCTTCCTCAATATCTGCCTACCTGGTAGCTCAAATGATGCTTCTTTTCTCTCCTACCCAGTCGTACAACCAGGGGAGGCAGGCAACGGGTTAGAGTCTGAGCTTCTATGAGAAAACAAACATGATATCTACCAAAACATCAAATTTGGATGTTTTCTCCTTTTCTTGTTATAGTTATTCAATCCTTGCATGGCTATAAAAGTCCTGATATTTATTTTAAACATGCAGAAAACTTTGTGTACTAACGGGAGGTACTCCCTCAAGCTTAAATTCATTGCAAGTCTTGGGACCCCAAAAAGGGAGTGAAAACTGACTTCTGCCAGAGAATTTAATAACGAGCACAGAAAGGAGGGCTTCTGCTGACAGACACTGTTTCTGTAACCTCCAGACAGAGAGGGCAGAGGGGATGGGGAAGATCAATAGACCTGGAGTGTGTGTTTAAGTCAGCGCGTCTCTGATCATGTTTCCTTCGGGGCCTGGATCTCTCTCTCTCTTTTTTTTTTTCTCCTTTTAAACCAGGAAAAAAAATCGTACTTTCCAGCCTGGAAAATTAAGTTAACACGTAGGTCTCCAGCTCTAGCAAAAGAAGAAAGAAGAAAATCTGCATCTTCTTTACCCATTTGCACGGCTGTGAAACAGAGTAGCTGATTTACAGTGCTGTGACTAAGAATACAGATTTTCATTTCAAGGGTTTTCATACAGATTAAAAAAGTTTTCACACTCTTTTGGTCAATACTGTACTTTACTTTCATGTATTGTATTTAACTGCATGTAAAAACATTCGTAAAATGATGAGTAGGGCTGTTATTTTTACAGCAAGGATTCCTAAGAAAATGAGTCATATGCAGCAGCACAGCCCAGTCATTTGTCCCTTCCCCCTTCAGCTCCCCTCTCATGTTGACTGTCAAGGCCCATTTCAACCACATTTGATAAGGAACCGACATCCGAGCATATTTGACTCCTTTTAATTCTGCAGTGTTCAGAGCTTCTCTAACACCCCAAACTGCAGCCTGGACTTCATCCCCCCAGACATTACAGAATTAAGCAGGAACCTACTGGGGTTCATTGCTCCACTTTGGGACTGCTCCTTGGCATTTACTTCCACGCCCACATGTGGGTCTCAAGGAAAGCAAGGTTATTTTATCAGCCTAAGAACTGTCAAACTCAGTTTCTGCCACGGTTTGTTTGTGAATGGGGAGCAGGCTGGTGCAAGAACATGTGCTTTAGTGTTCTGCCTTTGAGGGGTTTGAGTTTATATTCCCACCACCTCCATCCTATCTCAAAGGGAAGATTTTACACTTCTGTTCACTCCATTTTCCAAATCCCACCAGACACCTTTGGTGCCCAGGGGGTTTTGTGCACCAGGAAATGCGGTCGGTCTCGCAGGTGGCCCCGTGGGACCCCCTCAGCCCTCGGTCTCGCAGCTCCGTGATGGCAGCACAGCTCAAGGTGACAAGGGTGTCGGGAGGGAGCTGCTTACAGACAAGGTCTGTCCCTTTCCAGCTAAAGCCACTATTTATGTACAGCTTAAACACAGGACACGGCCATGCCAGCCACCAATCCTCAGATCTGACGTGTAACATCCCAAAGCCATTTGTCACTCAGCACCCTTATCCGGGATCCAATACCTAAGCCACTATGCAAACAACCTAGTGGTTCCTTTTTCCCTGCTTTTGTACGTTTCCAACCGCCTTTCTCAGCCCGTCTATTCAGCAGCCTCAATTCACCCCCACAGGGATCCCCATCTCGGCTGCTCCATCAGTGCCACCACTGTTTACCCGCGACACCCTGGGCATCCACCACATCCAGGTCCGTCTTCATTCCCGCATCCATTCCCACACAAGCCAGTGGCGCCACCCGATCCACGACCTCTCTACGTCCCGCCGAGAGCAGAGCCCTAGCGAGCTGCTGGGGCTGCCTCTGCATTTTAAACAGCTCTACCCAGCGCTGGTCAGCTGAAAAGGGCCTATTTCTGCAGAAAAGGAGATGACATCAGCCTGGGCAGGATAACCATGACAACCCTTCCCAGATCAGCAGGGCCACATGCATATCTGAATAAGCAAGCAAAGTTTAACTCCCAGCAACTTTCCAGGCACGACCTCCAGCTTTAATCGCCAGAGCAAGTGCTTCTACAGGCTCGTGCGTTTTCACGTGTTTTACCTAAGCTACCATGTCTTTTTTTTTTTTTTTTTTTAATGAATTAAAAGTGTTTTGAAAGATCTGGAGAAGATGGTGGCGCTGGAAGAAAGAAGTCTTCAAAAATGGCATTTTGAATTCCAACCCAGCTCAGGGCTGGTGTGTAGACAGTCAAGGTGCCAGCCCTCAAAGTCTTGCTCAAATTGCTCTCCAGTAGACTCACACCAACACCAAGCAGCTGATTCCTAGGAAATGCACCTCGGGATTTGGCGGAGGATGGGAGTTCATAAATCAGGCTCCTTGCCTTTAATCAGCTTGTAGAAAAGCAGGGAAATGAAGATATTTTAGAGCTTGGATTAGATCCAAAACCACAACAAATCTGTCTTCTAAACAGCATCTTCATAGGTGAAAGGCTCCACCTGATCAGTATATTCTTGCTCAAAGTGGCCTGGAAAGATTCTTTTAAAGAAGTTGCTGTGCAGAGTCAAGACCACATAATATGTGCTGGACCAAGAGAGGTTAATTCTCCAGTGCTTCAGTTTTGCAGTGTGGTTGCATGCTGGAAAGACCCACGCTATTATTTTCTGTGCCGCTGCTTTCCAACATATAAACTCTTTATTAAAATAACTAAGTGTAGGAGGATTAGCTTGCTGGATCCAGAATCTCTTACTCCCCAATTCTTCATAACGGTGTATTTATCAAACACATGTGTCCCATTTGGGGGCAATTTAAAGTTGCCTAGTACATAAATGCTTCATTAAAACAGCTGCTCACAATCTGTTAGGATAAATATTTTCCACCCATTTCTGATCATCATGAAGGAAGCCAGCACCAGAGTCACGGATCCAAGCAGCCTGCGCGTTGGAGGTGTTCACAATTTACATTCACATGTATATTTTAAGCCCTGCGCTTGCTCTTCGGGGCTCATTTCCCATAGCTGAGGAAGGCAAGTTTGCACTGCTCGGGTCCTTCCAGATTAAGGAACCTCAGAGAGATGGGGCCAACTGGGAATGTGGAGTTTTGGGAGACCTACTGAGCACTTCGGTACAGCAGAAACTCATTGGTTATAGGCACACGGACACGTTAGTCCAGCGCTAATGTGACTTGTTGCAGGAAGGAAGCACTCTCTTCCACACGGCCTGCCCCATCCTCATGCTCCAGCTCCAATCTTGCACCAACCCTGGTGTTCATGCAGCACAGCACATGAGGAACTGGACCAGGAAACCAGCCCATCTGAAAACAATCTCCCTCTCCTTTTTCTTCTTATGGAAATATTTACTACAAGTTAAAAAATTGCAGCTGATCCCAATGAAAATGCTAAACACTGAAGATGCAGCCCGGGTTACACAGCTCCAATGCTAACAAACATTCCGGTCTGAAAACAGCGGGTTGAGCATCACTGTTGCACCGCACGGTCAGTGTCACATCGCCTGTAAACACCATCCTCGTTTGGGACACATGGGTGTTGCTGGAAGCAGAGAGGTCTCCTCCCAACACAGCCCTCTCAGTGCTGAACAAAGACTTGTCCCGGGGCCCAAAAGAACCGTCTGACTTGGAAAAATTAATTGTGCCCGGGAAGCCAGGCTCCTCGGGATCAGGAGGCCCCACTGCACTGTTCATTAAACCACTGTCCTCCTGGAGTAACTGCAGCAAAGTCAGCAGGGTCACATCAGACTCGGTCTGCGGCTGGGGGTGAAACCTGAACCACCGTCTCAGATCATTAATCCTGTTATCTGGCTGCCTCCCTGCATCAGCCTGGAGAGGGGGAAGCTCTTTATCGCAGTGCTGTGCCTCATGATGAAATAATTCAGCTGGATTAAATCAGCTCTCTGGGTACATCAATCACACTATTGTCCCCCCAGCAGGAAGCACCCAACCTCAGCCTCTAGCCACCTCTGCTCGACCTGTATACCAAGGACTTCCTTGCTCGTTTTGCTCGCATCTGTATTTTTCACTTACTTACACATGCAGATGCATTTTGTGAGCAAGAACAATTAAAATACGGTAATGAGCAACAAAGTCAATAGCTCTTAAAGGCATAAAGTGTCTAGGAAATGCCGGCAGTGATCCTTAGTGAAAGCTTCACTAGAAGCATCTCATAACTTGTTATAAATATGATAAAATGTGGAGGTTCAGAGCTTGTGAAATTACCACCAAGTGCCTGCTTGACTTGAAATCTCACCCAGAGGCCCAGATCTTTAAAATCATCAACTCCCATTGACCCTGCAAGCCTTGTGCAGCAATCCACCTCGGCATATCCAAAACCACCTCCCAAACACCATTGTGCTGTCAAAACCACCAGACAAGGCTATGGACCAACATTTCTGCTGGGGCTGCATGGGGGCCCTTGTATGGAATCGCTTTGGTGTTCTCCAGGACATTTGTGCTCCTTCACAAAAGGAGTCCAGAACCACCAAGAGGTTTAATCTCAGTAACCCTTATCGGGGCTCACACCGATGGATTCACTGCTCCTGTTTAACTGTACGCAGAGGGACTCCGGGAGAGCGAAGTAAAGGTGATCCCAAAGGATCAGCTGTTGGATTCCATTCTGGGGGTCAGAATCACAGTGTGTGGATTTTACAGGAGCAAAATAAGACTTTGTGTGGTGTTATTAGCTCTCCCAATGCAGAGATAAACCATGACTCCCTTGCATTACCCCCTTCCAAGTGAGAGGGGTGAGAAACATGATAAAAAAGCATTCCCATTTGAATTCGTGCTCATTATTCTTTTTCTTCTTCTTTCTCCCTCTCACAAACACACATTTGCTTTGTGCCTCAGGTTAACAAAACCCACAAAGCCCTGCTTTGCCAAAACCACAGCATTTTCCTTGATTTGGGGTCAAAACTGACAAGTTTTGCCTGTTTTCCTTCTGCAACTATCAATCTCCTCAGGTTCACCCTTGAAGCACCTCAGTTACACCGAGAAGTTCACAGACCTGGCACAAGCTTGGGGATTTATTATTAAACCTGCCAGATTTCAGGTTTGATTTATGAGGCTTTCGGCGAGGCCTGTTATCGAGTAGAGACAGGCTCGGCAGCGCACGCTGGGGGGGACTCACAGAGCTGGAGGCTTTGAAGCTCGGAAGGGCCGCGTCCAGCTAGCCTGACCCCGCACGAACACCAGGCAGTTCTGTGTCTACCACCAAGAACAGGGTCATATCTTTTAACAGCTCTGCATTTTGTTCCTGCGCCCCTCCGGAGTTTCACGAGACCTGGAAAGAACTCGATAAAACAAAGCAATAGGGGATGGACAGCACTGACCTCCTTGCTTGGCTCTCCTCCCTTTGCCTGTTGCTTGACAGCTTGCAGCAGTGATGCTGGAGGCAAGCAGCCAACGCTGGATTTTGCTGACATTGCTTTTTGCAGCCGCAGGTGCTCCCTCACAGCCTTTTTGTATTCAAATATACGCATCTTTCCACGTGTCCCCCCAACTAGAGCCCCAGGACCTCACTGGCAGGCACAGACATCTCACCTCCCATGGGGTTCCACCAGCCCCATGAGCTGCCAGCTGCTCCTTTGTGGAAGAGAAACATGTGGCTGCATCCTGGAAAACATCTTGGGTGAGATGAGAAAGACCTAAATGAACCACATGTGCCCTTTTCTCAATAGATTTTCACCAGGAAAACTGCTTCAAAATCTCTTTCTGTGGTAGCCAGAGTGGTGCCTTAGATTTCCAATGCTATCTCAACCATAAGCCCAGCTGAGACCTTAAAGCTCACTCTTTCTTTGCCCTGCTCAGATAGACCTTATCTGGCATTGAGCACTACATGAACCACAAGGCGTTTACTTATCGTACACCAGCACAGCCCTAAACACCAGGAAATGCTGGGCCGAGGTATGTCCATAGGCTCTGGGCCAGTTGTGCCGGATGCTCCGGGGAAGGCGACCCCCGCCAGGACTGCTGCCAACACAACCTGCACAGGAAATAAAATTTGGGAATGACTGACATAGGTTTGTCTTTCAGGTTGATGGAAGCCTCCCAAGGCTGCAAAGCAGCGAGCAAGTGTGGACAGGAAAGCGTAAAGCCCTGCTCCGGAAAGCAGGATTTTTTTTTTCTTTTGTCTCCGAGCCATGCATCAGGCATAAAACAGTTAACATGGGCTTTGGATTTGCAGAGTGGCTTTTCCACCTCCAGTTTTATTTATTTATTTCCCCGTTTCAAGCCAGTTCCAAGGACATCACAGGCAACCTGCGGAGCCAGAGGGTGAGCTGCTGCCAAGGGCTCGGAGCAGCCCGGGGCCCCGTTCGCAGCTATAACCACATTTCATCCTGCGCACAAGCGGGAAGGGGGTGCGAACAGGACAGGGAGGCGGAAGCAAACGCTGGCAGCGGCCCAGACGCTGTGTTAAGGAGATGGTAGCAGAGATAAGCCACTTGGCAACTGGTTTGCACCGTGCCCTCCGCTTACGAAGCTCAGCTTGGCTGGCCGGGATGGCAGGCTGCCCCATAGCGCCCCAGGTAGTCTAGTCAACCGGGAACATCCCAACGGGAAGACGTGGCGCAGCCGAGCTGCCGCGTGCTCTTCCCTGCCAGTTTCGGTGAAACTCTTGCTTAAGCAGAGCTTCAGCACGAGACCTGCCCAGCACCAAAGCATTGGACCCTCATTTTAAAGTTCCTGAGGGCAGCGAGCAGAGGGCATCCGGCGCACAAAGTGGGTGGTATGCCCGACTGCCAAGTTTTCCAGCTCAATAGCACCATTCCGGTCTTTTTTTAAGGCAAACAGCTGCAGTGCAATGGCCCACAGAAGCTCCACAGGAGCCCAGGCCCCATACACTGCTATGCAACTGCGGATGAGCTGCCCCAGGTCTTGCAGCACCTCAGAATAGGTGGCTAATGGTAGTGCAAATTCTTCATTTTTACACTGTTTGGAGCAGACAGTGCCAGAGCAAGGCTTCAGTAACTGCACTCTATTTAAGTTTTTAAAAACCTGCTGTGCGATCAAATGTTATTTCACATTTAGAATAACTGCAAGAAACTCCTGATTTGAGTGAAAAAGCAAAATTATGACCCCCACACAGATTTTACCTCCAGTTATGTTCCTTATCCCCTTTAAGGCAAGCTGACCAAAACATAGAAACCATAGTGCAGAGTGTTACATTGCATTTCTGCATGCAGTGAACTGTGGCCCCTGTCAAGCTTCAAAAGCCCCAAAGCAGCAGCACTTGCCTCTAAACTCATTTACAGCCTCATTGCCATGATTCACTATTCTGATAGTGAATCTGCCATAAGCAGTCACAAACTTGTGATGGTTTTTGCACACCTGCTCTGCCTCCTCACAAGCATCCCTCAGCCCTGCCTCATTGCTACTTGGTTTCTTGTGCTCAACCTGGTGCCGTGGACTTGCTAATTCACAGCTAAATCCATCAGTGATGACAGATGGGCAGTCACAGCAGAGCCAAGGAAAGTCCCGTCCCTGTTCCACCATGAGCTTTATCTACCTGGCTGCATCAGCATCGTAATTAAGGTTGGTAATTAAGCTGGTAGAGCTGCAAGAGAAAAACAGCGACACAGCAAACGCCCTGCACTGCCAAGCAATTCAGAGTGACCAGTGAATGTAGGAGGTGTTTTAGGGTGGAGGGCAACAAAATAATGATTGTTATTAATGCATTTATGTGATGTGACCCCACATGCACAAAACTGGGAAGTTACTGACAACATTCTATCCAGCAGCCCAAAGCAGATCTCTTCAACACAAATGTTACAGCTCAAAAAGGAGATGCAGAAACCAGGAGGTGAAATTCTTTGGCCAGAACTTGGAGAAAACATGATTGCATGACCAGAACAGTCACTTCTTGGACCTAAACTGGGGGAAACTATGAAAATACTTAAGCATGTGCTGAAACACTTGGCTCAACAGTTTGAAGTCTGAAGGAGACTGGCCTATACTTGCTATTCACATTTTGAAATCCTTCGCCTATTACTCATTTCTTTTTCACTCTCTAGCTGAATGGCTTAATAAATTAGTTTTGTCCCAAATAATTCCACATTCTCATCTGTTCTGTGCATTAATTCTCAAAAGGAGCTTCAGTAGAGGATTTCTTTATCTATGCATTCATCAGCTTCAACTCCCCAGTGAGGTCATTTCCGAAGTTTTTAATAAAAAGAGACTTTTGATTCTTGGGGTCATGTTGCAAATTACATTTTCACTAATCTAGCAGAGGTCAAAAAAGAAGTCAGAGTCAAAGAACATCTCTGACTCTGCACCACACGTGTGTCCGTAGGATTTAAAAATACACAGTTCTGCTGTTATAAATAGAGCATTCTTCTCTAAAGCCAAAGCTCCCAAAGTCCAGGAAAACATCCTTTTATTTAGTTTTATGATTATGCTTCTTATCCCAGTGATCAGGGTGCCCTAAAGGGGATGAGAGCTGCTCTTGGGGCCAGCATTCCACCCCTGCTATTTTTATATTATTGGAGGGTCAACATCAACATCAGAGTTACTTCCTTCGTCTGACACTCAACAGGCCAACTCTTGGAAGAGACTGTTAGCAATCTCCTGAAGAAGAGACTAAGAGCACAAAAGTCAAAAAAAAAAGAGAAAAGATGAAGTCTTCCACTGAGCACTTTTCAAGAAGGTTAACATAGGAATGTACTGCATTATCCTAAATCCTGGATTGGATATCATGATCTTTTACACAGAAAGGTGATTGGAGCCATAGGAAATAGCTACTGCCCTACATAGGAATTGGGGCTCTTCCCCTTTCACAAGTTGAATTGCACTGACTGCACTAGGAGCACACAAAAGCAGAGGAACAATTTGGATCATAGGAAAGCACTCATTAAAAGTACTCGTTTTCTTACTCACTTTCTATTCAATAAGGAGGTGGCTGAAGTTAAAGGGTGTGCAGCAGGCCAGCAACATTCCACCTTATCCAAGGGCTACATTGGTCATGTGGGTTTTGGAAAATATGGTCTAGCAAGTGACTGAGGAAAAAAATGTGATGTGGGAAGAAAACAGAGACCAGGCAAGACTAAAGCATCCTTTTTAAAGGTATTCCTTCAGGTAGTGGACGTGTATTCAGGTCTCCATAGTGCTCCAGGCGAAAAGTCCCTTTCCCACCTTTAAAACTTTATGATTTCCCTTCATATGAACGAAGAAAATGATGAGACCTCAGTTGGTTTCCTAATTGATCCTACTTTGGGGTGATCTTATATCATGTCCTCGAATGTCTCCTTTTTGGGTGGTCCGAACGTCACATGGAAAAGAGTCCTGTGAACAAGCTCACAGGTTCTGCTTGGACAAACAGGAAATTGTGTAGAATATCCCAACAATTCTCCTCCCTTCAGAAGGGCTACAGAAACCAAAGTTTTAAAAGGACGTTTTAGTTCTTCCAGAGATCAGACAGGCAAAATGTCCAGAATCATTTTAATTCCTATTTTTGAATAGAGAAGACACAAAAACTGCCTTATTCTTTAAATTTGGTTCACAGAGGTTCATAAGTTCATGAGAAATTCAGAGATTCATAAAATAAAGACGTATACCAAATATGCCATGGCTTTCCATGTCAGTGTCATTTCTGTGCGAGGTTGGGCCATGTAATCACTGGAAGAGAAATGGTGTAAATCCTGAAATAACAGAAGTACACATGCTCTTCTGAGGTAAAAACTAGAGCAGAAGCAGGACACCTTCAGCTTACTTGGGAGCACTTTACAATGTTGAAAAAAGAATTGTGGGACAGTACAGGCATTAAATGCCTTTAAGGACCCCAGATTTGCAGAAACCAATCTATGCTGTGTAGATATACTGCATTTTTTGGAACTCTTCTGTTCCTGTCTTGATGCCAGGAGATTAAGAGAGTGTTGAGTGGTGCTCAGCCTCTTGGGGGGTCATTAACATTGCATGCAGTAATGGAGTTATTTTCACTGGCTCAAGCCACCCTCGCCTGCTGACGAACACGACAGGGTCAGAGGAAGTCACTGTGATTGTACGAATACGTCCCTCAGGGTAGATCTTCCCTCTCCTTTCTCCAGGAGACCTTGGGGCTCCCAGCAGAGCCCAAAGCCAGGCTTCCAAAGCCCAAGTCAACATTGTCCACCAAAGCAAATGCTTTAGAACTGCAGTAGCATTTCAAGTTGTGTGTTTTGGGAGCAGAGCTCTTGAAACTGGTAAAGTTTGCATAGGATATGCATTGCCAAGAACAGCGTTCACTATACATAAACACAGACCACTTGCGCCTGCTTGCACATACTTGGACAACTCCCGCCTGGAAGCGGCTCTCCATGACCCTGAAGCTCCATTGTTGCGCACAGAAGCTAACACCCAAGGGCGAGAGGAATCTAAGGACTTGTGTGAAATGTAGAAGTGAGGTGCTTCTCCCCACCCTCTTCCTATGCTAGTTCTGCCCTGTCCTGGCCAGGCCCTTTGGCCTTAAGCTAACCTAGCTGATAAGGAAAATCCTCAGGGAGCCAATTCGTCCACTGGAAACACTGGGATCCACCCCTATTATGACTTTATCGAGGATCCTTTCCATGTTTTTGCACTAGGCAAGACAGCAAGAGCAGATGTGCCAGCATCAAGCCCAGCACCACCAGGCACGGAGGCAGGACACGACACCTGCTTGTTGAGAGAGAACACCAGAAAGCAAGAACCGTGAACAACCCGCCTGGAAGACTGGATTTGAAGCAGGCACGTGCAGTAAGAGCAGAACTCAGAAGGGCCCTGCAGAGCAAAGCAGGAGCTCTCAGCAGACTGTCCCCACATGGCAGCCCTTGGCCTGCACTCGGTGTGTGCCACAGCACGAGTCTCAGTCTGGGGCACGGTTAGACAAGGCAGTTGTGGGGTCCATCCCCACCCACACCTTATAACCCTGGCTCTTTCCAGATCTTACTTCCCTCCTCTGCTGGGCACACACATCAGCACCAAGCCTGACACCCCACCCATGGGGACGGGTGGCACTGTGTCCTGGAGCTGGATAAGAGCCACTTGGCAACCAGCCTCTTCAAGACCTTGCCTTGATATAGCTAGACTGTTTTCTCTACCTAAGACTTCAAGAACCTCCTGGTCCCTCCCTGTCACGTTATCTCCTTTCATATCCTGACCTTTCTGCAAGAGTGAGGCACATGCAAAAGAAGTCAACTTTTCCCCCACTTTCTGAACAAAGGGCCCAACAGGAGATCAAAGTACACCGTAATTTAGCCCATGGAATAATAAAAGTCGATGAGAACAATGTGCTGCTGACGGGGGAGTTGTGCTATACAGCAGCAGGGAGGAGGGCGCAGGCCAAGGCTGAGAGCGTTTCACGGCCCTGGAGGAGACGGGACAGTGAGCAGGGCGCCTGCGGAGAGGGAGCTCTTGTTTGTTTTAAGAAAGTTTTTATTTTAAGAAGGGACTATGGTTGAAACCACAAAACCAACAATATGAATATTTATGGGGCCAAATTCAGTAGTCCCAGACCCAAGCACGACTCCCACTGACTTTAATAGTGGGAATACTCCTAAAGATAGCCTGCCCCGACCACCATCTCACTCTTCATCGCCAGGCGTGGTTGTCTTCTCCCCTTCCCTTTGCTATGTGGACATTTGGCCTTGTATTCAAATCTGTTTCATATCTTTATGCCCCAGTTCCCCTCTCCGTGAGCTGGCTATGGTAAAACTAGCTTCCTTCAGGAAAAGAGGTCATGTGGGTGGAAAGCCTCTTGGAGTCTCCAAACACAAAGCAATAGGAACATATAGCACATCCCATGGCCCCTGGGAGCTGGCTGCTGTGAAGGGACAGTCCATCCCCTGCTTCACCCTCTTGTTTGTTTAGAGGCCTCTATTCATTCCAGACCAGGAACAAACTGACTCACCATCATCTAACATGAGCAGTTACATAACCCCAAGGCCCCCTCCCATCAAATGGGAGAGAGAATCAAATTGCAGGACAGAGTCAAAAATAACTCCCAGTTAGCAGAGATAACAGTTCAGTCCCCACCTCTAGCAACTGGCACCCTCTCAGCTGCACACACTTAACTCCATATGAATTTTTCCTATCTCACAGGGGAGGGGAGGAAGTGACAGCTCTGCAGATCCCAGTGAAAGCAGAAGGCTAATGGGTTAATGAGCTACCTCTAGCATGGCAAGAAGGAAGGACGAGAGTTTTCCTCCACCTGCCCTATGTTTGATGAGGTTCACAGGACCAGGGAAGGTCCTTCTGCATTCACCTTTCCCTTGCAGGGAATGGCACAAGTAAGCTGAAACGCTGGAATGACGCCATAGACCACAGGAGGATAATTAGATCAAATCATTGTCAGCACACATTCCTCACACAGTTTAAGAAACAGCTGAGGCTTTTGGAAAGCTGAGGTTGCTCTAATAGTGGTTGCATTTGGCCAAAGCAAGTGTGGCTTGCCGGCTCCCCGGCCTTTGCAGCAGCAAAGCAGTGGGTTGAAATAACCTAGTGAGCAAGCACATAATCACTTTGTGCTCTGAGGAGGAACTCTCCCTCTCCTGTTGCTTTGATAGAAGGCTGGAAGCAGAAACACCCAAACAAAACACACTCCAAGTTTGGATCTGACCTTATGAATTGGACAAAATTGAAGCAATCTCCTGTCCCTCCCTGGCAGGAGGAACAGGAGGTTCTTAGCACAGCTTAGCAGGTCCCACTACAACCAGGAGCAACCACCCTCCAGGGTCAGGGTTTGATTCCTGGCATCAGCAGAGCTATATGGTTAGATTCAGCAGATGAAGCAACCAGTGCAAAGCTGAGCCAGTCAAGCTCAAGCCAACACTTTCCTGAGATTTGAAAACATCCTTTTTGACATGTTTTATTTAAGCAATTTTGCACATTCTGCATTGTGCTGGATTTGGCATGTACCTGAGGTTGTTATACCCCAAGAGAAGCTGTTCTCCTCATGCCTCCACTCTAACAAAACCTGAGAGTGGTAGAAATCACCATTAGCTGCAACTCACAAGAATTTTGCAGAGCTCAGTGAGGACCAAAAGCTTCTAATGAGTTTGAGTAAACCCTGCATAGTCCTCTGAACTTTCCAGAGCTTCAGCAAACTATTAGACACAGTTCCTGGGACTTTGAAAGGCCCTTCACAAAGCTAGATACTCCTGTAATTCCAGGTGGGTTAGAGACATGACACCCTCACATTCCCATGACAGCAGCAGCCTTTTTCTTTAAAGCAAAAAAGCTCTATTCATTACTAAACTGATGGGAAAGAAGGATAACACAAGTTCTCTCACTACACACCAGCCTAAACCTGCAGAGGAGTTCATGAAGGTGCATCAGGAAAGGCGGGACAGATTTATCTAATAGCTTTAGCAATGGGAGAGGATGAATGACAGTTCCTTTCTTGAGGGGGAAAAAAAAAGGAGAGAAAAAAAAGAAAAAAAGAAAGAAAACCATTAATGCCTGATGTCAAAATGTTGTAAAACTGGCTTTTGACTCAGCACACCATAGTGTTGCTTGTAAATGGAGTATTTGGTTTGTGTGAGGTCATGAAATCAAACATGCCTCCACTTGCCCATTCTCTTGAGCACAGTCAGCTGCGAGAGAACATGATGCATGGATAGCATAGGGGAAGGTAAAGAGACTCATGTTTCATGCTGCTCATTTATCAGAGTTAAAATATATTTAGCCATTCACATACTTGAATATTCCTACTTGATAGCTTGAAATTCCTATGTTCTTGAGGGAGCGGGAAACATCCATTAGCTCCAGCTTTTTCTTTATAACCATAGCGCTCAGCAAGCGCACACAATTCCCTCCTGTTTTGCAGTCAACATCCCTATTTATAAGTATTAATGGACCTAAAGAACAGCAGAACTGAGCACTTAGCAGGGAGCTATACTGAACTGGAAATGAGACACAGACAAATGCTGGGAGGGTGGTGGAAGGCCTGAAGCACGAGGCATACAATGTGGTTCAAACAGCCAGACACCAGGAGGAATTGCTGGAATCCCTCCTGTTTATGTTTCCTGACATCTCCATCAAGTAAGGAGTAATTAAACACTACAGCAATTGGGTGATAGAATGATTTATTTTTAAAGCACCCTCACAGCCCAAGGCTTTGGGAAGCGTATGGAGACATGAACCATATTCCAAGGAGAAGGAGGGGAACATCACAACTATGTGTAGCTCCAGTAGTGGGCAGGCAGAGGTGCAGAAGGAGCTTGCTTTCTTTCACCATCAGCTCCATCTCGTTAATCTTTGAGGCATTCATTTACTTAAGGGGAACCAGCGTCCAGGGAGAGGTAAAAGTGGCACCAAAACATCACCACAATTCTTAATCATGCTTTCCAACATGAAACATCCCACTTGGAAAGCAGGGATTCCCTCTCTTCAGGTGCAGGTCCCAGAGAACAGGACCACTGAGGAGGAGAGAAAATTGAAAGGGCCAAACCAAGATGGAAGAACCTTATTCTTCCCAAGGTCACTGCCGCAGTCTGGGGTAGAGCCAAGAGGGAGTCTTCCAAACCTTCATTTGCTAAACTGCTGTGCATGGCAAGAAGAGCGATTAATCACTGCATTTCCTGGCTTTTCAGACAGAGGGGACCAAGGGGAAACATGATAACAGTGGTGAAGCACATAAGACCAAGGGTTTATTTCAGAAGGGACAAGCCAAGGCTGTAGCAAGGAAGGGTCAGGACAGCTGTTAAGAAAGACATTCCAACTGCAGGGACAGTGAGGACCACCTGCTGCAAGAACATGGTGGACATCATCATGAATGACTTGGCAACCTTGGCTTCAGGAGGAGCTGAGTGCTCCCTGGGGATCTTTCTCAGTCTCACATATCCTGAGCCATCTCCATATAAAGCCATGGAACTGAAAAACCCAAACCATCCTATCTGCCGTTGAAAGGGACAGAACAGCAGCCTGCCCTGCCATAGAGGAGGTCAGCAGACCCGATCCTGGAAGCCAAGGATCCTGGGAATTCAGCTTCACATTCAGCCCTACTTCACAGTCCGTTTATTTTACATGTTTATTTAACATCTACATGAATCAAGGCAATATTATTTCACCAAAAAAAAAAGAAAAAAAAAAAAAAAAACAGAAAACTTGGCTTCACTTATTCAAACATTTGGACAAGGAAGGAAGAAAGTCCAGCTCAGAATTTGGCTGTGTTAAAGAATAGGAATATGCAGTTATTACCCTGTTGTCAGGGGTTCAAAGTCAGCCCAATTGAAGGAACTGCATGCAATTGCCATCTGGCAGTTGTTTTGGGAACCTCCCTGAAAGAAGTCATGGCCTCAGCTCAGATCCAAGCAGATAAGAGTCCCCCAAGGACAGGGAGCAAGGCAGAGGGCTGAAACTCTTCCTGGAGAAGAAGGGAATGGAGCTGGGGCAGGGGGGGGCTGCAGACCTTAAAGAGCTGCAAGCACCCCAGCACAAGGGCACTTACACCTCTCTTGTTACACTCATTTACAAAACAGAGGAGAAAAAGCAAGAAAAGGGCATCAGACCCGTCATTGCCTCTTGACTGCTCCAAACCCACCAAGCTTTTACTCACCTGGCATCTCCCAAATGTTAAGTGCCCAGAATAACAAACACCCAGAGCAAAGGCCGATGAGGAAAAGGCTGATAACTGCTGCAGGATAACATCAGTGGCACGAGGTCATAAACTAGAACTGCTGAGTTCTTTAAAACAAAGTAGCTTTTTTTTTTTCTCCCTCCTCACTCTCTTGAGGATAAAATTAAAAACTAAGGCAGCTGCAGAAGCCTTATTTTTCTAGAGATTCCCAAGGCAACTACCATCTCTTGACTCTAAATCAAGACTGGAAGGGTTTTTGGAAGAGATGCATGTGACAAACGCAGTTAATGGGTTCAATAAGGGTTGAAATTCGCTGGCCCGTATTGTACAGGAGGTCACAGCCTGGGTGATTTAAAGTCCCTTTTGGTCTTCATATCTCTGGAAAAAAAACTATCAAGTCTCCCATATTAGAACTAAAAGAATTAACAGCAGCAAATAACAACTGTCAAATAGAGCCTTTGCTCACAGAAGAGCCATGAGTGAAGGATCTTTGGCTTTGCTCATTAACTGCATGGTTTCTAATTTGTTCTTTTGTTTTGGTCCTAGTTTTCATGCAAAATAGGTTTCCAGAGTCATGCAGTATGTATGCACATTTGTTGTATGCAGTGCTCAAGTATGTTATCTGCTTTTGACAAGGGGGTAGAGATCACAGAGATATTAAGTTCCTGCAAGATTTGCAAGAGCAGGAAAATGGGCAGAAGGGAAAGGGCTCCACTAATGATCCTAGTGAAAGAAAAGCACTAGCAGAAATCAGTCCTTCACACAGCAGGAAAAATCCCTGGAGGCAGGGATAATGGAGCCATGGGATACTTCGACCAAGGGGGAGAGAGGAAGGGAGTGGGAGGAAGCTTCCATCAGGAACTGCCTTATCCCATAGGATCCACACATCCACATTTACTTCTCTGGGCTTTCTAGCATCCAAGGAGCAAAAAAAAAACTCATGCTACAGCCTTAACACAATAAAACTTCAATGAGCCACCAGACACCGATCAATGGAAAACCAAGCTCTAGGAGTCTCAGTACTCACTGAATTACTTTCAATTATGGTTAATAAGCCACAGAGTGGATGGCAGAACTTCAGAGCAGCTCCAAGACTTCCCCATCACGGGGCCTGCAGCACGGATACCACCGGGAGCACTCACGGGCTGGGCCAGGGCCTTTGCAGCCTCCTGTATAAGCACCTCTAATGAACAACAGAGCTGCCTGCAAGGTTTACGCAGCCTCCGCCAAGGCACAGCCTAATTTAACAGCTTATTCTACCCCTGTTCTGCACTGGTGGGGAATAGAGGGGATCTCATCCACAGCCATTTAGAGTTTTCCTCTCATGGCTTTCACAGAAGACAGAATGTAAAGAATTTCTGCAGTGATCTCATGCTCTCCTGCTTGGCAAGCACCGGACTTGCACTGCAGTTCTGGGTGGAATTCGTAATTAACATGGCTTTTGCTTATGTCCCTTGTATGTGCAGCAATGGTGACATCAGCAGAGCCGTGAGAGCGGGGCTTGCTGGCTAACAAGTAGCTGCAGAAGCCAAAGAATGCAAAACAATGATTTATATGGATCCTATACAAGTGATCCAACTCCTTCCTGTGCCCATATTAAACTAGAGAACTTGCAGTATCCAATATCACATAAATTCAGACTGCTTTGTTGACATTTCTTTGGTTTTAATAAAGACAGCAATTAACACCATGTAAAGTAATCCATCGTGCTTAGAGTCATCACCATCTTGACTAGAAACCCAAATACCATCAAAGATTTAATGCATCTCTCTGGCATAAAACCAGAGTTGACCTAGGGAACACACACACAAAAAAACAACCAACATTCAGTTCTGCCATGGAAATCATGCAGGATAAATATGTGTCAGCAGGTGCAGGTTCACTCCTAGTTCACTCTTCCTAGTACAGCACAAAAAAAAAAATAAGAGAAATTAAGAGAACTCTTCAAAAACAAAGACAAAAACTCACACCTGACCTGAATTCCTTGACTACCCCATTCCTCTTTGTATACTAAATTTAATTTCCAGATAGAAAATTGCTCTGTGTCCAATATAAGCTTTACATTAGTGGCATTTCAAAGGAGCTCAAGCTTTTGGTGCTTTTTCCACATTTCAGGTGATTTCATGAGTCTGGCAGTGGCTGCAGCTCCTTATTTTTTCCAGGTTTATTCCATCAACATAAAACACTGCTTTCTTTCATTTGGGCAAAGCCCACAATTTCCTTTACGCTAAGTCGCTTGGAGCAGCATTTATAAGAACTGATCTGGCCAGCCAGCATGGAAAGCCTGGCTCACCTGAAATGTTAATGAATGCCTAAAATAAAGTGTGAATGGGACACTCAATAGTAGAAGCTGTGTTTCCATGGAAGAATCCAAAGTTTTAAAAAACAGGTGCCAGAAGCCCTTAGTCCTCCTCCAGACTGGCAGACCTGCCTGTCTCCACTGCTCTGGCAACACAGTCCTCCCTTATCCCAGGTTTTGCCTTTGCTTGTCGCAAACAGAGCCCTTTTTTTTCCGCCCATTCCTAATGTTTCCCTTAGGGCACTCACTTCTACACCTGCAAAAGTCACTAGGAAAAATCATATCAAGGGCTGTTGCAGACAGTGAGTTAAAATAAAATAATCATTTTCTTTACTTGAGCCCTTCCACATGCAGGGATTTACTGCACCAAACACTGCTCTAAGTAGGCCACAGCTTGGCAGGTGCTGCCTGCTGAGGGTGGCACATTTTTACTCTAAGCTTCCCCTTAGAAAATATGTTTAAAATCCATCTGACATGACTTGCTCATTGATTCTACATCACCGTGTGGATTTATAGTTTGTTTTGAGAGCTGCAGAGACTTATGGGCTTTCATATGTGTTTATACACCCATGGAAAGTGAAGAGCTCTTGAAGATCAATGGAATGTGAGACACCACAGCTCTAGCACTGCAGAGACATTACCCCTTTGCCATTGCCTTATCCCCATATGACAGATCAGGGTTGTCACCATCATCTTACCAGCATTGTCCCAGGCACAGGAAGGTGAGCAAGGGGCCTATGCAGGATACTACAGCACGGGTGTAATATAATGAAATACTGACCACCAGACACTCGCCTTGCTTCATGCCATCTCACTAAATACCCAGGACTATGCAAAGAGTTGCAATGACTGTTTTAGAAAGCAAGCCCGTTTTGCATTCAGCTAGCATGCATCAGGGCTGAGTAGAGTCTCATAGTAGGCTGAGAACCAGGGCTTGGATTCAAATTAGAAAACAGCAAGAAATGTTGAAGCCAAGAACAACAGTACACTGGGAACGGTGTGATGCTGTGCACTAAACAAATACAGGATAGTTTATCCCAGCACAGTCTACAGTTCCTTTCTGAGACAGCAGCACCTCTGAGCAAAGGCAAAAACAGCCATCCTGGAAGAGAGAAAGCAGGGGATGGAGAGACAGGAATGCAACCAAAACGGTCTTTTTAAGAGAGATCAAATGCATAGAGCTTCCACTGAGCTTCATCACTGATTAGATACTATATGTTTCAAGTGCAGAATGGATCTAGGTGCCAGTCAGGTGCTAGAATAAACCAAGCGTAAACATATATGGCAACCTCTGCACTTTCCTTGTTGCAATCAGAGGAGAGACAGAGCATCAGAAGCCTTTGGAGGGGATCCGTTCCTCATGATGCTTCTAGCTCAGCTCTGCCAGCTCTAACAATCCCATTGGGGCAGGACATCTGGGTACTCATGCCAACCACATCTCTAACTTTTTCCATTCATTCACCAGCACTTTCAATGAAATTACAAGGTCATCCATTAACAGCTGAGTGATTTAAGTGACTTGCCCACCTGCAGCTCCTGGATGCAGAGCAGACCAAGACATCTTATTTTTCAAGCACAGTAGAGACATTCCTCACTGCCAGGCTTGTATCTGTGTTTTGTCAAAGCAGAACAGGATTAAAGAAAAATAACTCCCAACTTATTCTTTTTCTGTGGTGCATTTTGCATCTTTAACAGCTCCTTTATTATTTCACCAACTTTCCTATGTCTCTTAGTAAGGGAAGAACTTCTGCCTCTTCATTTGCATGAGGGAGCACAGGATGGGGAAAGAGGATACTGTTTTCCTCTCTCCCATATCAGCTTTCAGTGTGACACACAGTTCACTGCGAAAGCCAAACAGCCCTAACGAGAGCAGCTGTGCCATCAGTGCCGAGTCACGCCCCTGGTACCCACAAGCCAGCCTGTGTCCCCTTGGCAAGGTCAGTGTGGACAGCAAGGCAGGAAAAGGGGTGCTTCCTTCATGTCCAGTGGCTTGTGCTGATGCCGGCAGCAAATCCTACTCATTGGGAGGCTGCACATGCAGGGTCTATGCTGTCCCCTCTGAGACGCGTGCTCAGAGCTGCACCAAGGTCACTACGCCAATTGCTGCATTTACACCACATCAAGGCCAAGCAAAGTGACAGCTCGTGACTTTGCCCTTGAGCAACTGTGTGCTGGGAGCTGGATAAAGCACTCTTTCAAATAAGGCTTGTGGTTGGATGGAGAGGAGGCCCAGGGGTGTCATGAAGTGCTTCTGGCTCTGGTTCACTCCTTGCAGAAGCAGCAATCAGACTCAGCTTAGGAAGCCAGGAGAGGAGTGGGGATCCCACAGAATCCAGCTCTTGAGGCTGGCCCCTGTCACAAGCCAAGTTGCAGTACAGATTCCTTGGAAAGTCACCCCACTAACTTCAGCCCTGATGCCTGCATCCTGTGGACCTGGCTTGATGCTGAAGGACTAGCCAAAGTCATGTAATTTCCCCGCTGATGAAGGATGAGTTGGAGCAGGTGCTTCAGAGAATCCACAGACAGCAAGTGCAGAGTTAGGTCCAGACCACAGAGGCTTTCTCAGCCCACTGGTCTCCAGTCCCCACCAGGCCCAGATCACCTCCCATTCACAGTCACACCGGTTCGAGGGTCAGGGATCATCCCGTTTGTTTGCTCTTGGGTGCCTTTTCTCAGGCTAGGCTTTTCTTTACACTTTTGACCAGCAACCCACTGCTCCAGCCCCATCACAATTATTTCCTTATGCATCCTTGCCTTTTATCTGCCTATCAGGGCTGTCCATCAGATTTAGGGCACCCACAAAGCTGCTCCTCAGGCTTCACACATCCCCACTGAGCTAAGCCAGGAGCCCAGCCTGGCGAAGCCTCCAGCCCATCCTCATTCTTTACCCAGCTTTAATTTACTCCTGGCACCAGGAGAGCGGAGCCGCTGGTCTTTGCCTTGCCCTGGTCTCCAGCCACCGCGGCAGCCTCGCGCCACGGGTAGGGCAGCATGAGGCGCCGTTGCCATGGGTGCAGACAGTGGCCACCACCGGTTCCCATGGCGCAGACCCAGACACGCACCGTGAAGAGGAGGAGGAGTACGCACCCGTCGGGCTGTTTGTGTGCCCTCTAGTCACCTCCCAAGTTAAACACTTGGTCTTTATCTCCCCGCTTTCTAGCACCCAAGGATGAGCCAGCAGAGCCCAAAGGCTCTGCAGATTCCTCCACCCACTGCCTCCGAGGGGAGCAGTAGACAAAAGGCCAAATACTTGTGTCCTGACCGACCTCCTGGAGACCAGGCACATTCAGCGTGGGTGCTCAAGCGCGTCCAAGGGCAGGACTTGGCTCCAATGAGCTGCCCTCGGCTGTGTCAGCCAGGCTATAAATTTTTGGTCGGAAGTCCTGATCTCAGACCCTTGCTGCATGCCAGGGACTGACAAGGCAAGAGCCAGGGCAGTGAGCAAGCCCTTGGGAGACATTTTTATTTTTCCTACCTTTGGGCAGCAGACAACACAAGAGCATTACAAAATGAGTGGGAGCAGGGTTGCCCTAAACCTGATTTTAGGTGATTCCAGTCACTGGAAGGACATGGCAACATCATCGGTTCCCATCTGCTGAGGGACCAGATGGACCAGGTCCTAGGTCACCCTCTCCCTTGCAAGCAGACTTGTGCAGAAGGGGTCACTAGCCCCATATGGGACAGTTTTCAACAGACAGAGGAGATTTTTCCAGCCCTTCCCAAACCGGTAATAAGAATCCTGACTATACTTCTAAAGCTCTGCCTTGCACTGGTCACCTCATCAGAAACAAGGCTTTACCAGCTGCCAGCACTGAAGTTTTGCATCATTTAAGATTTGCTACTGTGTCCCACTTCAGTGGTGAGGTCTACAGAAGTAGTATTTGGGAGTGAGGAAAGGGCATGAGGCTGGAATCGGACCATACATCCAGAAAAAGCTTTCACTACAGTTTAGCCATCTTCTCCCTTAAAATTGATGCCATCCTTCTCTGGACCTTTCTATCGCCCCTCAGATCTCCCAACCAGCAAGGGAAAACAAGCAACGATCCAGGCAGCTGAACCAGAGCGAGTGCTGATAGCAAGAGGAATTAGTCACCATAATATATGAAAAGAATTAGGACCATTTAATCTCATCCTCCCCTTATCAGTGGTCTCAGATGTCACATTTTGAGGGGGAAATGCAATGGAAATTCCAGCAAATCAGTCTTACAATTAAGGAATTGACAAGAATTTTCAGCTTTTTCTCTCCCCGCTTGAAAAATTACTGTGCAAAGGAAACAATCATTGCAGAGCATATAACTCACAATAGGCTGAAACATTATCTCAAACTATTCCTCTGCTTCCTGCTAAAGTAAACATATTAGGAATGTGTGTATATATTTCACAGGCAGCTTAAAAATAAAATGAGGAGAGGTATATAGTGTCTCCTGCCTTTGAGTAGCATATTGTTTATGTTGTTATAATCACAGCCTGTATTTATAGTCCAACACTGCGTGAAAGTGCAGGCAAGCTGGGAAACATTTGTTAGATTTAACAATCTCTTATTTAACTGGTGCAGAAAATTGTATCCCTTTGGATTGATTCATGACATGAATTGTATAGAAACCCTCTTCAGAAAAAAAAAAAGAAAAACTTCCAAAGGTCAATCTGACATTTTAAACTCCCTCATACATTCAGCAAAGACATCCACAGAGCACAATCCCCATCCCCAACAAACAGGATGGGAACTAGAGCAGGGAAAGGAGACAGTACAGCTAGAGATGCCTTTCAGGTCAAAAAGCAGAGCCATTCCCATTACATGGGCTGGCAGGGATGCAACTCACACCATCACTCCGGTAAGTTGTGAGTACTGCTCCAGTTAGCAGATTAAATACATTGAGTGCTCTCAGTGATCTTCAACCAGAAACCTCAAGGGTCACAAGGAAAGGCTTCGTCAAGGCTTCTAGCTGGTGTGACAGCAACCCTATTTAAGCAATGGACTAAGCAAGCCCCAAACCTCCACCTGAGCTCAGTCACAGGCAAAACCACAGCTCATAAGAGTCTGTCAACTTCTAGTTGCTGGTGTGCTGCCCCAGGTGCCTCAGAGAGCAAATACACAAGGACAGAAGCATCGGTCTTCAGGCAAGCCCTTGGTCAAACAGCCATGGTTGTACAGCTTGAGCCCTCTTCCTTTGCCAAAGGTGTCACATCTCTGCACTGCTGCAGAGCTAACACATCCCTGGATCTAACTCTTCTGAGAAGACCAGGATCTCGTCAGGGAGCATCAGAGCTCTGCAGATGGCTGCTCTGCTCCCTCTTTAATTTTTCAAGCGCAAGCACACACATAGGTATTAGCATCACCAACAGGGTAGACGTAGAGAAGCACTTCCACAGCAGCGAAGGGAAACACTGGGAGGTGCATGAGGAACACAAGTTTGGTGCATGCTACAAATGCTTTATTGTTAGGAAAGAAGAGGAAAAAAAAATCATTTGTTTCCAGAGGTCACTCAGGAGAGTGACTTCACTGTGACCATGTATCTTTAGTCATTGCACAGAAGCAACCACACACCATAGTTTCTTTGCTCTGTCTCTCATAGGTTTGGGGGCAGGTGTCTTAGCTACTTATGTTGGCTCTGTAGCCACACAGGAGCCTGGTAGACCATGATACAGGTGGAGCAGCACTTCCATGGAGCCAGCAAAGAGAAGGAGCCGTCCTTCAAGACTGACTGCTCTCCAGGCCTAAACCAGCTGATGTAAGGAAAATGATGTTTTCAACCTCTGCAAATAAAAAAATCAATAGAATTTGTGTGTCAGAGCTCCTAGTCAATCTAGAAGCACCACCAAACCCAAGGCTCCACATCCTGACCAACATCATTGTCGAGGTAAAAGCTTTCAGGCTGCAATTAGCCCAAGCCAACAATTCCCATGTTAGAGTTTGAGGAGATAATGAATGATGATGAATAAATAATTTGATGTGATTTACACCAAATGAACTCAAAGTACCAAATTCCATCTATCTCATTTGTATAGTTTATCTGCAGAACTCAGCTGCCCGTGAGCCACTAGTTATGACTGGGATGCATTAAGAGGAGCGTCTCCAGCAGGTCGAGGGAGGTGATTCTACCCCTCTACTCAGCCCTGGTGAGGCC
>JAWLRI010001074.1:1008668-1044336 GCA_034781795.1 Crypturellus tataupa
TTGTGGCTGTAGTTCTGCGTGGAAGCTCCATGGGCACGGCTCGCAACAACAGCCTGAAAGGCCAGAAACATTTTGCTTCCAAGAAGCTTAAGCAATTTGTAAATGGAAAGATGTTTCTGCTCAGAAATACGGAGAGGGCAGTCCTGGCTGGGCACACGCTGCAGGGAGCTCTGCCACACCATGCACAAAATGCAGGACAACTCCCCATAAGACCTGACCTCCTCCACTTGACACTCCTGGGTAATGCTACCCATGGTGTAAAAACACCGTGTTGTGCACATACCAATATGGACATCACAACACTTTGAGTACATATGAACACGTATTTGTCTGTTTTCCTCTGTCTGGGCTAGGAAAAAGGCCAGCATAGTGAAAGCTGCATTCCCATTTCTTCAAAGCATGGAATACAGGTTTGGCCTGTGTCTAATGCAGCATGCTGATCCGAGCAGTTCAGGAGCCCAAGGCCTCAGCACAGACGTGCAGATGCGATGCTAGCAGCCAAAGTGAAAGTACACACAGTGCTGGCACGGCAGCCCCCACGCGCTCCTTCCAGGTCTCCGCTCTTGGCTCTGAGGAAGCCCAGCAGTGCTGACCCTCCCCGCAACCTCGACAAGGATGGTTTGCACCTGCGAGCGTTTCCATCTACATGACATGGCCCCTTGCCTGCAGTTTTCCAGTGCTGACAGAAATAGGTTGAGGGTGGAAGCGAGCTCGGTGGTTACGATCTGTTTAATTCCTCTGGCGACCTCCGGCCTGAGCTCCCTGGGCTCCCCAGACGGTCTGTCCTTGAGCCAACCTGGCAAGAGCTACGGGTGAGGAGTAAAGCGACCTGGCATCCTGCAGACCCAAATTCAGGAATACAACGGGGAGGTCTGGTCTACAATTACTTTTCTCCCCCTCTTCTCTTCTCCACGCATAATATATAGTGGATGGTTGTGCTCCCACAGCATCTCATGGAAGGGCCTTGTGCCACCTTCACCATCCACCCTGCACTCCCCCAAGGCAGGAGCAGCCGGAGCTGAGCAAATTCCGTGCCTCGGGATTATTCCAATGAGCCTAGAGAAACCACAAATGAAGCATATGGATTTAGCATCTAAAGTCTCTTCCCAACTATGACCAACAGAAAACATCTGTAGGGGGAAAGGAACTGCTCATTTACTATCTGAAATGTCAGTGAAACCCAAGAGGGAAGGAATGAAATGCAGCAATTACCCAGACCTCATCTAGCCTCACTGCAATAACTGAATATAGCTAATTTGCACTGACTCACTGCAGCCTTTTTGTCCTCACTCAAGGCCCAGAACAGAAAGATCACAAAAGAAAAACAACCCCCTTGCCCATGCTTTGTTTTGTTTTCTTTTTTTTCTTTAAAACCGGGGGCTGAGGGTAGCTAACCCTTTGGAGGAAAAATCCAGTCAGAAGGGCAACAGCTTTAAAAAGTTAATCCTTTCAGGCAAATGCAAAATGCCTGTGCTTCAGCTGGAGAATGAATCAGAGCTGATTGCCATAAATTCCTGATTTAATAACAGCCGGAGCTGGATGAATTCAACGCAGCCTCCACTCCCTCTACCTGGTGAATCAGCCTCCCGTTTTCCAGGGTGCATTGGGCAGCCTGAACCCGGTTATCAGCAGCCTGTGCCCATCAAGAGGCTGCCCAGAGAGGTTGTGGAGTCTTCTCCTCTGGAAAGCTTCAATACTCACCTGGATGTGATCCTGTGCCATGTGCTCTATGTGTCCCTGCTTGAGCAGGGGCATCGAGGTAGATGGGACTAGAGGTCCCTTCCAACGTCAACCATTCTGTGATCATCGAGGTGGAGCCACGGAGGCAGCTGGAAATCAGGGAAAAGTCTGCCTGGGCATTGCTAAAAGCAAAGCATACGGGGATGGCATTGTTCCCTCATGCAGCCAGTCCTGCTGATGTTCCCTAAGGAGGCCTCCAGCCTTGATTCAGCCATTCAAGACACTTTGCTGAGATATGAGGGAACCTCTTGCTCATAACCAAAGCCCCAGATTTCCTGGTAGACACTCCTGCAAAGCCAGCGTGCTGGACCCAGTCCTGTGACGTGCAGAGCTCACCATTGTCCCCATACAGGGTTTGGGGTAGCCCTGATGAGGATGAATCCCCTCCCCACGTCCAAACTCCTCCACCCGCTGCTTCTTCAGCCCTTGGAGGATGGTTGGTTGTTGAGGGCAGTATCTGCCCCAGCTGTGCCACCCACCCCATGTCGGGCAGCCTGCCTGGGCAATGACCACTCTGGACACAGGGGGAGGATATGGCCCCCGTCTGAGGGCGTGCACAGCAGAAGCTCCCACGGGGCTTTCAGCACCCTTCAGGAGGGCTGGAAACCTCCCACTCCAAGAAGGCCACATCCTGCTGCCCTGTGCAGAGGAGCCAGGCTCTGGGAGCTGCCCCAGGGTCTCCGATGCGACTGGGTCTCCTGGGGAGCGGGCGCCTGGGCTGGCTGCAGGAGGCAGGGCAGGAAAGGGTAAAACCCCAGCGTGGGATGAGGGAGGCCAGTGCCAGCACTCATGCCTCGGGGCACCCACCAGAAATAGTGCCATGCCTCCTCTGTAAACCAAATAACTCACAACTCCTTTGCAACTGCTGGTGGGCGAGAGGAAAGCCACTGGCACCAGGGAGCTGCCCTGACTCCCTCCTAGTGGTTTTGCTCTGCAAGGAGGCAACAGAAAGCTGCTCCAGAGCTGTCCTCTGCTCCAGCCAAACCATGGGCAGGAGCCAGACCACAGGCCATGGGGGGCCATGGGGCTGCCTGGAGTCGGCAGCCCCGTGTTGAGGCACCAAGACCCAGGACTGTCCCCAGACCAGCACAGCACATGGCTCTGAGAGCTGCAGAATCCCTACGGCAGTCCCAAACTGGCCAGCAGGGAACAAGGGTGCACCGGACAACCCGGGGAGCAGCAGACACCAGGCACGTGGTTGCCACCAACAGCTGGGCTCCCCCGGACCCCAGCGACCCCAATGGACCCCTCCAGCGACCTCGAGAGACTCCTCCAGCACATCCCACACCATTCCTGCATGTCCCTAAGGAACAACCCATTCACCACCCTAGAAAAACCCTGGCAGCCCCAGAGCAAACCCGCCCTGGAAGCTCACGCATAACCAAGCCCGCAGCACGTGCGCTGGGGCAAGGCAAGCCCCGCTCACAGCGGTGTTACTGCTTGTGTTTCAAAGCACCTGCAAGCACGAGCCCAGATCAGGGCCCACGGGCGCCCTTGCAGCAGACGCACAGCAAGTAGCGCCACCCTCGATAGCTTTTGCACTCAATAAATAGGATAAATGGAGAGGAAGCGAGGCTGAGGGAGAGGAAGTAACTTGGCCCCAAGTCACTGACAGCCAGGAACCACCACAGGTCTCCTCCTCCGGGCCTGTTCTGCTCCCCTAGCTGGGAATGTTATTCTATGGCTCATATCACCCTCTCTCCCAGCCTCTCCTCCACCCGCTGCAGCTTCAGTTCCTGTCCCCCCTCCTTCTCCCCCAGCTACTGAAGTATTCAAGCAGCAAGTCCAGTTTTGCTTGGTGGTCTAATAAGAAATGCAATCAGGGAGGGAATCCCTCTCCAGGGACCAAGCTAGGTGGCCTTTTCTTTAGTTCCTGAGGAATTCAAAGGGGAGTGAAAAAATAAAAATAAAGAGAAAAAAATATTTTTGTCATTTTTTCAGCCACTGCAATTGTTTGTTTCCTAATAAATCATGTAGGCCAGAGATGACCAATCTGCACAGCATTGTTGTCTCAATATATTTGTTGAAAGAAAAATAACATTGCAGCTTTGCTAGAGCAGACAGGATCTGCTTTTCCAAAAGGTTTGTTGATATTAGCCCACAATCTTGTCGGGCTCCATGTATGCTCTGGACTCAAAGAGCTTTGCTGCATTCCCATCTCTAAGATACAGAGAGTCACCAAACCCAAATATTACTTTCAGCATCTGAGACCTCAAAAGGTCTTTATTTTTCTCCACTCTTTCCCATTAAATCTTCAGCAGCATTTGCATGCATTAAATTTACAAAGTTCAGAGTTGAGTGGCTGAACTCAGCTCCAGGCTGAACTGTCTCACATACATGTAAACAACGGCAGCAGTTTGCAACGCGCGTGATTTACTCCAAGAGATTTTCTACGGCTACATGAGCAGGGCAGGTCTGAGACTCAGGGGCCATTCAGGGACTGCCCAGGACCTGTTTTGTGAATAATCTTTGGACATCCTTAGACTGACCCGCTATCTACAAACTATTGCCTTCCTGTTCTTACAGAGAGCAACCTTCAGTTTGCCCTGGGTTGTGGGTTGTCTACTGTGCACAACTCTGCTTTGCCAACCCAGTCCTTTGCATCTCCCCATAACTGTAGGCGGCATCGGCAGACTGTGGGGCAATGTCCAGTGACAGACATAAAGCTCCAGAGATCGTACAAACCCATGTTGTATGTCACAACAGGCCATTGGCACCTTTGCTGTCCCCCAGAGTAGTCGCCTTTTGGGAGGGACCTGGAGAGCAGCATCTTGGGGAGGTGGCATGATCATATCCATCATGCTTCCGTGTGACACTTGTGTCACCACTCACACGAAGAAAAGCCAACCTCTTCACAACTCACTTTTTCCATCCCCACTGGCTTCCCTGAGCTTTCTCCCACGTGTCCAGAAGACAAGCTAAGGCAGTCACCACTCATGGGAGCAAGGGGTTACCACCACCTCCACAGGGCAGAGCCAGACACCATGACACACTATCTGCTGATGTGGCTCTTTCAAACCAGGTTACGTGGCCAGTGGGGTGGGGTGCCCTGTGCAGTAGCTGTTTTATAGAGTTCTGATCGTCCCCCTGCACCCTGCCGCATCTGCCGAGATGTTCTGCTGCAGAAAGCAGGGGCAGGATGTCCGCAACAGCCCCAGGTACATGTTGCAGGCTGGCAGCATGCAGTGGGCCTGGGCAGGGCGCATCAATCAGATGCTCTGTTCATAACCACAGCGGGCTAGTCCCGGTCTGGGGATGTGGAATGAAGGCAAATGCTGAGGCCCTGCTCCCCAGCACAGCGACCAGAGCAGCTGGTGCCTATCAACATCCACCTCCGTGGCAGGCAGAAACCTATGAGTTATGATTGCCTCTGTAGCCAGTAAATAATGCTGTGGCAGGTATATCTCCCATATCTCCGCTTTTCCCAGATATGAGGGGAAACAATAGTTCTGGATACTAATCTTTAGGTAGTTCAATAAAAAGCATGAAGGGATTTTTCCACCTAGCTTCACTTCTCCTGCCTGTATAGTAGTTCCCCCAAAAAACATCTGCTGCTCAGCATCATCATCCATTCCCTGCTCACATGTGCTCCCATGTCATGAAGGGGGAAGCAAAGTGTACATGGCATTGTGAGGACAACGGGGCAGTGAGAACAAAAACACCACTGAAAAAAGGTGGGGAGAGCTCATCTGGCCCAAGGCAAAGCTAAATTCTTCTCTTTTGAAGCTTTAAAAAAGGCAATGGAGAAAGAAAGTGAGATAAGTTTTGCCAAATTTTGTCTTCAGACATAGCTGTTTCAAAGGCTCTCTGGCACAGCCAGCACCCACACTAGCTCCTTCAGACAAGCCCAGCCAGGGATACATCCATGTCTACCAACCCTGTGGAGTCTCTAGACAAGAGGAGCCACCTACACTACCTACCCCTTGCCCAAAATGCAGCTCTCGCACCCGACTCATCAGGATCTTCCTGGATTCGAGGGAGGAATGTCCTTTCCTCCCTCCAAGCATCAAATAACTAGTGCAAATGTTCTGCAGTTAAGAGGAGGAAACTCTAAGGAGGAAGTTCAGCTGAGCTGCCCATGGCCTCAATCTGCTCCAGGTGATGCCAAGGCAAGTTGCTCCTTGATCCACACAGGAAGGAAAGATGCATTTGTTGGGGTCTCACTTGCATCTCTGCTAGTCCTCTCAAAAACAGTCTCCATGCTGCCATCCAAAGCAGGATGCAGCATGGAGACAGGGACAGGCTGGGGAGAAGTGTCCCCTGCACTGCACGTGATACCTCATGCTCTAGGGCTGGCTCAAGTTTCCTCTTCATTTTGCTGCTGTCGGGTGTCCCTGGCCTGCACTGCCTCAGTGCCAAGGTATAATAAGGGGGGAAAATTTCATAAGTAAATCCACCCCCGTGGGCTCTGCCCCTGGAAGAGGGAAGCTGGCGGCTGGGCCGGCTTTGACCGAGTGCAAAGGAGCAGCACAGACCCTGCCAGCTCGGGTCCAGCTGGAGTCACAGCACCAAGCACAGGATGTCTGAGATATATGTGCTGGTTTGGGAAGGTCTGGCAAACTTGCCCTCACCCATCAGCAACTTGCATCCCCTCCTCTCCCCACCAGGCCCAGTCACCACCTTGCAGCAGGGAACACCAACAGGGATCCCCCATTGATTTCGCCGAGAGCTTTCATTCCAGTCCAACATTGTCCTAGACTCCAGGCTAGGAAATCACTTCCCTCCTGACACGGATCAGTTCAGGAGCCACTTTCTCCCAACGTGAGAGGCAACAGCCCCGAGTAGCTGCTGAGGAAGCGCTTTGCCTCCTCATGCCAAACACGTAAATCACAAATCACTGCTGCTCCAAGCAGCCCCGAGCAGGAGTTGCCGGGATGGATGGGCTTGGTGGTGCCAGGCGCGGGGCACCACGCTGCTGCCCATTGGCAATGCATCACCACAAGGCCTGAGGTGAGACCTGATGTAATGGGGACCTATGGAGCGGGAAGCCTCGCCCCAAACCCCACGCACTGCTATTATGGGGAGATAAATTAAGCAGATTAGATTCACGAGCAGATCCTAATTATCTGCACAGGATATCTTCACAAATCCCAGCTCAGCTCTTAAACCTAAACTGCCACAGGTGGTAAAGGGCAGAACCAAATCTGACTTCCAGGCCCTGGTGTGCATCCATACTTCATCTCATTCTCCAGCAGGTGACAAGACTTCCATGGTGTGTTTCTTAACATAGAAGCTGGTCATCACTTCAACTGGCTTCCTCCATAATTGCTTTGCTTTGACATAGGTATGAGTAATACCACAAAAACACTCCAGAGAGACTCTACAAGAACCTCGGTGCCCTGACTCACCCTTCCTGGCAGGGGTTACATGGCATCAAAAGCAGCTCTGCTGCAACACTCATCTGCCCTCATCGTTAGTCCAGGCTGGCTGGCACGCACTCTCCTGGCAAGATGGCAAAACCTGCACCAAGAAGCGGCCTTAATGCTTTTGCACTATTTCTTGGTTGTTTCTCCAAAAGTATCTAGGTACCTCCCTAAATATAGAAAGATACCTAAAAGTATCTTCCCAAAAGGAGTGTCCACTCACTCCTGTTGCAGAATTAGGGCCTCTTAGGCCCAGGAGATGCCCTGAGTTTTCACAGAAACCAGGAACAGGCAGAGATGCTGAGTCAGCCTGAGCCCTTCCTCAGCTCTCCTGTTAGCACAAGCCAACACCGCTCCCCACCTCCCTCGCTCTGCTGGCAGCCCTAGCCTTGCCCCGGGAGCATTATATCAACCTGCACACAAAAAAGTACATAGGCGCCAGCACACAGGTGTCTGCACATCCTGGAGATCTCAGACACAAGCAGAATTGTCCTTGTGCACCACTTATTAATAATACCAGGGGAAGCATGCAAGCATACAGAGGTGGTACAAACCTTCCAGAAAGACTCACCACAGTCTGCAGCTAAAGCACCACAGAGCAAGGCTCTGAGAGGGGCCAGGAACCCTTTTATATACTGTCTGCATTACATAGCAGCCACAGCTGCACACATTCCAGCTGGAGAAAGAGCAAATGTCATGAAGATGCTTTGGCTGACTCAAGCCTCTGCAGCCCCATTTGTGGGTCACAGTAGTTCCAGCAGGGCACCATGCTCTCGATCCAACTGGTCTCTCATCTCAGACCTCATCCAGATTGAGAGCTCGTTGCTTTGTTGCACAGCCACAAACGGACAGAGAGGCTCACACATTAGAGGCTGCCTCTATGGCTTTCCTAAACTTGTCCTGTTTGCTGGGTCCCTTTGAGGCTTTGCAAATCCGCGTGCGTGCAAAGATTACTTGCCACAGTTTCCTCCAGTTTATTATAGCTGGAGGTTCTGTATCTCCTTCTATGCAGGGAGTGGGGAAAGAAAGAAAACATGAATTATATTTCTTTAAATTTTAAATGGGTGATGTGGCTATTTAAAACTACCACTATATAAAACCCTTGTCTTCTCTCCCCACGGCTCACACATAGGTCTACCTGGATACCTTTGGAATGATCCTAATCCCAAAAGACCAAAAGAAATATCTTCACTTTGATATAACTGCTCAGCCTCAAGACACCTACACAAAGCCCTGTCAGCCACAAAACCTACGCACACAAGTGAGGTGCCAACGGCAGCAGAGACCATGTAGTGGGCGCTACTGGTGTATGTGCTCAGAGCCTCACATGAGCATCACTGCCTCCCACGCTGTGCTTTGGTACTTGGCCTGGGAGAACAGCTGAGGAAAGATACGAGGGAGCCGTTATTAGGAACCTGCTCTGATCATTCTGCCATGGTTGTGAAGCCTTGGCCAGAGATTTCCAAATGCTGCTTGCGTTAAGATCAAACCACTGAGGTGACTCTGAAATACATGGATGTAACTGCAGAAGGCTATTTTGTTTTCACCGTCACTTAGTATGTTGGTAATGAGGTGGGGAGTGTTCTCTGTTACTCATACTCATCCCTTGATGATTTTCAGTCAGGCGCTGAGAAGAAGGTTGATGGTGAAAGAGAAGGGGCAGTGGAAGAGAGTCTTTCTGGCTTCAGCACCCAGATTATCACTTCAGCTCTTCCTTACCCTCAGCATAGGCACTACTGAGAATCAAGGTGAGCCAAAGAACGAGTGGGCCTGGCCCTCCGGCAGGGAGGAGGATCCCTACTGCAGGGCTTCACCTCAGCTGTTCCACTTCTCTGGGCCTCAATCTTGCTGCTGTCTTTTCTGCACACACATTTTGGCTCTGTGCTGCTTCTCATCCCTCTCAGAGGCTTGCAGATGTCTCCCTCCTGATATTTTTCTGTTTTGCTGGATAAACATTTTGGTTTTTCATGTGGTGTCTTTTGCAACAGCTGGTTCCTGCACAACCTTTCAATTGGCATCTCTGACAAACACCACAAAGAGACTTTTCCAGTTCCGGAAGTAAGTATCCTCTAATTAAGCTCATGATGAGCAGAAGAAACGCTCCTATCTCCTTCAGAGGGTATTGCATCATGTCAGCTAGTCCGGCTCTGAGCTCATAACAAGTCATGTTGTACTTCAAAGGAGAGACACGCAGGAAAGACCTGCTGCTTTGCGTGGCGTTGGGAGCACACCCTGCTCCCGGCAGGACAGCACTCCTGGTGCCCAGAGGAGCTTCACGCAAGACGATCATCACCTCTCCTGGCCTCGGCTAAGGTGACTCACTTTTCTTTTCCTGTCTCATTTCAAGTGGCAGAGGCCCTCGCTACAGTGAAAAAAAGAAACTGCTGCTACTTTTAAAGGTGCCAATAACTTGGCTACTGTAATGCTGCTGCTAATATGTTGTATTCAAAGAGCTGTGAGGGGAGCAGCAATCCCATGCAGGCTAAAGAACCCAGGCCTCACACACACAAAGGCTGTAGCAATCTAAATGTACTATGTTTGCTTGAATGTAGTCCTGTGTTCTCCCGATTCCAGTGTCCTCCCCCAACGTCTCAGAGTAAAGAGCATCACTTGATGCTCATGTAACGTCAGTGGTTCTGGGCACAGGAACAAGATCACTGCCAAGAGCACAAGACTGGAGCTAGAGTGCGGCAACAGAAAAGAGCTTTCCGAAAAGCTCCTTACTCGTGTCTGTGATCTTAATAGCTGGTTGTACTGAGCTCCCTCCAGGATGGCTGGAGGAGACCATCCTCCGTCACGGAGCGTGCTGCCTGGCCTCCCCGTGGTGTATCTGTAGTGTAGATGCAAGAGGGAAAAGGTGTCAGCAGAGCCTTCTGCTGACAATGCAGAGAAAAATGCCCTTTTCTCAAGCATGGGCAGCCAAATGTTTTACTCAAGATCCTCCAAGTCATCCAAAGGCAAATCTCACTGCCCTCCATGCTGGGCATCGAGGTCATGCGTCTTGGAGAAAAAATTGATCCTGTCTGTCCACAGGATGAAAGAGGGCAAACTTTCCTACAGGTAGGCAGGATCTGATACACCTCAAATAGACCAGCGCAGACACCCACACAAGTTTCTCAACCTGCTTATTTGTCACTTGCAGTAAGCTCAGCACATCCCTTAGCCCACAGGTGAACATGTTCATCAAGAGGATCATTACTGGTGCAGTATGGAAAGAAAGGGTGACAGAGGGTTACCATGGAAAGTATTTTCACGAATAACCCAAACCACACACTTGCCAGAGTTAAGAAGCAAAAGCACAGCAGATCCCTTGTGCCTATTTTTAGGCAGCATTGCCCAACTGAAGGAAACTCTAATGAACGCAATTCAGGTTCATTAGTTCTGCTTTCTTAGGAACAGATAAGTCAAACTCAGTTGTTTTTAAGAGGAATTGAATTATGTTGATTAGGCATCCAGAGGAAACCTTTGATCTTCAGAAAACTTCACGAAAAGTAATGCTTTACAAGCGCCTACTCTACCTCTGATGGTAGAAGTGTCCTGGCTCGCCTTCAGCCAGGCTTCTTCATTAAGGTGGCAAGAAGCAAGTCCTCACATTATGCCACATCAATATGCTGTTTGCTGCTCGTTACAGAGTCAGCACATGTGAGTAAAGTTGGTAATTTTTAATCCATCCTTTCCACTGTCACTCCTCTGTCATAGAGGTCAAGCTGTAATTATGCTTCAAAGTCTTGCGGACGAGTATTTTGCAACTCGATTTTAAGACAGTGGGTGTGATCCTTTCATTAACCTTGTTCTGTACAAAGTGCAGACACCTCGCTACTGAGGATGTGGCACCAGGCCCTGCGGCTGGCCGTGAATGCTGCAATTACCGATGATTTGCCAGGGATGATGCACATTAGGCAACCTGCGATGCTGTAGCAAGCACTGCTCAAGCCCGGGACATGGGCGGGAGGAAGAAAATGTTGCAGAGCGAGATCTTAACCCCGCTTCGATTAAAGAACCAGGCTCTGATCCAAGTTATTGCTCATGTAGCCGCTCCCTCTGGAGCGCTGTAATTTCTTTTAGGCAAGCACCATTAGCGTGATGGACATGCAGCAGCTACAGAGGGATCCAATGCTACAGCTCAGCAGTTTGTTGCAGAGCTGAGGCAGAGCGAAAATAGGCAGTGCAATACTTCCTCCCCTGCCGAGAGCTTGCAGTGAGCTCACAGGACGCAGGCAGCTTCGCAAGGGAGAGGATTCAGCAGCAAGCAGAGCCGAGAGCGCTGCAGGTGGCGGAAGGCAGAGCCCTGCTCCTCCGTCCTGGACAGTCAACAAGACACCGGCGTGCAGCAAGCTATCGGGGCAGCGCTTGGCTCCAAGCTTGGCTAAGAAAACAAAAGGTCTATACACATGTTAAACTGCCATAAAAAATGAAAGCAGAGCCAAAGCCAGAACTCCAGTGGCAGAGCTGCCCCGGCTGCTTGTATTTTGCTAGCGCTGCCCTCACAAATACTGGCTGAACATTTAATTCAGGCTCTTCCCCTCTCTCCCGCAGAGTCACATAGGAAGAGGAGAGTGGGCAGGTTGGAGACAATTCCAGGAACATGTTGTTCTCCTCACCACATCCTGCCAACAGCCACCCTGTGCTGGAAAAAGGCTTATGAACACAACAGCGGAGAGGTTGGATTTGGGGCTTCTGAAACATCCCCTTTAGACTCAATCAGGAGTTACCGCACTGCTAAATCACAGACCATTTTCAGTCGTCTACAGCAGGGTTGGGCTCAGATCCCCACATCGGTAGAGAGCCCAGCCATGTGGGGACCCCACGCAAGGGGATCGTCCAGCAGGAGAGGAGTTGGGGCAGACTGAAGACACAGAACTCGCAAATCACCCCATCCACCAGCCCTGACCTGTTTCTCTTAAAAGCCAAAGCAGACCAGGGAAGGCTTTGAGAGGTACAGAATAAGACGTTGCTTTACAGGCCGTTGCGAGGCAGCCCAGGTCAAAGTGCTGATGGTGCAGCCTTCAGACAGCAGATAGACCAGTGCTAAATATTAACAGGTGTAGAGGCCTTTGCACAAGCAGTCATGGTCTTCTGAAGTCTCTTACGGTCTTCTCAGCATGGGCCAAGAGAAACTCTGCTTCTCCAGTAAGCCCATAGAAAAAGCCTTGCTGGGAGAGGTCTATACAAACAGCTTCAGAAGATTTTCTGTCTCACACCGGGTCAATATTTTGATAAGACTCTGTTTATTTAACCCCTAATCTCGCAGTCCATCTCTGTCCCATCCTTTTTAGAGCTTCCTGAACCCACACAACATCAATCTCCAAGTAGGGACAGAGCAGCCTCACTGAGGAGCACAGAACTGACCCCCTCCTTGAGCTTCACAAACAAAAATTACATAGGGAAGAAAAAAAGTCACGGAGTTGTTTTTTTTCTCCTTAAAGAAGCTGATGGCCTAAGTAAAAGTGGGGGGTGGTGGGAATGTGCTGAAGAAATGAGCAGAGGCTCCGAAATCCTGGTAGCACTGGAGAAGTATAATTGAAATAATAGATTGCAGGAATAAGGAATGATGGACAGCTCCTGTGCTCCCATGGGACACTGCCTGCAAATATCCCCCATCATTTCCCACAGACAGGGATAGGACTGAGCCTGGCCGGGACCCATGGGCAGGTAGGAGCATCTGCCTCCCACCAATAAATGGGGTAGCCTGTTCTTTGCAGCTGTTCCCAAAATAACCCCATAGGTATCAGAGTGGAGAACACTTAGAGCCTTGCCTGGACACGTGTCTAAAAATCTCCAAAAATAGCTCCTGCTTCCCCTTTGAAAAATATTGCGGTTCCCAATGCCTCACAGGAACTCCGTTCCCACTCAGGGAAGCCACAAAATAAGTGAGCAGCCAGAATTGATCTACGAGCACATCTGGTCTAGCAGAAGCCTTACAGAGAAGGCAAAAATAAAGATTTTAAGCAGCACATGTCTAATCCAGGGACCTTTATTTCTCTGGAATGGAAAGAATTTGCCAGCCTGGACAAAAAATTGCAAGCGGCAATTGTACATTCTTCCAAATTAAAAAAAAAAAAAAAGGACACACACACAGAAGAGTTTGGCTCCATAAATTTCTGTCATAAGAAACAACTTTGAATTGTACACCAAGCTTTTTACAAAGCATCAATGTTCAGATGGTTTACTGTGCTCTCACATTGTTGGCCATTTATATAGAATACACCATACCAAATGCTACATCAGCTTAAGACTTTTTTTTTTTAAAAAATTAGTATTAAAAAGATACAAAGGCATGTCGGTTTGCATTTGGGTTTTCTTTCTTTTTTTTTTTTTTTTGTTTTTTATTAAGACATGGAAGTTTTCTTGGTTCGTTTTCCTAAGGAAGACACTAAAAAAATATAATAACTTAATTCGTAAGGACAAGATTGGTTAAAAATCTCGCCTTGCTTGGCAGCCTTCTGAGCTCGTACCTCTGTTGCTTCCATTAGTATAAGAGCACCGCAGGCTCCAGATGTGTCCTGCGGGTCTCAGCCCGCGCTCCTGATCTGTCCATGCTTTCAGTTACTGATTTCATTCGGAGTATTCACCAGGGCCAGGAAAAGGAAATATTCCTGGCCAAACGCTAAAAAAAAATCTTCAGCCAAACATGGGGCTTCAATCTGGGCCAATTTCGCATGGGTTTAGCCCTTTGTCTTTCGCCTCTTTGTACATCCTTTGGAAGTCCTTGAAACGAGGGGCACAGCCTAGCCTGGCCTCCCCAAAGTGCATGCGTCCCGTGAAGAGGAAATCTCCATCCCCTGGTCTCACCCCGCACTCCAGCAGGGTCTTTATCTGTCCTCGCCAGTTCCCACTTTCCCCTGTGAGCTGAAAGACTTTGCTCTTCTGCCGGTAAAGTTTGTTAACGCCGACGTGTATTATGGATTCTTGCTCCTCTTCCTCATTGGTCACGTCTTGAATAGAGCCTCTGATAACTGGAAACAGAGAAAAGGGCATCAGGAAAGGTCACCCAAAACCATGCAGGAAGGGCTGGGCCCAAACTCAGCCCCACACAACCAGGAAGCTTGAAGGGGAAGAGATTTCCCTACAGCTTCCCTGGCTTTCATCCCTTGTAACTTCTAGCCTTAAGCTTCCATTTGTGACCTCCAACATGAGCCCAGCAAAGGGCACTCGCATATTAAATTTAAATACAAAAATAACTGCACAAGAGAAACAGCACAATGGAGAGTTTTAGCACTTGGAGCTCTCTGACAACGTACTTTCTGTTCTGCAGCCAGAGGACCAGCCAGTATTATTTCCCCTTCAAAAAGGGAAGCATAGAGAACAATTTGAACTTTTGATCTTTTGTCAGCAGCGCATTTTAGGGCAGCAAATAGAGGCCTCTGCTAGATGCCCCCACGAAGTCTTTAACCCCATGCTCCCATGGTGTCATTCGTTGTTCACTCCGGGGATATGCCCATGTTGATGTCCCTCATGCCACGACCTACAAAACCCTTCTCCTCCCCATCCCAGGCACGCGTCCCCTGTGGGCAGCGTTCACTGCTGCTGGAAGCTGCCAAGCACGAGCCGGCGTCCCACGCTGCATGGAGGGTTGGCAGCAGCAATCACAGTCAGGAGAGGCAACAGAGCGGGAGGAAGAAAAAAGAAAAACAACTCACCAAAATCACTAGTGCAGACAGCCAAGAGGACCTCTGTGTCACTGCATGGTCGGCAGGGAGCTGCAGGCAAAGGGGGAGAGTTAGCAAGGGCCCAGAAGATTAACATGGTAAATAAATAGCTTATATTTAAATTAATAATAAATAAATAAATACATAAATAGAGTGGCCAAATGGTCCAAAAGCCTGACAGACATCAGTAACCCGGGCCCTGCAAGACTGTCGTCATTAGGTAGGAATATGGCTCTCTGTAACGCTCCTGCTGGGATATATTATGCAGCAAGCACCCCCACGCTCACTGTGCGTAATGCAAAATATGTTTTGATACAGAGTGCACTGGCAGCGCGATACACAATGAAGATTCTGACATTCAAAGCTCTCGGAAAGGCTTTGAAGATCATTTGCCTCTTAAAGCCCTGACGGCAGAGCTTCTTTCCTTACGATTTCTATGAAGCGACGCGGGGCTATTTCGCAAGGCATCGCGGCTATCACCACATCAAAGATCCAGGAGGTTACGGAGCAAGGGGGGGAACCCAGCGCATGTGTCTGAGGGCGTCAAGGCAAAGCGGAAACCCGAGCCCGTATCTGGTAGAGCTCAAGCAGTACAAAGACCATTTCCTGTACTGCTGGAAACATTTGGATATCTGCACTAATCTAATCAATGCAAGAATGTGGCTCGCTTTGTACTCAGCCAGCTCCTTCGGAGGAGAAGGTACTGCCGCTGCAGTACAGATGTTTCTATAATACCCTACTGAGGCAAGGAATTTGCTTACTCTGAGGGTCTGCCCTGCCCAGCGATGCTAATCGAGTCCGTGCGCAGGAGGCTCCGCACCCACTGCTCTCGCTGGGATCTGCGTTTGCCCATCAGTCAGGAAAGCAAAAACTCATCGTGTGCATGGAGCACACAGCAAAAAACCATTGAGCACATGGCAAAGACGCACCGAGCGCACTCCTCTGCTGGGGTCAACACCAGCAACAGAGCCGAGCTCATGCTGGGGACCCAGGAAAGCATTCAAGCTACAGCTTATTTGATCGGGCTGTCCATAACAACCCAAAACTGAAGCTATCATCTCAATTTTTTTTTTTCATCTTAACATCTGAAAATACTTAATTACCAGATTCCCCAATAGCTACACCCTTCCTTTTCCCCCACCCGCTTCCCTGAGCAGTTTATCCATCGCACTAGGCAGCACATTTCAGCTAGCCTAAACAAAAGCCTAGCTGGTTCCTGTGACCGTCGGCGATCGGCCTTCCCCTGTTAGACAGCACAAGCCATTCTTTAACGTAAGACACAGCAAATCTCTTCTGTTTTCTAAGGTGCCAGAAAGGCAGTGATCCAGAAAGAAGGATTATTGAACCAAATCCACCAGATTTGCTCCAGTCAGATGATTAATACAGAGTGTAACACGCTGTTTAATAGGATTAAGACGAATGCAAAATGCACATTTCTGGGCAGAGGTATTTGGAGGAATAATTCGGAAAGTTTAAAAAGCTCTAGGAGAAGAGATGGGGAATGGACCAAATAGTTTTGCTAAAGCATCTGATCAGCTGGACATTTCCTGTTAGTCAAGCCTGAATGCCTCTATGGCCTTGAGAAACAAGTCAGCTCTCAGTGCCCTTCTGCCCCCCACACCATTTCACTTCTTTTTTTCAGGGAAAGTGGGAAATTGTATAATATCATGACAAATACAGAGCCGGGACATAACTGCAATACTACAAAAAAGTCCGTCTAAAGATTTCAATAAATTTTGATTAGTAACTAGAAGAAATATCCAACGTCATTTAACAGGAAGTTTTATCAGGTGTGGAATATCCTATAGGGAGTCATTTCATCCAAGACACTTTTCAAATTCATCCAAGGTAAATTCCGCTCTTCCCTTGCCCTCCTTCAACCCAAACCAGGACCCAACTTAGAGCAACCAAACGATGAAAATACAGGTAACCTGCAAAACTCCATGAGTTCCACTCAGTTTTCACATGGACGTTCCAAAAGTTAAGCACAACCATTGGACGTCACTGCAATCCATAATCCTAGACTCCAAATTTCACATATTTTGTTCTGCAAAGATCTAATAAAAAAGGCATCCTAGGCCTTTAAGGCAGAGTGAAAACAGTTTTGGTTTGGACCAGACATCTCTATAGTTCCAGTTCAACTGGAAAACCAGGGAAACAGCCTGACTAAGCCAATTCTGTTCTCAGAAGAGCACAGGACCAGCAGAATACTTCAAGCGGTTCCTTCCATTTAAGTAGGGTAACATTATAATACATCAAATGAACAAATATCTGCAGGCACATGCATCATCTCAATTGCAGACCCTACACAAAATCCTACATCCGTCTTTAAACACAAAAGGAAATTAAAAGCACTAGGTATTGCTCACACTCGCTCATTACTTGAAACCTCCTTTGGGTCCACGCTGACTCACAGCAGCGTGGTGGCACGCCAGCTTGGTTAGCAAGCCTGCACCCACACCCATCACGGCAGCACTGGATGTACAACGAGCAGAAAACCTCTTCTGTGCAACAACTACCGCCTCTGCATTCTCAGAGCATCAAATATATCGGGCAAGCAGCAAAAACTAGGTATGCCAACCGAGATGGAGAGCAACTTGCGAAGGACTTGTACCACTAACAAAGTACACAGACCATTAAAAAGCAAATGGCATCTACTCACTGCACCTGAAGTTTTGTCCCTAGACAGTCTCATAAAAGAAATAAAATCCAAAGGAGGAGTCAGTGCCCACACTTTATTTTGCATTACAGCCATAACTGAATCTAGCTGTTTATGCCCCACATTAGTCATTTTAGGGGCAGTTTGGCACTAATTCACTCTGGAGATTGGGAGGCAAATATTTTCTCCATCAGGAGGCCAAAATGACACACACTCCAACTATGAAGCAGAGACCTGCCTTATTCATACCAAACTTGCAAGAAACCTGTTCTGCATACACAGGGCCAGCGAGGAAGCCCAGTTTTGGCAAAAATGCGCAGAGTTGTTATAGAGGCCACCATGTCGGCAGGAGCCTGAGGCGCCCCGCTCACCGGCAGCGTCTCCAGGGCTGCCCGGGCTCTCCCAGGCATGAGCCAGGCGCACAACTCAACCGACAGCGTCAACGTCAGCTGCTCTAATTCCTTCAAACTCGATAAGCCAAAGACCCTCAATTCATGTGGCAGCAGGGGAGGGGAGGGAAAAAAAAAGAAAATAAATAAATAAAACAAGAGAAAGGCAAGGTTTTATTGAAGCCCTCTAAGCCCAGATGCCTACAACTCAACGACACGACTCATGGCATAATGTCGGCATTGTGCACCTCGGCGGCCCGCGCTCCCGGGAACGCTTTGATGGATTCTGACAGTATCCTGACCTGACGTAACCTGAGGCAGCCCCCTCCTGCCACCCCCTCCCCAATCCGGGGCCTCCAAAGGCCTCTCTCTCCCCCTCCCCGCAGAGGGAGATGTAATTACATCACTCCTCACAGGCTCGCAGTCATGTCCCAGCTGCTTTGAGCGATTTGCCCTCTGAACCTGATGTTAGTGAGGAGGACATGGCGATACTAACAATAGACCGCACTTGTTGGCCAACAGCTTCAGCCACCCCATTGCTGGTCCTTTCCGCAGGGAGGCAGAAATGCACAAGAGGAGAGAGGGACATGGGCTGATGAACCACCATGAGGAGGTGCAAGCTGCCTTGACCTCCAGGAGACCCCAGGTTAGATACCAAGGAGGAGTACTCCAACACTCTTCCACTACTGGAGCTGGATTAAAGTGCAGCTATAATGCTGTAATGTAGCACGAGGCTCCTCACCCCTTGGAGAGGTGTACACACACCTTGGGGCACCTACAGACACAGCTCCAGCGCCTTACCCGTTGGCGTGCTGCACTTTGTATGCAACTCCTCCACCTTCTGGAAACAGGACATGGGTGCTATTTGGAGGGCCAATGTCATGGTCTAGGAGGACAGTATCCTGTAGGACACATCAACACCCACTCATGCCAGGTCTGACTGTAAAAATCAATGAAACCAGGCAAATGGGCCTGATCTTCCTCTGCCTTTCCCTAAAATATTTGTGTTTCTACAGATTTTACACAGGTGGAAAGAGCTTCACCAGGGTCCAAACTGCCTTACACCAGAACTAGCTTTCAACACCCAAGTAAGAAAAATACCCAGATTTCACTGTATTTTGCTCATCTGCTTTCCCATAGCCAAGACAACAACTAGATGAGCCAGGCGATGGGTCCTCACGCAACGCATCAAGGCCCCATCTACTGAGCCCAAACAGCCTTCTTCCCCTGCTCTGCAGCTCTGCGTGGGCTGCGCTGAGGTCACATCACTGCTCTGAGCGCAGAGACAGGAAGAGAGGCGCCCTTGAAGCAGAAGTGAAAACGTTTAACACAAAGTCATTGCAGAAAACCACTTTACCGAGGAATACCCTTTGGTTTTATTAAGAAGCTTGCGTGCACGGGTGCGGTGTGGTGGAGAGGGGCCTGCACCTCATGGCTGGTTTATCTGTGCTTCTGGCTTCCTGTAGCGTATGTCACCCACACATTATTATTTCTGAATACTGCTTTGAAGAGCAATCAGACATTTTAAGTATTGAAAGTTACTTGTGAGGCCCAACTAGGGCTGAGGCGTTTTCATAGGTTAGTCATAGGTTTTAATCAGTTGATTAAAATGACTAGTCCTTTTTTGCCAGCAGCTCAGCAGAAGACATTAGAATGGGCACTAGTCTCTTGGAGCACGTTAGTTTAGCCTAAACCCATCTATATTGCAACACCTCGAGCTGTACCAGCATGGGGACAAACCAGAGCTGGTCTCCAGGATAAACGCGTCTGACCTGACGTCAGCCCTAGTTCATATGGAACAACAACAACAAAAAAAACCCCTTCAAATGTCTGTAATTGCAAATGTCTGTAAATGGCCCCTTCAAAGGTCTGTAATTGCAACTATCCCGCAAAGGGCATCACAGGATAAGTCTCCTTCCTGGAAAAGCAAAGCATTGACTTCCAAGAGCAGATTATAAAAAGAGAGATGTGGTTTCTCCAACGGCTGTGCATGTCTGTCTTTTCTTCTTCTTCTTCTTTTTTGAGTCCTACATAGAAATGACTAAGGCTCAATTGATTCCTAGTTCACGATGTAGGCAGGGGACATGAGTTTAAAAAGTCTTGCCCTTATCTTGCTTCCACTAAGTGGTACAAAAGTGGCACAATAAACTCTTGTAATCGCTTCTGATTAAGTTTGTCCAGTTTGAAGAAGGTGCCACTTCCGCCATGAAACAAACCTCTTGGAGTTCACATTCCAAACAAAAAGACCTGCTTTACCGTGAAGGTGGGACTTGATAACCACTTGGGTTTACTAGGCACTTTGTCCCCATTCTGGATATACTCACAAGTCTTCTCACTCCCTCAGAGCTCTTCCTGAGCAAGCCAAAACATCTCAGCTTCAAAACATGCCCAGTCTCCGTGTTGAACCACCACCTAACACTACATGAAGGCATCTGCATGCCAATGCATCCTAAGTGTAAAGGGAACATACTGGCTATGCGCTTACATCAAGAGCTGCATCCCGAACACCTGCGTTTCACATAATACCTGCAGCTAGGCAAAGGGGGAAAACGTGGCCAGATGAAACAGAGCATCTCCGCAGCTGGGGTGGAAGTTACTGACACCTAGTCACAACACACAGAGGAGCGCTCTCATCGCTCTTTTGTTTTACAAGGTTTTCCTGTCTTTGGATGGGGTAGGATTACACAGCTTTCTGCAAACACTGCAGTTTTCCTAGCATGTCAGTAGGAAAATGCCGAGCCAGGGAGCAAACTCAACAGCAGAGCTCGTGCTGTTCCCAATCCCCTGGCTCAATAACCCTCGGATGCGGCTTCGGGGGGAGTAATTCTTAGACCAATGCGGTGTTAGTGCTGTGAATAACATACCAAGAGAGTTTAGTGCCTTTCTGAAGGCAGAGGAATTTATCCTCCTCTTTGCTAGAAAGCTCATCTGAGCCCTTGAGCTGTCTGGAAAAGGCAGCTGAGAACAATCTGATCAGAAACAAGGATAAAAACCCTCAGACTCCCTCCCTCTATAGCCAAAAGAGGCCCAGGATTAGGTGCAAGAGTGCGAGACAGTGATTCAACAGCTGTACCAAAATCAGGATGCTGCAGCCGAGACTCCCTCTGGCTCCTTTCCTTGACACCGGGATACTGGTGATCTGGTGTCTACAGAGAAGAAAGTGTCCTTGCCTTAACTCATTTTTAACATTCACTTCAACTTGCACACACACACAGATTTTCAGAAAGGATTTGGAAAATACAGACTGTCCAGCCAAGAACAAATTAAACCTGCAAATAAGTTTAACAAAATGCAGACTTTCATACGCTATGGCACAGATGGTGCCAAGAAAATCGAGTTAATACCACTTCCTTCCTGTGAGGAAAAGAATAAAAAAAGCCATGTTGTAAACCTCATCACCAGAGATGTGATGACCTTTGCATTCTGAGAAACGTTAAAGTAAGAGACCATAAAACAGAAATTTATCTTTTCACAAAAACGTCTTCCAAGAGAGCATTTATGTCCTAAGCACCAAAGAAAACTGTTTGTGTAAACAGTTTGTGGAAGGCTCGGTGCGCGGAAAGCTCCGTTTGCAACAGCCCTCGACACAAAACTCGACTGAGCAGCTCCAGGGCCAGCAAGCATGGCCGGGGCTGCAGAGCCGGTGCCTTTCTGCCGTCCCACGACGCAGCCCCTTCCTCACAAACAGGCCGAGAGGTCAGCTAGCAGCACAAGCAGCCATTTGTTTCAGAAGAAAAAGCAGAGCGCTTTTCACTGGAGCGGCATCGAGGGCACTGCAGCACACCTCCGGGCCCGCGCATAATTTGTGCCGAGCCAGGAGAAATCCTGAAAAGCGTCTTCTCTTCGAGCCACCTTTTGGCCGGCCCCGCTCAGGAACGCTTCTTGCTCCGCCGGGAAAGAATAATGCCGCCTTTCAAACACCTTCTCCCTTTTCTTCCCTGCCTCCCTCACACTCAGCCCCTCTCGGTGGCTCCCTGGACCTCTGCCCTTCGCGCCAGGGCCATGGGCTCCCACGGTGTCTTGGCAAACAGGGAGCTCACTCAGCTGGGAAGGGTGATGGAAGGGTGAGGAGATCGGTGCAGCTCGGCACTGCTGTCCTGGGTAGGTGCAACAACATCATGTAGAAACCCTCTTTAGAGTGCCCAAAAGACCCACGGATTCATACCCAAAAGGCCTCCTGAGCAGGCCAATCTCCAAAGCTCCTTCTGCATGGAGAAGAGCTCCACGCTTGCTAACATCTCCCAATAAAGGGAGAGCTTAGCAAGCAAAAAACGTGTCTCTGCAAATCCATATTCTTTTACACCCATCGAAAATCATAAAACCCAATCAAAACTGTTTCTTTATCTTATCCCATTGATGATGCCTCTCTCCTTCCTTAACCTTATTGCTGCCTCTGTGCAAGATAAACGTGCCCGACTGGGTGCAAGACGTAGGGCTTTCATTGCTTGCCTCATGCCCTCCTAAAATTCCTTTAGAAAAAGATTTCTTTCTTGTCGTAAGGAAAGTGTCATGACAGATTTAGGGGAAGAGAAGGCAAGAAGGGCAGCTTTGACGCGCAGCTGATACAGCGCTGTGGGAGAAAATGGAAAAGTAGCTGCTTTTACACGTGGCTGGGTAAAGCTAAACCCTGAGCGCAGAGCAATGACAGATCAGAGATTAAGCAAGTATTAAAACAAACCAAAAGTGTTTGCACGTGTGTCCACACGGACCCTTCTCCTTCCTGTTTCTAGAAATCGCTTTATTTTCAGGATATGGGAGAGCTCTGAAGGAACATGGCCAGTCTTCATTTTCAAACCATTTTTATATGATCTGCCTGTTCTTAGAGGGCTATGCCGGAGCCAGGTCTAACCCTGTGAGCTTGGGTGCATTTTTCTTTGCGTTGGGCTTCGCACATTGGCTCGGGCCCAGCTGAGGCGGGTGTCTCCAAAGCTCTGCAGAGGCAGAGGCTCCTGCCCTACAGACAGCAGCGGAGCTGGAGGTGCTAAGGCAGCAGCGAACCACGGGCACAGCCAACATTAATAATCATTACCAAGTTTCCCAGCTTCGCTCTGGAAAGGGCTCAGACAACTGTATTTCAGCCCCTCAACACAGTGTCAATACCAGTGGCAGAAAGAGCCAAGGCCCAAGTCCCATCCAGGAGTCACAGACAGGCAGGAAGGTATCTGAAGTGGTCACAGAAGCCACAAGAAGAAATAATCCCTGGAGAACTTGGAGTCAGCAACAGAAGCTAGTGCAGGATGAGAGCAGGGTGTTCTCTGGCTGCAGCTTTCTTGACCCCATATGTAGCACACCAAGGTCCAATTTAGGATACCACTGAGCAGCACCTCAAGTGCCGCTTGCCCTTCAAGGGTGTCTCCAATACTACAGCCCGCACTTCCCCGCCTTGATAAGACATTAGGGCTGGAGAGATTCGCTGCACATCACGGCCTTAACGCAGGAAAACTCCGGCCCATGTTTCAGTGGGTTTCTTATTCCTCCAGGGAGAGGCGGGGGAAGGGGGCAAGGAGAGGAATGCCCATTCCCCCAGCGCCTTCCTCAGCCCCAGCCTCAGGAATGAGCAAACTGAACAGTTCTGCCGAGCCAGCACGCAGCGTTATTAGCGACTGCCAAGCAACTGGGCTGGCTCGCGGCGCGGCGCCGCGGGACCATCTCCCGCCCGCGGGAAGGTCAGCGCGGAGCGGAGCCCCAGCTGCCCGCACAATACACCTGACCGCCGATCGCCGCGGCTGCCCACTGAGCGCAGAAATAAGCTAGCGGCTTTCGTGGCCAGTCTAGCAAGAATAACCCATTTTCTTGCACCCCTCTCCCCCGCAGCTGTGTATTTATCATCACGGCTCCTTTGTCACCTCTGCAAAACCAGAGTGCTGGCCCAGCAACTGCGAAGGACCACCAGGGTTAGGGACTGCCCTCCAGCTCATTTTTTGGGAGAGAAAAGAGATTTATCTTTTTTTTTTTTTTATAGCAGATGGCTTCTCTGTTTAACATTTTTGACCCAACTGAGCCTCCCTTTCCCAAAAATGTCACTCCCTGCTCAATTTAAGGACATATTCATAATCAGTGCATGCAATATGCTCAGGGAAAATATTTGAGCCAGGCAGAAGCCCAAAAACACTTCGCTTTCAAACTCTCCTTCTCCTCCCTGTAGTCAATCATTTGCTGCAAATCTCATCCACTTCAGAGATATTAATAATTAGAAATGGCTCCTAGGGCCTCAAAATAAACCCCACTCCACAGCCAGCACAATCCATTTAAATCATGAGCCATGAAACACCGTTCTGTGATAGTCCTTCAAAACACAGCTTCTTAAAATGCACTTTTTAAAAACAGATATTGGTCTAGGGAACTTTGTTTATTCACTTATATTTGGTTTTATAGTATTTTTATATCTAAAAATGGTCCCTCATAAGGCCACTAATTGCAGGTGGTGTATTTTGAGTAACTGTGTTGCAAGCTGATTTCTGGTAAGTTGGCTTAAAACATGCTGTTGACCTTTTGGGAAAAAGAAAAGAAAAAAAAAAAAAAGAAAAAAGGCATGAAAATCACCAGGCAGCTTCTTAGCTGCACCGGAAAGCCACCTTACCCACCGCGCAGCCAGCAGTAAGTCACTCAGAGAACAGATCCCATGTGTTGCTTTGTGGCTCATTATGCATTTCACAATCGGCTGGAGCAGCGCTACATAAATTCTGCTGTTCTGTGCAAATCAAAACAGACCACACTCGGCTTTATTTATTTTTTCCCCCCCAATAACACAACTTCATCCCAAGAGGCCCTGGAGTTTTATCCGGTGCACACAAGCGGAAAGGGATATCACCCAAATCCTCTTCCTCCGGTTGCGGGGAGGATATGCAGCCGCCAAAACCATTAAAAGGGCAGAGTCTGCCCCATTCACGCAGGGATGCTCCCCTCTCTGCAAGCTCCGCGACCGCGAAGGTCTCGGATGGTTCCAGTGACTCAAGTAGAACCTGGCCAAAGCATGAAGGTCGTGGGGACTTTCAGTTTAAGTGTTTCAAGGGCCTCTTTCCATCACCTCTTGTGCTTGCACTGCCGATAAGCACGCAGGCACCCAACCAGTTTCCACGCTGCAGAGGCCGTGGTGCCAGCCACGATTTCCTGCTCCCTACGGAGAGCAAAGCTGCTTCATCAAGAAGTGAAAATGCCCCAACACATCTGCTGCTTTGGACCACAAAGATTAGCTGCACATTCAACCCCCAGCACAACAAAACCAAGTTGGACACCTGGGAGCAGCCAGAGGGAAGAGGGACATCAGGACAACCCCATCTGGGGAAAACAGCCACAGAGATGAGGCAGATTGGTGCCCCACATCCACCAACCCCATGAGAGGAAGGAGCAGCAGTTGGAAGAGGTGCTTCAGCAGGCAGCCTGCAAGGAGAAACGCTGCCTCAGCCCACACGTTAGGGGCTTTCTTAATTTCCAATCCAAGTTTTCCCAGGCCAGTGAATTAACTGCATACAGGAAATAGCTAGATACTGTTCTTAATTAGTTAGCTGGATTTTTCCAGTTTTGACGATAGCCACTTGAGTGTTTTTCCTCCTATCTATAAATATGCTCACCCAGGTACCCAGCATTAATAAGGAAAACTTAAAAAACAGTTACCTGAAGCTGCACTAAGTGGGGAGATGCCATCAAGATAAAGGGACATTTTTTGTTAAAGTTTGACTTCTTTAGCACACAAATGCAGGTGGGCAAGAAAAGTGCTCGGAATTGAGCTCCTGGGCTCTCGCACCCAAATTACAGACCTCCACATAAAACTGGAGAGACAAATCATAGAGCTTAATAAAATTAGATACACAGCTGGGTGATGTTCCTCAAACACAGACTTTAGGCAGCAAAACAAAGTGGTTTCAAGGAGGGAAGATTTACCCTCTTTTCCAAAGAAAAAGAGCAAATTCCCGTTACAGACTAGCTGAGCAGGGGCTGAGGCTGTGGAAAAACAAACCACTCTCTACAGAACTTCATACTTTACACGGCAATTTAATACGATGAGCTCGTGAGAGGCTGCCCGCCCGCTGCCAGGCCTGGAGGAGACCCGTGCTGCTCCGGAGCGGCAGATTCCCGGCTCACATGGGTCATCGCACGCAGAAAGCCTCTATGAGCTACACGGCCAAACAAGGCTCTTGCCAAAACCTCCGCCTATCTGCCAGCACTAGAGAGATCCAAGGTGTTTTTTTCCAGTGCAAGCAGAAAAGATTAAAATCAACAGAGTTCACCAACCAAAACGAGTTCTGCTGCTTCTCAAATGGCCTCTGGCCAAAACATCACAGTGCCTCAATTCTTCAGTTGGGCAAACACCAAGGCTGAGGAGCCCTACTCAAAACATGAGCTGAAGTCAATGGGCCATCAGTGTAAATGGGAATTACATAGGGGTCCAATCCAAAACCTAATCTGCAATCCAAAGCATTTTCAGTCACCCATCACTTTGGGCATCCAGAGGAGAAGGACCCCATCAAGATGCCCCTTGGTCAAGGTGAGCCTTGGGGCAGCCAGCAAGCTATGGAGACAACTGCTGTCATTCCCTTCTCTTTGCTGCTGCTCCCAGCTCAAGGAACAAGTGCAGCTCCTCCGGAGCAGGGAGAACCCACCACCAGCTGCATCAGAACTGGGGGATCCTGGCACGCACCACTGGGCAGCACCAGCCTCTTTAACCCACCGTGACACCATGTGAGGTGGCAGCCCATCATGGAAGGCCTCTCTCAGAGGGGAACCCATACCTCAAAGCTGGGTAGATTTAGGAACTCCTCTGCAGATAAACTCACTCATTAAACACTGTTTTCCTCTTACTCGGGATGCGTTTTTCCCTCCATTGGTGGGAGGATGGCAGCCAACAAAAGGCATTCTGCACTCAAAACAGCTCTGCACCAAACATTAATCTGGATGAAACCATGAGGATCCAACACGTACTTCCTGGAGCTAGGGAAACCTTCAGGAACACAATAATACCAGCTCAAAACCAAGAAAGGGTTAAACTCCCCAAATTCAGAAGTATCATAATGTGTGCTGTGTTAGTCCGCCTTCCCGAGAAGGTGGAAGGGCCTATTCCAAACCTTTGCACGTTCTCTCCTGAATTATTTGCTCAGCTCTGATTAAATGGGAAAGCATGACTGTAAACTAATAAAACTTGAGGTTTTCTAATTAAACCACAGGCACCACGCCAAGCATCGCCGATTCGTGGATGCACCCTGCCACGCTGGGACTCCGAGGACACAACAGGTCATTAAAGTATTAAAGAGATGACTTATACTCTTTAATCAGAGCTGGGGTGCCGGGTGAGGGAGCGCAAGGGCAGGGTGCAGCGATTATCACCAGGAAACAAACACACTGTTTAGGGAAACATGAGCAAAACTGGTCCCGGTTATTGCCCTGGGAAAGGCAGGCACTGAGCCCCACACCTGCGCCTTTCACGACAGACCTCTGTGTTCGCTACAGGAAAAGGAAAAAGGAAAATACGATGCCACATTTGTGCTTTGCAGCCCTTTGCTCTCAGACGCGCTCGGGCACAAAGCCGCTCACGCTGCCCAGCTCTGCCCCGAGTTGCAGCAGCATCTTACGCTCTCGCAGCTCTTCACACGTGCTCCCCGCCACACCGAGTCCGTCAAACTGCAACTCGGGGCGGGCCAGGCTCACTCTTTGCATTTACAGCAGCCAAAAAAAAACATAAGCCAAAGCTGCAGCCAAAGGATAGACATATTCTTGGACCTTACAGAATCTTCAAGGTTTTCACCTCCTTTAAAGTCAACGTTTGCCTCTGGTTCGAGCCTCCTTTCTGATGAAGAGGCTACCAGGGATTTCAGTCCATTCATGGTGAACTTCCTCTCCCAACAGGCACAGTTCAGCACAGGACATTTAGTTGGAGGTTTTGCAAGAAAACTAGAAGCAGCTATAGAAGAACAGAGGCCCAGGAGCTACAAAGGGCCCCAAATATATTGCTCTCTACAAGTCTCACAAGGCAGCTACTTGGCAGTTTCCCCAGATATATAGATATTTATAGGAGGATAAAAGTGCTCATCTGAGGAGCAGGAAGAGGCACATAGGGCATTTGCATCATGCTTTCATTCCCCTAACTGCCCTCCCAGAGTCAAGGGGGCTTGAAAAACTGGCAAGAGAAACCACTCAAAACGCAACCGAGAACCATAGCTGACTCCGAAGGACCCGCCGTGAGCTACTAAAAAGCCACTTCTGCCCAAACGAGACCCTTGGAGCCCAGAGGAGACAACCCACCACGCTGCTTTAAAGCCAGTGTCAAAATTCATCCGGGGTCTGGTACAGCTGCAAATACGGCAGGCATAGAAAAAGTGATTTAATGTATCTATCAAAGAGGGAGGCTGTAATTGGATTCAGTCCTCGGTTTAACTTCTGAACCGTCCCCCAAGAAAACTCCCATCAGCTTTTAAGAATCTCCAAGGTTTTCTGCGGAACGAGGAGGACTAAGTTATGAAAACAGCCGCCTGCGTTGGGCTGTGATCTCGGGTCTGCCAGCAGTGAGCAACTTTAGCAGAGCTTGAGTGAAACCACATCGATTTGCAAATTAAAACCAGTACCGACGGGTGCTATTTCGCACATATTATTTTTACCTATAGGTAAAAGCACATAAAAACTACAGGACTTTTCTTGCTAAGTTTATGATTTGCTTATCACTAACTTGCCAATGTCTCACATCTTCACAGCCTATCAAGAGAAGCCCTGAAGCTGGGAACATTTTCCAAATGACCAATTAAGTATTTAGTGGCTTCGGCAGTGGAATTTCGCTGTGTGGAATTTCATCTTTGCAGAAACGATCTGGCTGCAAAAGCGGCTCTGTGCAGGTTCTCCTGCAGTCCTTGCACTGCTCAGCAGCAGAGAAACCCATGTCACATACACAAACCTGGCATCAAACTGCAGGTTGCCCACATGGCATGGGCAAAGAGGACAATTAAATAGTTATGTTTATAAATATATATATATATTGGTTTAAATGCCTTTTTTTTTGTTTAAACACGCCATCTATCAGCTCTTGGGGTTACTGCACCAGCCCTCAGCCAGCTCCTGCCTCAGGAAGAGCCCAAGGAAGATGTGGGTTGGAAGTGCCTCGTTGGGCCGAGTGCACTGCCAAGGCCACGCGAGCAGAGCAGGAGGGGAGAGATGGGGACAGATGTTCCGTAATGAGTTATTTAATTTAAAAAAAAAAAAGAAAAAAGAAAAAAAAAAGGTGCCAGACCTCCCAAATGCCAATGTCATTTAACACATCACACCACTGCTTTTGGGTGCCTCATCTAAAGCATCGGTGCATGGGATCAGGACGCCCCCTGTGCTGCCTCTCCGGCTCAGCGTGGACTTGGTTGTACCCCAGGCAGTGTCATTGCTAACACACTATGCAGACTCCTTCCCCCTTGCTGTGACGCTGCCTTCTGCACCTGATGCCACTGCAGAAGTCTGGCTGCCACCACGGCCTGCTCGCTTAGGACACCTAAATTCTGAACCTTGCTGGTCATTTGGGACACAATAGCCTAGAACTGCCATTCGTGAGGCCATGGTGAAGATCTGCCCTGCCAGAACTGGGGGACAAAAGCCACCAGCAATCCTGGAAGACAAGTAGCATCCACTGGGCAGGCTGTACCCACTCCCTCCCATCTACTGCCACTAATGCCAGTAGTGGCAGTAGATGGAAGAAACTGGCACTAATGCCAGTTTGTTTCTTCTCAAACTGTCTAGCTGAGTAGCATAATTAAATTACACCCCAAGCAATTGTGCCCAAAAGGTATTTAGTATTGAGGATTTCCAGGCTTGGAAGATCTCTTTCAGGTTGGCTGTTCCTCCTTCCTACAAACTTCTGGCTGGGCTATAAGTCCTCTCTCATAACAGCTGAGATGAGACAACAGCAGCACAATAAAAGTATGGTCATGGTATCAGAGAGTCCAGCCCTAGCACTGTAATGTGCAGTGGGCAGAGCTGAGGAAGGAACACACCATTTTCCTTGCTAAAAACACAATAATTAGGTCAGCTAGTGGCTGTACTTGCAGGGGAAAAAAAAAAAGCACCCACAAAAAAAGGAGTTCCTCCTTGTTTAAATGATTGTTATTCAAAACATGCAGCAGGGGCTTAAAAAACAAGTTAAAAAGTAGTTAGGAAACAGTTAGCGCAGGGCTCGGGAGCCCAGTTCACGACAGAGTTCACTGCAGGGCAAAGGCAGTTCCTGCTGCTGCCCTGGGCCTGCGAGGGGCAGGGGGGAAAATCGCTCACGATGTCACCCTTAACAAAGGTCTGGGATTCCGCCTGTTCCGCCTGCATTACCAGCTTAAAAAAAAAAAAAAAAAAAAAAAAAAATTCCCAAAAGCTTGTTTATAAAGCATGTCCTTAAAAGCACATGAAATTCAGACCCAACCACTTTCCCACTCACTCACTCTGCCATCTGTTATGGATCCAATACAAAACACGAAGATACGATCGATATCCCCAAACTCACCAGAAACTGTGTGCAAATCGGATGCCATCCCCTTGCTCATCAGCTCGTACTGGAAGCCTGTAATCTTCCTGCTAATGTCCTGCTGAGGGGTAGCCTCAACAAACAGCCCCCCCTGGTCATAGCCAAAGCAATAGACTTTTCTGGGGCTGCGATCTCCATCTCGGACCAAGAGTTTCAGTTCTCCAGTTTTTTCCAAATAAATATTTGCTCCTGCAGAGTCCTTGAAGGGCTTTATGCAAACAGTCAAATGCTTGAAGGAGGCAGGTGAAGTGTTGGGGCGCAGATTGACGATGAGTGCTCCCGTGGGATACATCCACTCGATGGACCCTTCTGAGCAGCGGAGGTAGACCTGCTCCACGTCCTTCTTGTGCGACTCGTGAGTTAAACCACTGGGGAAAGAAGGAGAGAGAAGTCAGGGAAACAACAGAGCTAGTTAAGAGGTTGCCATAACCTCAGACCTTCAAAGAGCCACATCAGCAAACACAGAAAAATCTGTGGCATTGCGAGTCCAGCGAGCTCAGCAGTGCTTGTTCTCTTGCAAGACTGTAACCTTAATAGTCCAGGACAATTTTACATTGTCTCCCAAAAGAGAAAGTTAAACCACTAGTAATTGACTTCAAAAGTAAATAGGATATAAGCACATGATCAAAAGCAATTAAATTACTACAGCCTCCGCGGCTGCCCATCAGCTGAGTTGCGGTCAAGGACCTGGCGCGACGCGGAGGGCCGACCTCCCTTCCTGGGGGCTGGAAGTAGCACATTCTCCAGCTTCGTGGACCTGACTCCACCTTTTCCCAAGTGCTTTGTTCCCCTTCCAAGTCTATATTCCCAGTGGCTCTGAAACAGGGAGGAAAGCCAAGTTCAGTCTGTGGACCAGCACAAAGGGATGCCCAACAGGGCAGCCCCAATCCCCACAGAAGAAAGATGACATTGTCCTATCCAGCCAGAGTTGGGGAAGCATTGAATTTTGCTCCTCTCCTTGGTGGATGTCCCATCTTCTCTCATCTCACCCCAATATGAGGTTTAAACTGAGCTATTGATTGCACTCCCCGGCTTTGATGGGTTACAAGAAGGCACAGTGAAGAGCAGACACGTGGCCAGTTACTATGGTACTGCGGCGATCACACAAGCCACCTCCTTCCAGGGTCACCTTCAGTCCCGTGACCTCGCTCACAAGAGCTGGCACCCTTGCAAAACATTAACACCTCGACAGCCGTTTCAAGGACCAGCGATCACAGGGATGCGACAGGAGAGCAACGCGGAGACGTCAAGGTCAACGCTAGCCCAATGGGAACAAACTGCTGTGCCCAAGGCTGGTGAACTCCACAGCTACCTTGCCCATGGCCTACGCGGAGGACAACTGTGAACAACACTTGCTACGTGTCCCCAGTAGTGGCCCCAACCTCATGGGTTCTTCCGCCCAGGGCAAACTTAAAGTACTAATATGACCCTGCACTTAAGTTAAAAGAAAGCATTGCAGGAAGCCTGGTTTGTTGTTTTGGTGACTTAGACCATTAGTGAAAAATCTCTTGGTCTCATCACAAACCGCTTAGGGGAGCGCGAGGAAATCACTTCCCCACCAAGGGGAGTTTGTTTCTGCTTATCCTGCAGGTTCAGTGCACTTTGTTTCAAGCCATGAGCATCTTGTCCTGTGCCTGTAGAGCAGTACCCAACTGCAGACTGTCTACCCAGCTCCTGGGTCTGCTCTGCACACTCCAGACAAGCGTCACGGAATTCCCATTACACACAGAGGAACCAAAGCAAGGGAGAAAAAAAATAAAATGGATTAAGCGACTTGTCTAAGGTTACACAGGAAATCTGTGGCAAAGATGGAACATATTTTAGTCCAGTGCAAGTAATGACATCAAGCTCTAGTTTCTCAGCAGAAACCTCCAAACACGCAATTCCTCACCTCAAAGATACATTCAGGTGCTGAACAGGTTTTAAATCCAAGTCAGCATTTAGAAAGTAACAAGAAGCCATGTAGAAGGAGGAAAAAAATATCCAAACCAACATATGGTTTGCATTTACTGCTGACGTGACTCATTATTCTGAGTGTCAGGGTGACCCACTTGATAGAGGTTACACAAGGAAGCTCAGGGAGAAAAAAAAAAAAGTCATATTTAATAATAATAGTGCCTGCAAACATGTGCTTTTGAATAATCTTGAAAGCCACATCAAGAACTTAGATGAGGAGAAAAGGAGGACAAGTCTTTGACCTCTAGTCTCTTGCCCTCAAATTCAGTAGTGCTTGACACGTCCAGGAAACTCAACTTTCAGCAGGAGGGTTCAAGCTGACTGTAAAGCTGCATCTGGTCCCCAAAACCGGCCCTCCCGGCAGCGCGCGATGCCACTCAGCAGCCAAGGGAGCCGTCGCCTGCTCGGTGCAGGCAGTGAACGAGCAATGCTGCAGAGCGCAGGGGCCAAGGCAACACGTGCGCAGCCCCTCGTGTCCCCCCACAGGACACCAGGCAGCAGGGCTGTCTCTGGCCGCTTGCACCCGGCAGCCTCAGCATTCGTCAGAAGGGAGAGACTGGGGCAGAACTGCGCCCTCCCGCAGCGACTCATTTGTTTTGTTCAGACGCTCATGCTGCTCAAGCAAAAAAACAGGGCGGACTCCAAAATTACCTTCTGCAGACAATTAAATCCCACAGGTGCAGGGTGATGCCATCAGACAGATGCATGGAGCACCCGTACCTGCACACATTAAGCCTTTTAATGACGGGTGACTCAGATGCTAAGCAGATTTCCAAACATGACGGCGTCATTCAAGAGCCACCACCTTCGTGCAGCAGGACCTGTCACTTCGCTCTCTGTCAAAATGACACCTGTCACCGCAGTAAAAAGTGATTCAACATTGTGCTTAATTCTCCCTAGCTGGTCATGCAGCACACCACAGCCACAGACTAAGGGAGGACAAAGAGCCCTTCTTTTTGTTTTTGCAAGCTCACCCAGGAGTTAGGTTTTTCTTTTTAATATATGGCAAAAAGAGCAGACTATTTATGGTTACAGTGATGGATGAGCCATCTTTCCGCCCCTCGGATCTCTGCTGTTTATTGGGACTTGCATCTCGAACGAGTCCTGCTTCCTCGCAGCGATCCCTGGGAACACCCCGCGCCACAGCAACGGCCTCTCGCTGTCCTCCCTTCCCGGCTTCACCAGCAATGTTCCCTCGGAAGCGCCGCTGCTCTGCTCGTGAAGGAAGAAGCTGTGCTGCAAGGTGCAATGAGGGTCGTGCAAAGAGGAAGGGGGTGACGCAGGAACATTCCTCTCTACCTGAGCTATTATTCCAGATGCTCTCAAAAACCCTAAAAACTCCCATCTCTTGCCAGGTCCTCTGAACTTCATCTCCTAACTTGGAGGGGGAAACTACTTAAGGATGACTGTCTAGAGAGCAACTGCACTGCCCTGATCTAGTGCTGCAGAGGACAAGATCCATAGCAGAGCAGAAATGCCCCCTGCTACTCTCACAGCAACTTCTCAGGAGACAGGGAGAAAACGGAGAGGGAAAGAAGCATCTTCTCCTGGTTAGACAACACGATCCATGGAAGATCACAGTTAGCCCAGAGTGGACCCTGAAGGGAATCCAGGGGCTCTTGCTCCTACAGCCCCTAGCAGAAAGGCAAGACAGCCTCTTGCTGAAGACCTCCTGCTCAAAGCATCGAGAGGCCACTGCAGTGCAAAACGCTAAAACTGCAGCAAGAGCAATAGTGAGACAAGTGCCACAGTGAAGTTTCGGCTTTCTTCTCTACATGCTTTTCTGGATGTTCTCAAGCTGTTTATTAAGGTGCTGCTCCAGCCCAGCGCATGCTCCGCTGCAGGTGTCAAGCTGGGCACTGCATCAGCTTTTCCAGCGATGCTCATAGCGCTCCTAATGAGGCTCTTCATAGCAGCAAGGGATGGGAACTGGGCATTTCTCCACAAGCTAATGGGGAAAAAAAGCTTTATAACCAGAATATGTTACTTTTAAGATAATTTTTAATATAGATATGCGTATAAAGGTAAGAAAACATCTTCAGGCTTTCTATAGGAGATGCTAGATTCACAAATCTGCCTGCATATGGCAGCTAGGAACTTTTCTGTGGGGAGGAAAGGATTAAATATTGGCATCTAAGTTCAGAGGCTTTTCAGCAGTTAAGATTAAAAAAAAAAAAAAAGCACAAAAACAACATATGACTTAAAGTATTTTACATATGACAAGGTATTTTTTATGTGAAACAAAGTTTTTTCTGACCCAAATAGCCATGTAAACTGCACTGTTTAGATGGTATTTGTTGGTATATAGAAGTACTGTTTCTTATTTGTCTTAAAAATAATTTTTTTAAAAAAGCTCATTTTTTAACACCAAGCAGACCTTAGGCCTTTCTGGTGGCCCCCGTTTGCCGGAGCTGGCCAGCTTTGCTCCATCTTCTCCCAGATGAACTCCAGGAGGAGCAGCCCGGTCAGAGCGGCGCGTGGTTCCGTCAGCGCGTCCGCCCCAGTGCCTGCAGCAGCATCACCCCGAGCTGCCCCCGTCACGGCGCTCCGGAGCACGGGGCAGGGTTGGGGAGGCCTCGGCAGGTCCCCATCCAGGCTGCAGCCCCCAGGGTGCAGGGCGGCTAGTGAAGAAGCGCAGCACAGTGAGGAGCTGCTTCAGAGCTAACAGGCTCTGTCCACGGGCCATAGGGAACACATTCACCTCCAAGAGGAGCTGCGGGGATCAACTGTGCGGGAATTGTTCGAGAGTCACCAAAAAAAGTTCGTGGAGAAAAAAAAAATACCAAGCATCTGCGCTTCGGCGCTGTCACACATAGGAAATTATTGCGCTGAAATCCAGCCCAGCTGTTTCTCCACTAAGAATTTTCCCTACTCCAAAGCGTCCTGCTGCTCCAAGCGAGTCTAACTTTTACGCTAAAGAAACCCGGATTTGGCCAGAACGAGAGGCAGAAACGCTGCCTCCGTCAGGACAGTTTCGGGGCCCGCTGAAAGCCCCGTGCACGGCGGCTCCTCCGCGCGCGGAGCAGCAGAGCAGGTCCCGGAGCCACCCGCACACGCTGCGCGCACTGCGAGCAATTAAGGGGGAGATAATTTGGGAGATAATACGCTCGGGACCTGCGCAGGTTTCGCAACGAGGCTCAAGCAGGAGCGGAGCCGCGGGGCGAGACCCTGCGGGCAGCGAGCGGGCACCGGCGGGAGGATGAGGATGAGGATGAGGATGAGGATGGAGGCGGTGGGTCGCGGGGACCCGCAGGTGCAGCCGCCGCCGCCCCTTCCCCCGGCCGGCCGCGGCGGTGATGGTCGCGGGCAGAAAGTTCCGCGCGGACACGGCACCGCCCTCCCCTTCCTCCTGCTCCTCGCCGCGCTCCTGCGCAGCCCCCCGAGCCCCGCGGAGGGGCAGGCAGGGCCGAGACGGGCGCTGCGGGGGGCCGGTC
>JAWLRI010001074.1:1044396-1059634 GCA_034781795.1 Crypturellus tataupa
GTGCGCCGCCTCCGGCCCGCCGGGGAGCAGCGGGAAGGGGGGTGCTGCGAGGGGAGGGTGCTCGGGGGGGGCTGCCCGCCCTGTCCCCCGAGACGGCTTCCCCGGCGGACGCGGATCCCGCGGAATCCCCTGACCTGTCCCCGCAGCGGGAAGCGCTCGGGACCCGCGTCCGTGCAGCACCCGGGACTCGTGTCCGTGCAGCGCTCGGAACCCACGTTCCTGCAGCGCCCGGGACTCACGTCCCTGCGGTGCCGGGGATTCGTGTCTGTGCAAAGCCCGGGACTCGCATCCATGCAGTGCACGGGTCCTTGTAGCACACAGAACTCGTGTCCATGCAGCGCCCGGGACTCACGTCCCTGCAGTGCCGGGGATTTATGTTCATGCAGCGCCCGAAACGCATCCGTGCAGCACCCGGGACTCGCGTCTCTGCAGCACCGCTGCTCTTCACGAGCACCCTGGCTCACTCCCGCTCTTGGCCAGGATCCCTGTTTAGCCCAGGGCTGGCTTCAGGCTGTTAACCCTCGCTGGCAGAGACCCTCTGCAGGGCCCTGGGGACACAGAAATGTCTCCCGGGAATTGAGAAAACTGCGAGAGGGGAGCGGGCCCAAAGAGCACAGTGTCTGGGCCGAGGGAGAGCAGGGAGGACCCTAGATGTGCATCAGCCCAGCTGCGCGCAGGCTGCTCCCCATCGCCCCGGCTGCGCATCAGCGCAGCCGCCGGTCGCTGCTGCACGGTCACAGATAGCAGAGGAGTTAAAGCGCTCCCGTCTCGCCGAGCTGCGCGGCTGCTGCTGTGCTTTCAAGTGGCCGTCACGGATTCACTAAGGGCACCGCGCGTCTCTCTCTGGGTGAGAGTTCATGGAGGAGCATCAGACCTGGCCGCGCTGCCCGCGGGCTGGCGCATCGCCCTCGCCAGCTGCCCGCCCGCCAGGTTCGGTGGCAGAAGCCGGAGCTTTGGGTTCTGGGCGCTTCCCACCCGCCCCAGCCCAGCGCGTTCAGCCCTGAGCCCAGCCTCCCCTTCCAGTCGCGGGTTTAGCTTTTCATTTAGGTTCTGCTTGGTAAATTACAGGTACTGTTCTGCTGCTTATGAAGCATTAGCCTAATTACAGTAATTATAGCAAATGATGCAACGCCTGTAAACATGTAATTAGCATGCGGGGACAACGCCAAGCAACGCGATGACAACACGCGGCAATGCAGAATGCCGCCTTCTCCTGCTCGTGTGCGGCAACAGGGCTTTAAAGCTCAATGCCTCGATTATTTCCTCAGAAGGAGGTTTTGTCAGACTGCGCCGCTTCCTTCCACGCTGCTCTCGAGCAAAGCCTGCAACGCCCGCGCCGTATTGCCCGCCGCCTCGGCCAGTTCTGTGCACGCAGTCCTCTGTACGCCCCCAAATCACTGCATCTCATGTACTCGTTTGTATTCGCACTTGCCGCTTCTGATAAAACAAACACCCAGGCAGCCGCCCTTGTTATGCTTTGGGACTTGAAAGTGCTTGAAAACTGGGAATTTCTAGGACACTAGAACGGAGTGTGCTGTTTTGCAGCACTCCCCGCCTCTGACTTTCCTCTTGTAATTCAGAACAGGCAGCCGCGCTCGGTTTCGGCACCCCAGACAGGAGAAACAGCTTTGACAGCCCCTCCTGTCCCTGCCGTCATGACCCTGGCACAGTTCTCCATCAGCTCCAAGCGGGAGAGTCACAGCGAGCAGTGCCCAGGGCACGAGGTTGAGCCTCCCATCTGCACAGGAGAAGACAGATTGGCCTGGAGGGGCAGGAGGAGACTGAGGCGCTCCGTGAGGGACAGGAAGAGATAGGGCAGGAGGAGATGGAGCTGCTCTACAAAGGGCAGGAGGAGACGGAGCGGCCTGAGAGGGGCAGGAGGAGACAGAGTTGCTCTGTGAAGGGCAGGAGGAGACAGAGCAGCCAGCAAAGGGCAGGAGGAGACAGGGTAAAGGTGACGGATCAGCTTGGAGGGGCAGGAGGAGATGGAGCAGGAGGAGACAGACGGGCCTGGAGGGGCAGGAGGAGCCGCTCTGTGAGGGGCAGGAGGAGACGAAGCAGCCACCAAAGGACAGGAGGAGACAGGGTAGAGGTGACACATCAGCCTGGAGGGGTAGGAGGAGATTGAGTGGTCTGTGAGGGGCAGGAGATGGAGCTGCCTGTGAAGGGGCAGGAGGAGATGGAGCAAGAGGAGACAGACGGGCCTGGAGGGGCAGCAGGAGACTGAGCGGCTCTGCGCGCAGGGGGCTGCTGCTCGGCTGATTTGCATCTCAATCCCCACAATGCTCTTCCGGCTACTCACAGCTATTCCATAGTAGTGCTCTTGGCTGAGATCTGGGAACACGCTCAAAGGGTGAGGCAGCTTTTGGATGCACTGAGCTGTTTTCTGTTTGAGCTGTGAAAAGCAAACATCTTTTCAAGAGAGCACACTCGGAACAGTAATTTTTTTTTTTGCCTTTGCCTTTGCCATTCAGAAAGGGGGAAACTTCACCGAAATCTGCGAGGAAAATGTTGTATCACATCAAAAGGAAACATAAATCCCTCGCGAGGAAGGCCTCACACTGCCCCAAAAGCAGAAGTTACTGAGTTGCCCTGGCCTAATGCTGCAGGACTGGAGATACAGGTTCTGGAAGGAGCTTCCTCCACTGCAGCCCTTGAACCCTGCTAAAGCTCCACGGTCATCCTTGAGGAGCAGCTCGTGCGGGTGAGGACCTGCACGAACACTTGCTTCTCAGTCCACCTCGGACCCTCTCGAGGAGAGACGAGCAATTTGCTTCGGTAGTCAAGTGTGTGGGTCTGGAGAAAACCCAATCTAGCGGTGATTAGAGATGGGCTGAAGCTCAGGTCTGGATTTAACTTCCCTCAAACCACAGCTGGATTTAGATCTTAAGTACGGGGGAGAAAACTCTCCTGCCAAGTTGGGATCCAAGCCAGAGCAGCGGCGCTTTAGACTTTTTGATTTGGGGCTAGGCTCATCCCAGAGCAACACACAACGCTGCTTCGCACAGCGGGGCAGAGCGAATCCCCTGAGGGTCTCGCTGTCCCCAGGGAATACGTCCAGCAGAGACGCTCCTTGCCAGGCCGGTCATTGCCCGGCCCGTGTGTCGCTTTCAACACACGTCCCGGGTTTTGCAATGCCAAGCAGCTCCCTCTCTGGCTGTTTATTTTCCTGCTCCTCAGCTGGGGGAGGCCGCTCAGGCCCAGTGGTATCGGAGCAGCCCCCAGCGCCCGGAGCGCAGCCCTCGCTGGCCGATGGGAAGGGAAATCTGAGACTTTAGAGGAGGAGGGGGAAGGAGAGGGAAAGGCAGAGCGGGAGCAGAACGTGGCAAAGCAGGGCAGAGGGATGCAAGCAAGCCCGAGATGACGAAAGAAAGTTAGCACAAAAGAGCAACATTAAATAAACAGCATGCAGCAGAGATGTCCGGCAGTAAGCAGAACAAAAATAAAAAATAAAAGAGATATAACATGTTCAGTAGCTGAATGGACAGCAGGAAATTCTTGTGGGAAGAGGAACTGCATTTTTTAATCGTATGAAATTAGAATTAGTAATGAAAGTACACTCATCCATAATTGCACCCTTCTGCTTATTGCTGCTCACTTCTATTAGTACTAATATCTCTGAGCATAGCTCCTGTTACTTCTAAGTTGCTGCTGTTCACATCTTACTTTTCCTGTTTTTTTTTTTTCTTTTTAGATGAAAATTTTTAAAAATAAAATAGAAAATAACAGGCATTTAAAGGAAAAAGCAAGTAAGCAAATTTTGCCTTGAAAAAGCCATTGGCACCAGCATGCCTGAAAAGAAGAGGCAGAACAACGTGATTTCAGAAGTGGCCATGTGGATACGGTCCATTACAGAGCCTCAGAGTGAGGCAAGTGGCTCCGCGCTGGGCCTGCTCCCTCGCGCCCAAGGCGACAGACTCAGCTGCAGGCTCCCAAGCGAGACTTAGGTGTTTTCAGGGTCAAATTGTCCAATAAACAAGAAAAAACAACAAAAAAAGAGAGAGAGAAAACAAAGTTATTCGGACAAGTTAATTACAAGACAGAATACACCAAAATAAATAAAGAAGCGGAGGTGCCCAGGCTTGTGATGTGGCCAAACCGGCGGGTGTACCTGAAGTTACCCTTATCGGCTCTTGGCTGTACGGGGGAACGTGAAAACGGGTGCCACATCCTGCGGCAAAACTCATTCGCCCTGGATGCATAATGAAAACTAAGACAAATTTGTAGTTTGGCCAGCGTATTGCGTATTTTGTTTTAAAAGCTTCTGCACTCAGAAATGCTGTCAAATAAATGGTTCTTTCTCCCCCTGTTGCTGTCTCTGATAAGGAGCAAGAGAGGGCTGTCTCTGATAAGTCAAGCCTTTGAGAGGGACAAGGTGGGTCACTCGACCCACGTGGATGCCCAACTCCCCTTCTGCATGTGCCAGACTGTACTTGGGGCTACAGGGTTTTAAATCAAGCACCTCAGCTAGCGAGGAGAGATGCAGATCAGAGACATCAAGTACTGCCCACCCTCGGCCAAGTGGCCTCACGTAAAGTAAGGATTGGAATCTACGCTCTGAGGTTAAAGCAAAACCACAGCTTTAGGATCCCAGGACCCTCTTTCAAGACCCCGCAGTTTGGTTTTCATCAGGCCAAGGGCCACACAATCACAGAAAGAAATGGTTCCTGTGTTTCTCTCTCCCCATCTACCCCTTCCAAAGCCCTTCAACCGTGCCGCCCATGCAGACAGGAATTTGCGTTCTGCCCTTTGCACATCAGACTGAAAAGCAGTGAGGAGAATGGTGGCCGGTCCCAAGCAGGCTATTGAGAGGATCAAAAAGGTAACACAAAGCACAAAAGATGCCTCAGAAACATAGATCATTCGCCATCCCGGGCAGCAGCACTGCCTCAGGACCCGCGGACCCAGGCAGAAGATTTAGTGCCTAAGCCCAGAGCCTCCTGGGCTGCAGGAATTAACTCCTGCTTGCGTGCCTGAGACTGGGTACAGCTGAAATCACACTGAAAACCTCTAAACAGGCCTCAGTATGTTGTTGTTTAGGGGACAGTCCTGTGCATTTCATCTGCAAGAATCAGTGTTTTCTTTTCATTTCACAATAACCAAGGTATTTCAGATGTCTGCCAAAAAGTCCTCAGAAACCCCAGCATTTAATCTGAGGACTTTTGAAAAGGAGCAGTTGTTTGTTTCTACCATCTAATGAACATTAATTTCCTGTTTGAGAAAACGTAATTTATGCCACTGCGAAACCGATATTTATCTTGAAGCATATCCTCTTGGCTGGCTTAGGGTTTTCATTTTCTCGGGTTCCTCCAGCCTGCCTGCACTCTGCAACCTGTGGGCTCAGCCCGCGCTCAGGAGCGCTCAGAGTGTTCAGGACTCCCAGATACGCGGGAAGAATCTGACAGCAGAGTACAGAGGTCCGAATCCAGCTGTAGTCCCTTCTCCTAACAAAAACAAAGTTAGAAAGAGTTTTTGTAGCAGCAATCTGAAAACAAGACTATATTTTCCTTTCTGCTTCAAAACTTAGACAAAACTAATGCCGCGCTACACTAAACAAACCCAGCCCTTGCCAGGATAAACAAACATTTGCAGCGTTGTTTCCTACATGCCTGTCATGAAATAAAGACACTGACATGCATTTCAATGCAACTCTCCAACAAATTGTGAAAAAAATAATTGTGTACTGCGTATTCGTTGCTAGGCTACTAGTTGGGAACTGAATATTTTTTGCAGCCTTGATGAACTAACAAGGTAAATAAGTCAACTTAATCATTTGCCACTTTCACACTTCATTTTGAACAGCTAGCTCAGATCTGCCTCAGATCTGGTGACAGGGACTTTTTTAGAGGAAGGTTGACCAGCTCCTTGAGCCAGATTAGGCCCGTGGGGTAGGTTTGTCTCTTCCCCTTCTTTCCTCACACTGAACCGGGAACTCTTTGCTCTAATATACCCAGTGGTTTGGTGGGGAAGGAAATGGGAGGAGAGGCAGCTAAACAAACTGAACGTGCTGCTGGGAGAAAGTAGTAAACTGTGAGGCTGCAGGTGCACGATGGAGCGTAGATATTGTGGGTGAAGGTGAGGAGAGAAGGGTGAAGAGAGATCTGGGGTAGGACATTTGCAATGGAAATTGTAGCTATCCTGCTGCACTTGGCTGGGTCACAAACAGCACCACGCTGAGAAATGCCATTCATGTATGAAGCTGGCTGATCCCAGCAGAGACAAAACAGGAAAGCGTGAAGGTGTGATGCTTGTGCAGGCCGCAAGATCCTCATTTCAAATGTCACAAGGATGGGCTTGTTGGAGCCAACTCCACCGAAGCAAAAAAAGTAACTCGGGGTCTACATCAGTTTTACTCAGGTAAAATGGAAATTTCACTCTTCAGAGCACCTGAAAAGCTATGGATGCAGAGAGCTGAGGAAGTATCACACTTTAAGGAAAATCTGTTAAACAGAACAGATATTGCATTATTTTAATTTCTAAAATGAGTAATTACCCCTTTACCAAACAAGCTTTGTTTGCCCAGTAAGTGACTCAAATGTTTATATGCAGACTTTCTTGAGCTTTGTATGACAAACTTATCCCCCCAAATACACTGAAGGTTTCACTATAGAAAGGGCAGCAAAGGTTGCTCATTGTTACTGATTGCATATGATTGTATATTCATTTCTTCTTAAATTCATTGGCAGACAAAAAATTAAAATATCCATCTGTACACATATAATCTGTGGGCACAGAACTTGGATCAGGGACATCCTGGGAGGAACATCACCAACTGATTAGAGCAGCCCTAGAAGGGAATGACCAGGGGTTGTCCAACTAATCCACAAATTCAGATATTATTGCATTTTCGCTTAAGAGAAAACAATGGATCAGGTCATGAAATGAGATCTGCTCTGCTCCATGAAGTAGGGTCCTTTGTGCTGCTTCTTCCTGTGTTTGCAGGGCAGATGTATCTGAAGGAAAGGATGAAAGGCTGTGTATCCTTTCATCACTTTTAACGCTACCAAACAGCATGAATATCCCTCCAAAGGGCCTTGAGGCCAAGAAGAGACTATCTTTATTTTGCAAAATTTGCAGATAATAGGCAATACAGCTTTTGGAAGAGATTCTGACGGCTTTTGCTTCAGTTTGGAGCTTGTTTTGTCTACAGTGGCTTTATTAGGTTAGATTACATTCTCATTCAGGTGCCTACAAATCTAGCCACAGAAAAAGCCTACTGATTCAGTAGGACAAGGCCTGATTCAGCGAGGACAAGGCAAACTACGTCCTCTACCAAAATGTCCACTCAGTTCCCTGCATGACCTCCTGAAGTGACTATCCATGTGATGACGCCCCGTTGAGGTGCTGAGGAGTTTTGGGAACCAACTGACACAAATTGGTGTTCTGCCAATTTACTATTGCGAGGGCAGTGGCAAAGTCAGGACTCAGTGCGAGCGGGAAGGTGGATACCAGGCCTGGCAGAGGCCAAGACATCCTCGTCTGAAATGCCCCAGGTACAACGACAAAGCCATGGATTTTAAGGGAAGCTGACAAGGAACAACTAGCGAATTAGAAAGTACCTTTACTCAGAAATATCATGAAGCTAGAATTAATTTTAATATTTTAGAAAACATGCTTTTGTCAACTAAATTCCCTTTTAGTGCTTTTGGGAGATGTCTTTGGAGTCGTCCTTAAACAATAATTTTGTAGCTTTCTACCTTAGTAATTTCAGACAGGAACACTAAAAACAGCAGAGAGATAAAACAATGTTTATGCATCTGCTTTCTCTGATAGGATTTGGCTGAAAATTTGATCAAACTAATTTGAGGGCAAAAAGTCTAGGATAAGAGTTGGAAGGAAAGTAAAATCAATAGTAGGGAAGATTCCTTAGATATTCCCTAGACATCTGTGCTCCTACAAAGCACTGGAAGGACTCTCATGTTATATCTCAAACTTTCCTACTCTTCTCAGTCTCACGCCAAATGGACCTTATGGGGACCAAAATAATCTGAAAACTATGTCTTTCCACATACAGTGATCGATCCCATGCTAGGTAACAAGTCCTGTAAGCAAAACTCTGGAGATACCACTGGTTGCTTGGATCAGGTGCTTAAAAAATACACACACACACACACACACACACCCTTCCTTTAGACTGTGAGGATGCAATTGCTTTCCTCTGTATTGGAATACTTCTCTGTTACTCGTTTACTGTCTTTTTTCTTTCTTTTCACCCTAAAATGACAAACTATTCCAAGGAAGAAAAAAAAAAAAAAAGGAGAACTAACCAAGTGGCTGATTATCTTTATATCTTTATTCTATTTCATTTCACACTTCCCTCACTTCACAGCACTACAACCTTTTTGAATTGCCCTCTGTGATATCCACTCCTTCACTGTTGACCATTACTCACTTATTCATTGCTTGTTGGATCAGCTGGGCACTCGCACAATGAAGCCTTTGTGAGGCTTTCAGACAAGCTGCAAGTCACAATATTGAAGCAGCACAAGGGCTGTTTCCTCTGCTGGTATTCGCCTTACATCATATTTAGGAAGACAGCAACCTAAATACACAAAAAATACACACAAAGCAATTATGACAATAATTCATACAGCAGCTCTTGTTTAACTGGCTGCACAATGCTCTTTTTTTCCTTTAATTGCTATTAAGAGTAGAATATCCAGAACTTTGAAGAGTTTTTGCAAGTTAGTCAACTGATAAACAGGAACCTGCTTCTTTGAATAGCGCACCAGAGCTCACATTTACTTAATGAATCATTAGATGATGGCTGGTAATACATAGTTAGCAGGGATCCTAGAACTCTCTCTCCATCCAGTTAATTGGCCCAAACAAAACGGAATGCAGTTTCCTAACTAATAAGCACTGACAATAATGTGGAGCAACTGCAGGGATGGTGGGAAGATCGAGGAATGCACATACCAGGGTTCAGCAACAGCCCGAAATGTCAAAGTTCAGGTTTCCACGCATAACAACCACAACTGGCGCAGGGCTCGCGGCTGAGAACCCCAGAGGAGACACTAGCAAGTACAACTTTGTACAGGTGGAGGCTTTAAAACGAAAACTCTTATATGCATGTGCAGATACCCTAATATTTCAATGTCTCCAGTATGTTTCTGTTCACATTAACAAGTCTCTGTTAATCAAAATCTCTTTCCAGACCAGATCCATAGTGAAGGCCGTGGGTGGAGGCAGCTGAGCACCTCTGCACCACGGAGCTCCATCTCGACAGGCAGAGGGCTGGACACCATGAGGAGCAACTTAAGCATAATGTTATTTTTAGTTTATTTCACTGGAAATCAAAATGAGGATCTTGGCCTCTCTGATGGTAAAACTGAATCTCTCTTGCTGTAGAAAAAAAAAAAAAAGGAAAGAAAAGAAAAAAAGAAGTACCCTATTTGGGAAGGGAAAGTTTAGATGAAGTTGAATAGTTGAATAACTGGATTGATTATGGAAAGAATAAGAGTATTCAGCAGAAGTGGGTGAGCAAGGGGTTTGTCACGGGGAGGGAGAAACAAAGTCTTTTGTGTATGGTGGTTTATTGCAGGCTCTAATGGCATCGGGATGATGTTACCAGGGAGCCTCCACACAATGAAATAATTTACTGTCATCTCTCATATCCTGCTAGCACGATGACGTAGTCTCTGCAGACCTACTCCTAAAACACTTCTGATGGGCAACTTCGATTCTCTAGCCGTATGCCATATAAGCCACCGTAATGCTACCAAAAAAATAGAAAAAAAAATCACAATGAAAGTTACTTGCATAGAATTACTTCGAATTGACGGTATCTTTCCCTTTCTTCACACCTCAGGGCTGGCAGGTCCCTGAGCCCCTAGTGCTGCCCTGGGCCAAGGCTTCTCCCCAGCTCCTCGGGAGCCAGGGGCAGCTGCAGGACTGTGCCACAACCTCACTGCGTCCCCAACACTAGCCTGCACCTGGGACCGTCCTGTGTCCGGGACTGTCCCGCGCCTGGGGACCATCCTGCACCTGGGGACCATCCTGTGCTTGGGGACCGTCCTGCCCCTGGGGACCGTCCTGAGCCTGGGACCGTCCTGCGCGGGCCGGGCTGTCCTCCCGGCCCCACCGGAGCTGCCCGCAGCCCTGGGTAAGGCAGGAACCCGCCACCGCACAGATCATCCATCTACACAGCGTGCTGGCCACTTGCATTCAGCAAAGAAATTATATAAAAATGGAAAAAACAACTTTTCAGCGAAAGGGAACAGTTTCCTGCCTGTTCTGCTCACATCTGGTCACTTTTCTGACAAGAAAAACATCTTTAAAACCCTTTCACGAGACTGAGCCAATACAGCTGTGAGGGAGTAAGCTGCTCACGATACCAGGCTTTGCATTATCAGCACAACTATTAACTTAAGTGAAGCTGTAAAATCTGTTTTACAGAAGTTGCATGAACCTGAAAAAGCTTTGACTTTCACAGCCTGAGATGCCATTAACATTTACTCTTTGCTTGAAAATTGAACAAAATGGACATGGAATCAGTCACAATAAATCTCACTTTTCAAAGCAGATTGGTACTTTAAGAATGATAAAAATGATATGTCTTCATAGGGGAGCAGAAAGATTTAAAGACTCTATTAAATCCTTCTCTCCCCCCGACCCACACACACACGCACACTCAGTGAAGATGTATTGAGCAAATGTTGCCATGTTTTCCAGGGCCAGGCAATTTTTGCAGTCTTTTCTTCAGAGGCCTTTGGCTAATCCATCATTCAAAAGGTTATTCACATCCCTTCCTGACCGTGCATCGTATAAAGACGTGCACCCAACACTCTGTCTTGCGGATCTCTGTATATTATACACGTCCCAGTTCCTGTTGTGTATACATTCCTTTGTACAGATATGATTTCTTTAAGCACTTTCCCATTTTAAAATGTCAGATGCTTCCTGTACATGTATACAGAGACATTTAACTTCCCAAAGGTACTGAAGCTTAGCAAAATTCTGACTGTAGACAGTACAGATTTACCAATGAATCTTCGGGAGATATTTGGTTCCATCTACTTCCCTCAGTTCTTTGGCACGATTTTATTTTAGGATCGCTTCATGCAGCAGTCACTAAGATTAAACACAGGAATGGGTTTGAAAACCAGAGAACCTGGCTGAACTCACCAGAGGTTTACTCTCCTTCAAGTAGAAGCTTTGATTCTCAAGGGTTATCACTTGCAGGGCACAGGAACTCGTCAAGATTAGGCAAACAGGATTTCAAGAGTAACTTTTATCTATTTCCACTATCTGAACCTTGCTGTCTTTGGTAAATGACATCTTCTTTCTCCAAATAACTCACTTATAAAGCTTTTGGGGTAAGTACGGAAAATACCATTATTACTTTACTGGGTTTCAGATTGGTTACTTAATAACAAAACCAAACTGCATTAACTCAGGTCGTTTTACCATCATCAGCTGCCTATCACTAACCTCTCTAGAATAGCAGATTTCACCAGCTAAAAATAAAGAGCTTTCCTTTATTGCACTTTAAAAAAAAAAGAAGAAAAAAAGAGCACTGTATTGAAACATTCCTTTCGGAAGAGATTGCCAAAACACTAACAAAAAGGGTAAACTTGCATAACAGCGATCAGTTATTGAAGCTCTGGCCAAAGAAGAAGCCTATGCTGGTCTTGTTCAATTCCATCAGAGCTCCAAGCCCGTGCCCTGCCCCTGGGCCTTATCTCCTGCCCGTGAGCAGTTAAAGCGACTCCTCTCTTAACACCATAAAAACACATGATGCTGAAAAGGATCCTCAGCCATGCGGGCTACAGCAGCTAGGGGAAAGCTCCAGCAGAACAGGGGAAACCTGCACGAAGCTTCAGCGTGGCCCAGCAGATCGATGAGAGGGCAAGAAAGGGAAGGGTGCAAGGACAGGGCGATGCGGGTCACGGGGAGGTGCACAGAGGTGGGGACCGGTTCCAAAATGAATGGGAACTTTCTAGTTTCCCCCAGCGCCACCGGAGCCGCTGCTCCTGCTAACTGAGAATTTGTGACATTTACCAACTCATACAAACAACCACAGCCGTCCTTGGCTTGACTCATTTGAAAAACAGAAACATGCAACAGCAATATCCTTTGTAACGACAGCTAATGCTTCAAAGAGATAAACATGCCAAATAACAGGTCTCCTCTAAGAGAGGCAGTGTTTTCAGGGAGGTCATTCAAATGCAATATGCCTAAACTATAAGGCATTTTCTTTAGAGCAATTAGCCCAGCACTTCCAGCCTGGTATTTGAAGTCTTGAGTACACAGGGAAATTAACCCAAATAGCTCTCCCCTCCTAGTCCCCACTAGTAATAAAGGCTCTGAAGGCCAAAACAAGGCATTAGCAACACTTGTGCAACTCTCTTAATACGGTGTCCACATGTAACTAATTGGAAACCAGTAAACAATTCTGGTATTGAAGCACAAAGCAGATAATCTCACTCACGCTACTTCAGTCATTTTCTTCTCATGCGGCTGACTGGAATAAAACTGCTAAAATACTGTTTCCCTCATGCAGAAAAAGATCTAGGGGATATAATAGATCACAAGCTGATTAGGAGTCAACAGTGTCAAGCCATTGTGGAAAAGGCAAACACTGCACTAAGCTGTGCAAACAGGGGGACGGCTCGAGGACACGTGAGGCAGCGCTGCCGCCGGACACCAGGGCCTGCGCGGGCGTCCAGCTCCGCGGGAGACAGGAGGTAACCTGAGAGAGCCCAGAAGACAGCGGTGAGGATAAACAGACACCGCAAACACGACCAGGGAGGAAAGGCTGGGTGAATCGGAGCGCAGGGCAACGTGGACCCAGAAGCGATGGCAGGGAAGAGAGCAGCTTGTTTGCTCTGTGCCTGGAGCAGCACATTTGGGATGGGATCGCAGGCCCCATCAGGCAAGGAAGAGGTTAAAAGAGGCATTAGCAAGAAAGCAGCTGAGAAGCCACACAGCTGCAGGGGATAAAAACCCTCAGGAGAGGGTTAGCAGAGACCCCCGTGAGGAAGGGGTTGGCTGAGCCCCCCCTCTGGTGGGGGAGGTAGAGGCTTAAGGATGTTGGGCTGGGTCCTTTGGTGGCAGAGTTGGTTTAAGAGATCAGTGAATCTCTCTTCTGCAAGTTAATATCCCCTTCCTCATGCTCATCTGCTGTGGCTGGTCATGAAATGGTGATTCCTTTCAGGCCTTCAAAAAGGCCGGGTGGGATTCTGTGGCCTTACTGGTTTTATAAAGCCCAGCAAAGCCCTTCACAGGTCTGGCCCAAACCGCGGTCGGAGAGCTGAGGCGAATGAGGGAAAGGAGGATAATCTCTGGCTAAGGGAAGTGGCAAAGGGCTTTACTAGTGGCAAAGGGTTTAAACCCTGGAACTGCCCTGTAGGAGCTGACGAACCCCAGTCTGCGGAAGGAGAGAAACTTCTTACAAAAGGGGAAAAAATAGTCAACAGGCTCAATAGCTGGTAAATGGAGAGGGAAGAGGTGTCAGGGCCGTCTTGCTGCCAGCGACAGGTCTTGGCTCACCAAAGCTGGGGGGGTTGAAATCACAGCAAGGAACCTCTAGGTTAGGAAATTGGGATTTGGGTTTATTGGTTTTTTTTCCCCGAGGGGTAAAGGTAGTGAGGTAGGGGAATAAGTTGTCCGCGGATGTTATAAAGCCTCCGTTATTAGTGGGAGGCCTTTAAAAACAATCTAGTGAGCATGGAAGCATCTGTCAGGAACATCCAAGTAACGCTGATCCCGTCCCAGGACAACTAGGTGAGCTTTAAAATCCCACCGTGCCCTCCAGTACCACGGAATATTGTACTTCTTCTCTTGCCACTCCGCTATGTCTGGAGATATCAGCACTGGCGCTTATAAACTTGGAGACAGATCTGAAAAGGAATGTTAAAGAAATGTTAAAAGGGAGCTTGGTACTTGCTTACTCTGTCTTTCCAATAAATTTAAGTGTCTCACCACATCTGTAACACCAAAAAATATATTTGTTTGCAAGGACACTCTTTTACTCCCTCCAGTCACCATTTTACCCTTTCAGAAATCTAAGTCCAAAACTACTTGGCCTAAATGATCCTAATTTCTGCCATAAACGAGAAGTCTTATTTTTACCTTTCTAACCCTCCAGAGGAACCAAGGAGGTCTGCCTCTGCGCTCAGGAGGTCTGAGGCATCTGCACATTCATTTCCAAAATGTCTGAGTTGAGTATTAAGAGAGCAAAATAACTTTCCTGATAGTATGATTTTCCACTAAGATCAGGAAACCTTCTATTTGACAGCTAAAGCATCCAACATTTGCAAGTTTAAGTGCACAGGGAAGAAGTTCCAAAGATAGTTTCATCAGGAATAATAGCTGGAAAGCAGTGCGCTGAGACACGTCTGGGTTCTGCAGTGCTTTTAGCTCCGAAGCTGCTTTGTGTGCTCTGTTTCCTACCACTGCTAAAATTCCTTAAAGTAATTAAAAGTACACCCAAGATCAAACCATTTTTACTTGCTTCTAAATGAGTTTGTCATTACAGAATTATGAGACCTTTTTCTTTTCTGACCCACATGAAAGACACACCAGCACTGAAACAAAGGACTATATTTAAAATGCCATTTAGTTGCCCAGGAATGCAGAGATGCCTACTAGGTCTCCCGAAGCCAGTATTTATAAACGCTCAAAGAGGAACTCGGGCGCATCAGTTGCGCTAAAAATCCCACTAAATACTCTTTTTGCGTGTTTGTGGACCTTTGTAAGTCTGTCCAACATTCCCTCAAATGAAAATCACATTTTAATTAAATGTTTGTGTTTCATTATCCTCCGTGGCCCACTATGGAACAACTTAGGAAGAGTTTCTGGTGGCTTCGACTGGGGCTCGGTTTTCCTGGGGGAAGGACGGACGGTTTTGGCACAGGGAGGCCTTGGTTTGTGAATGAAGTTTTAGGAAAACTCTGCTCTTTCTGCCGGGATTTGGAGCTGTTTGGAAGGCCCTGCAGATAAACAAGGGATAATCTCGGGATTTTGATACACAAAAATGGCACTGTGGGAAGTTTTGTGGATTGAGAAGCGGCTGCTGCGCCAGGCCCGGCCCTGCGAGCGCCCTGAGCAGCGAGGGCTGCCGGGGAGCGCTGCCCCGGCACCGAGTCGGTGCCCGAGAACGGCCGCTGGCGACAGGCGCCGCCACCGGCACGAGGGCCCCGGTGTCACCTGGGCGGGCGGCGGCGGGAACCGCGACACACGGGGAGCATCGGGGCGGGCAGAGCGCGGCAGCGGCCACGGGCCCGCGGAGACC
>JAWLRI010001074.1:1060145-1098449 GCA_034781795.1 Crypturellus tataupa
GGGGGGAACCCGCCGCTCCCGGGCCCCGGCGGCAGCGCGAGGCGGCGGATGCGGCAGGGCCCGTGCGGCCCTCGTGGGCCCCGTGCGAGGAAGCGCCGAGCGGACACGGCGGCAGCGGCAGCTTCTGGCTCCCGGGACACGGCAGCCGCGGGAAAACCCTCCCGGCGGGTGTTGCTAGTGATGGGGGCAGGCAGGAGCCAGCTTGAATTTCATTGAAAATGGAAGTAGCATTTCACTTTGGACTATTGACTACATATCTCTGCTCAAAATAGAGATTTCTTGATGCCAGGCACTGAGCATTTGGTCACACATCACTTATTTTTTCCCCCCTAGACTTCACCTCTTGTACCCTGGGCCTGACGGGGTGTTTTCAGTCCCCTGGTGCAGTGAGGAAGGGAGTTTCTGTACGTGGGTGATGAGGCCGTGGAAGGCGGGTGGCTCCTTGTCACCGTCTCACGCCGTTTCGTCCCTATCGTACAGCAAACAAGTCGCTATCTCCAGTTTAGTGAGGGCAAAGTGACATTGCTAAAAGCTCCTAAAATCACTTCATAATCCCTTCTGGTCTCGTGTTAGGACTTGTTAAGTTCAGGGAAACAACACATAGTTTCATGGTGCTCTGATAGGTACATCATGAGCAGAGCTGGGAAAACAAAACCAAAACCCATCTCCTGGTTCGTCACTTTGTACCTTAAGTGTAGGAGCCAGGCCATCATTCTGCTGGGTTTTGCTAAAAAAGGCAGAGAAAACTAATGTGAAGATAAGAATAGGTAAGTGCGGCCCAGGTGATGCTGTAAGCACAAAAGCAGACAAACTGTTTGCAATTTATATCTGTGTGTTGACTTAGAATTCCTCTGTAAGGGCCTTGTGAGTGTTTCCATAGTGCCTCATGGTGGGAACAGTCACCACAGGTAAAAGGCGGCTGCAAAGAGGACCAGACCGACCGTCTGTGCAGGGAGCAGGAGGCAGCACTTGGCATAAACTGCAGTGAGGAAGACTCTTTTCCAGGTCTCTCTCATTCCTGTTTTTGGAGGATTCCTTGGCAAGTTTGGGGCTTCTGTCACGGGAGACTGGGATTTGTCAGGAATGACATAGCTGTAGTTAATCCTGTTTTAGCCCCAAAGTAATGGACAGGATCTATTAGCTGAACTTTTTCTCTGATTTTTTTGATGAAATTTGTGCCCTGGAGGTCATTTCTCGTAAATGCACCAAGGTGATTGAGGTGTTCTGATAGTTCTCAGAAGGGTGCAGGCCAGGTCACAGCCCGGCACAAAATACCCACTTCAGGATAAGTGCCAGCTTCAGCCTTTAAACCAGGATACAGATGTGGAAATGAATAGGGAAAAATGAAAGTTTTTCTCTGTGTTGTTTTCAACTTCTCTCTGGCCTCAAGAAAAAACAAATTTTATATTATACCGTATTATGTTGTAGGTTATTATGTAGAGTTCAGAGCACCTTAGCAGCACCGAATTGCTTCCTCTGTGCTGCCTTTGCCATTTTGGGCCCAAAACAAAGAGGAAAGTCCTAACATAATACTGACTTTTTTTTTTCACTTTTGGCCTCATTGTGGGAAAAGAAAAGAGTTCTAGTTATTCAGTATTCAAGCGGGATCAAGCTAGTTAGTAATGGCAAAATCAAAGGGTATTTTTGCTGAGGTTAGTTAATTTAAAAAGAGAGAAAACTTTGGTTTTTCTGGGCCTACAAAATTGCAACATGTTAATATCTCCATTGGAAGAACTGAAGAGCCCTTTTCTGTCTGAATAATTGTGTTGTGTTGATCTGCAGCAACATCTAAGGTCTTATTTTAATTGCTGTCTATACGTTAGAGACATTAAAATCCTAAGTAGATTAAATTTATTGAGACTCAGAATTCTGCTTATTTTTGAAGTCTCAAAGTACTAATGTGAGACAAAGCTCTGTAATATCATTTTTGTATATATTGCTCTTGTGATTTTTTTTTCATATTTGGTGTCATATTCTTTTTATTTTCTAAACCAGAAAGCAAGGTTTTGCTTTCCTTAAAATTTTTCAAGTTTTCTTTTTACTTTTAAGTACCACTTCAGCCTGTTACAGCATCCTGCCAAAGTGAGGAAGCACATTCTGGTATTAGACTGGTATAGTTTATTTATCCAGTGAAATGCTATTGATATCTTACTTGATAAGTGTTGTACCATGCATCATGTTCCGTAGTCCCTCAAGAACTCTATAGGTTGCACAGACTGTGTCTGCTCACTGGTGTATGCACTTGCATGCCCACGTACGTAATAAATCGTGAACAACCCCTTCCAGTGCTCTTTTTTAGTGTCTGCTTTCCAGTTCTGGCATAGTCAGAATAGGAACCGAGGCTCTGTTTATTTAAACTAGGTGCTTAGGGTTACGTGGTAAGATAAGGAGTTTGGATTGTTGTGTGGGAAGTTGTTAAAATGTCTTTAAAATGTATTCAATCTTCTTCAATTTGTTAGTAAGCTTAAACAGAAAATGAGGCAAAAGATATTTCAGTCACAGCCAGAAGTAAACAGAGGCTTCAGAGGTGCTGGCATACTAGAAATAAGGTAGTGGTGTTTCTAGGAGGTAAGTGCTGGTATAGATGCCCTGTTAGCACGTTTGGTTCAGTAGTCACTTGACTGCAGGAAGATCTAACCAACTCCATCTGGTAGAACTCAAAAATCACACAGTTCAATAAAGAAGAAATTCAAGCATATAATTATAATGAAAACGCGCCTCTCTTGCCTACTTTTATCCTGAAGATGATTTTTTTTTCTGTGAAAGTTTGTTTCAGAAGGTTTTGTTTTTTCTCCTGAATGTTTTTAAGCCGTATGTAAGCAGAAGCAGCACCTGCTAACACGCCTGCTTGTTTGGTGTCTCGTAGTCTATCATCCTGCCCGTGCACAATGCTGAGTGCTGGTTAGATGAGTGCTTGCAGTCAGTGTTGGAGCAAGATTTCAAGGAAACTCTGGAGCTGTCAGTTTTTAATGATGCCAGTCAGGTATGTTTCAGACCATATTTAAAACGTTGTCTGAGTAAATACTGTCTCAGTTCAGAACTTTTATTTAGGACTGTGTTTGGCTTAGTATACAAGATAAAATAGCATCTTCTATGTCGTTATTTTACCAGGACAGTTCAGCTGCAATCATTGAAAAATGGAAGGTGAAGTTGGAAGATGCTGGCATACCAGTAATCATAGGAAGTAATGCTTCATCCCAGCCTGGAGGAGGTAGGTAGCTTAATAGTGATTTCTTTTTGAGTATTACGTTGTTACGGCAGGTATGTTTTTACTTCAGTTTGAAAAATATCCTTGTAGCCATTGATGTTGCAGTGGAAAAAAAAAAAGAAACACATGTAGTTTTTCAGAGTTCCACATTAAAAATCCAATTTAGAATTTGGCCCTGTTGTGTTGGCTCTGTTGTCTTTGTTTATACATACAGGGAGGAAGAACTTGGCTTAACAGTTGTGCTCTATTCAGCAGAAGAATTTTGTTTAATTATAATATATACAATGTTGTTAATGCTTACAATCTTACTGTGAGCTGCTGATATCTGATTTATCCTCAGGAGGTGGGATTTAAAGAAAAAAAAAGAAATGCAAGATTTTTTACATAGTCATAGAAAAAGCAAATGGATATCCCTTGCTATTATAGAAAAAATGAAATGAGTGACCCCAAAGGAAAAATAATATTAAAACTTTTTTTTTTTCTTCCTAAATCTTGGTTTCCAATCAGCTAAACATTTCCTCTTGTTCCTAAATTATGCTCCTGGGAGCACCATCATAAACAATACGATTGAATTAAAGGTCACAGATTTTAAAAAATTTATTAATGACTGTGGGAAAGGAATATTTCAGCCATGTTGCAGAAAGTGAAAATTTTAGACTTTTATTGCAAAACACCCCTCGTTTTAAACAGGGTTAACTCTTTGATCCAAGCAAAATCTGAACTGGTTATAGAGTTTTGTAATTGACCAATAAATAGCAGAATCAAACTGAACAACAACATATGTTGCTGTAGAAGGAAGATAGAGATGGTGAGATCTGAAAAATATCCATATTTTGAAAATCAAGCCTTGCTTTCCTTTTGTAAGGTGTGGAAGGAAAACGAGTATTTGATTTTGTTGAAGGGAAAGAAGCTTAACACGAAACAGAACAAACCAAATTTTCAGTATCTCTTTTAAATCCTCTGTTCTGATCTGATCAAGAGGATTTGATATGTGAGCTAAGGCAATAAACTGCTGAAATAGTTAACTAAAAATACTGCTTTAGCGCCAACTGTAAGTATGATATGTCTGCAGATTCCTCATCATTGCAAGTTGTAATTCTCCCATTGGAGATAACAAAAAAAATCTCATTGGTAGCTTTCCTTTGGATCATTTTGCTTGTTTTGTATTTTGGACCTTTCGCTTCCTAAAATGTCAAATGCAAGTAAGAGTACATTGCTCTTTGAAGAAGCTGTTGTCAAACAGCATTAAACATAGTGAGAAGGTCACATCTGTGTTCTGAAGGAGAGCAACTACAGGGCAAAGCAGACACAACAGGGAGCTTGTATTTTGTTTGTCATGTATGAATAAAATTCCTGTAATGGGTTTTGTGACAGTGAATAGACAGATAGGAATTGCTGTGAAGCTGATTGCAAATTTATGTTTGTCAATACCATTCATTTCTTAACAGAAAGTCAAAAATTAATACCAAGACATTATCATTTATAGTACTACAGATAGTTGACTGGTATTCTTTTGTTGTTATTAATATCTTCTTCTTGTCTATTTTCCACCTTTTATAAAACTGTTCTCTGTGTATTAAGTCTGGTTCTAAGTATAGGATTGTATTGATAATGTCTGTAAATCAGTTTTTAATTTGAAAAAGCACGTAGGTTTGAAAATAATTCATCATAATACTCTGAGGTCAGTTCACTTTTGTGCTCCAGAAAAGTGAAACAAAGTTCAAGAATTGAGGACTGCAGTGAATAATTTGTGCTATTAAACAGTTACATTGATTAATTATCATTTTAACATGTATTTGTCCAGTTTAGTATAGTGGAAACCTGAGAAGGTCATTAAAAATTGGGCGGGGGAGGTGAGCCATGTTTTAAATAGTAGTATAAAATGCATACTTTAAAAAAATAAAAAGCTTATTCATGTGGAAGTCACTGCCAGGTCACCGTTAAAATGAGGACATTTATTCTTCATGGTTGTTACATTTTAGGAGCTGGTTGCTTGAAATCCATAGTATTTGTTTGCTTTCAGTGATTTACTTTTATTATGTTAAGGGCTAGTTACAACTGTAAGGAGTCTCCTTTAAAAGAAGATGCTTTAATACAGAAACAATGTAGTAGTCGGGCTTCACATCTTCAACTATTTACACAAGATTAGAATTTATTTCTGATTCTTTTCTAACGTGTAAAAGAAAGAGGGGGGGACCTGGAAAAAAAGAAAGGGTCACTTGCTTAAAAAAGAGAAACCCTTTTTCTTTCCAAGAGGGAGGAATGTTAATATCTCAGTGAGGCTTAAGTTTTTACGGCTGTAACCATGGTAACAGGCTCTTTTCAGCAAGTAAGCAGGCCTTACAAAACCCAGAGAGCTGGCACAAACACTGGGTTTTCTTCAGTACAGTAATATTTAAGAAAACTTCTTATTCCTACCAAACAGGATTCATTGTGTGGGAGCAGTTTTTAATATCTGCTTTCTCCAGGGAGTTATGTCTCTATCTAATAATTTTTACAATATGTATGTTTTCCCCTAAAACACTGCCTGTATAGGAAGAACTTTGTGAAGTTTTCTGCTTTAATCTTGAAAAGAAGTATTTTCTGACTTTTTGCCATAAATATTTAATATTTAACACTTTTCTTTAAAATGTTTTATTTAAAAATAAGTTTCAAAATATTTCAGAAAGTACCTGCAATAATTTAATCATCATCTTGTGGTTGCCTTTGAGTCCCTTTCCCTTTTTTTCTTCATTATTGATTTCCTTGGACTTCGTTATTTTATATTAAAGATTGTTGCAATATTGGAGTATAATAATGAGAGCAATGAAATATAAATATAGGCTGCTTTGCAGTTGATACTGATAGACCTGGAGATTAATTTGACTGATGTTGGGCAAAGTTCCTTCTCTCGCATCCTTTTTGCTCTTGCTTCAGTAGGGAGCTCTTGAGGATCAGGACTCTGCTTATTTGGCATGTCCAGGCCTGCTACCTGGCATTAGTCATTTCCCTCTGAAAGTGCCCGTGCCAGGATTCAGTCCTGCTTTTGTGCTTGCCACTGGCTTTGCCAGCTGCTTTCTGCTGCCAGTAGGAAGGAAAATGGGACTAACTCTATAAGTTAGTAACAGTGAGATTAGATATTCATCCACTTCTAATATGAAAACATATTGCAAGATACTGTAACAAAGTTCAAGAAATGCATGATAGAGTTAAGGTGACTGAAAGACATCTGCAAGATGAGGATTAAAAAATTCAAAATATAAAAGAGCCTATTCCTTTCAGTCAGTAAGAAATGTGGTCATAAGCCTTATATTTTACTTGGAATGGTAAGCAAAATGACCAAGGAACAGGAGCATTAAACAAAGTGAGCTTTGAGTCCAGTTAAATTTGTTTCCTGAGCAAACTTAAACCTGTATGACATAAAGAGAGAAGAGAATCCCAGAAGACTGCATTTTCAAGTACAAATTCAGGAACTTCAGTGTTAATACTATGTAAAATTATCGTAGTTTACTTCATTGCGAGGGTTTTTACTTTTGCCTTTTCATTTTTCCCGTTTTAGAAAACAGAAAATGCAGTGCTGCATATCTTCACATCATGTGGTTTGCACTCAGCAATCTTTTGCTAAATTCCCTAATTTGGGTCTATTAATACTTTAGACAAGGCTTAAATGACTCAAATACCACCAGGTGGAATTCACATGAGGTTTTTCAGGACAACCCTGGATAATGTGGTCTTCCTTTATGGTGCTGCCTGTGAGAAGGGTGCAGAGACCAGGCTTTCCTCGGGTAGACCCGTCTGCACGCAGGAATGATCCCGCGTGGCAGGTTCAGGCTTGTCCCTTGCAGATGTGTGCAATGGTTGAAGCTCGTCCCATTGCTGCGTGCTGCAGCCTCCCAAACCACAGATACCAACATTGTCATTTGACTGAATTCGTATTTCAGGATGGTCTTCTGGAGAGGGTACAGCTGGTGTGGTAGAAATATGCCAGGTTTGTGCCCCTTGTACGTATATTATTCTCCTTTGGCTCCTCTCTATGTTACTTGAGCAATTACATAGTGTAGATTCTTCTCTAGCTTCCTGATGAGACACTGTTTCAAAATTGCTTTAAATGACTCATGAAGTTTTTGTATTTGCATACTTTGTATTTAACAAGTAAATCAGAACAGAACCTTTCCTTATGTCCTTCAGAGCACCCGGCCTCCAGAACAACTTGTCTAACGCTCTCTTGTCCTTCAGTTGGTTCTTTACAGTTTGTTCCAGTAAAGTCTAAGGCTCCAGCCAGGCTTTAATCTCCTCCTATGCAAAGTCCTGTACAAATATAAGCGATAGTAAAAGTTATTTCCTTGCTCTGATAATTTACCCTGTGGATCAGTGCTTGTGAAACAGATAGGGAGGACTGAGGATACAATATATGTTGTGTGTGTGTGTATACTTGTATATTTATGAGAGTGTATATTTCAAACTAAAGAGTTAATGTGTTTAGTGTAAATTATGCATATGAAGTGAGTTTATTGTAATTTACTTGTTATCTCTATATGCTCTAGGTAAAACTTAATAGAAAGAGTTCTTGTAGCATGATTGCTCTTCTGCTGGGGTCTTTACTGGGCTCCATATAATTTGATCTTTTATTTTCTTAACAGTTGGATTTGCTAAGAATCAAGCAGTAATGCAGAGCTCAGGAACCTATCTCTGTTTTCTGGATTCTGTAAGTTACTGTGTTTTGTTTAACTCAGTTTGTCAATAAATTTCTTCTGTCGTTTTTAATGCAATGATCGATTTGCCTTAACTCCAAGTAGTTTAAACCTGCTTGGATGTTAAGCACATAGTGGATCCTATTCATAGCTCTACAGTTGTTCAAACTGTAGAAAATCTAGCACTTTATTCTTGGATCCTATTGGATTCCCTAAGATGTGGTGAGCGGCACTGGACAAAGTTGGTTTTCAGATATTTTTAGGATTTTTGCATTCTCAATGCTTCAGAAAATTATACTGCTGAAACTGCATGAGAAATTAAGAGAAAATCTACTGCCTCTGATGCTGAATAGGAGAGATCTCACCTCGCATCTTGCATTTGTGCTGTCCTTCCCAACTGTGCCCTGCTGATGTACAGAACGGTGACCAGGAGCCAGCAGGCAAAGCCAGGCCCTTCAGGCTCCCTGAGCTCGTGCAGGTTCAGCTAGAGCTTCCTTCTTTCCTCTGGGCTGGAACTGAACTATAGTTGAGTGTCAGGGAGTCTCTGGCTGCTGGAAGTTTTCAGGTAAGGTTGCATAGTAGGAAGTATCATTAGAAAGTTGCTCATTAGGAAGTATCATGGCATTTTTCATAAATGCAGGACTGTAAATCCCACTGGTTTTAAGTTGGCAAATTTTTCCATCCCTAAACTCTACATGTACCAAGTGGATAGAAGGAGTTTTCTGGCTGTATGTTAAATCTTTGTGAATTAATCAATGTAATTGTCACAAAACATGGTTAGTTAAGCATTGATACATTTATTTTCATCAAAGGCAACAAAGTATTTTTTTTTGTCTTTCTATTTAAGAAATAAAATTTTACAGGCAATTTTCCTGGCCTTGGATTTTGCTATTATAAGGTATTACTATAGTTAGTGATATAGTCTACCTTTTTAAATGCATTTATATAAATTAGTTCTACTTGCCTGTTAACAGCTTTTAATTGTGTGTATATGACACAAATCTTTATGTGTAAGCTCATGGAGGATAGAGCTTTGGCATGCCATATACATATGTGTAACTAAGAATATGGATATTCCAAAAAGAAAATTTTGTGCATCCATTGAATGCATGAAGCTCACAATCACATATACAAATTAATGGGAGTTTTGGACAGATTGCTTTCTTGCACAGCAAAAAAATGTTTAGTTCATGTTCAGCTACAGTGCACTGAGTTTCAGTGTCCATTTCATGAACTTTTTTTTTTTTTTGAGAAGGCGTGAGCAAAAAATTCACTGCTCTGATTTTTATCACCACATTAAACAGATTTATTTTAAAACTGTAGGCACTGTAAATTAGGCCATAACTTAACTGAAATTGATGGCAGTTTTGTTGGTATGAATGAGTTCAGGATTCTTCTTGCATTACTACAGGTAGGTAGACAAAATCCAGGTGCCAGTTTAATTCATATGAGCAGTTCTATGAGTTTAAGTGTCTCTTATAAGGTAGTGATTCTGTCTACCTTTGCAAGATGAGAAAAACTCAATCTAATCTTATGAAAACTTTTGATTTGCAAAGTCCAGATATTAGGCTTGGACAGTTGGCAGCCTTCATGAGGTATTCTGGGCAGTGTGTAGGATGGAGCCTGTATATTTATTGAGTGAAGTTAGCTGGAGTTCGTACATGCGTGAGTGAAAACTGAGCATGTTGTTCTCTTGCCCTGTGGAGCTTCCTCTCTCTCAACGCTGTGTACAGTGATACACCGAGGTGAATTTTCTATTAGTACAGATCTAGCCCTTTGTAAATCATTAGCAATAAACTAGACAATTAAATGAGATTAATTACAGTTTATAGGCATCTTTTCAAATTTCTTGATTTATTAACATGCTTATACTGTATGTATCTTCATGTTGCCATTTTTCTTTCGGTTTGCTCACTAAGGAACAAATGTCAGGGCAACTATTTACCATCCTGAGGGAATTTGGTGAGGATTTTGAACTTCTTCCAGATTATGATTAACATGAGTTTATAGTTCTTGATATAATTAAGTCCTTGTCAAAGTGATTTGGATGAGAATTTTATGAATTACAGTATGGATAAATTTGGAAGATGCTACCAAGAGTCCTTGTTCTGCACATTCCTATTCCTACCACATGAGCTAGTTGCTTCCAAATAGAAGTTGTTCTGAGCTATTAGATGGCTCATCTTGATTTAAAAGAAAAAGATTAATATTAGTAAATTATATATATATATATATATTTTACCATCAGTCCTTGTAGCTACTGTTATTAGCTGAAAACAGATTGGAAGAAATTAAATAAATGTGGAAACTTATGCAAATCTGGAAATTGCTCAGTATTTTAGCAGCAGTTATGACGATTGTGTCATAGCAGCCCAGATACAGATGTTGCCAGCTGTGTAGCAGCCCTGCCTCTCCGTGCCACCTACCTTCCTCGTTCCAGTCCCCAGTGCAGCAGCAGGCTTTCTGGGAAGGAATGTTGATCTCAACCCTGTGGAATGCGCTGCAGAGCAGCCGGGGAGGTGGCCTTGGAGCGCAGCCTTCCCACAGGTCAGCTCTGGGTGCGCGCAGAGGAGCGGGGCCGGCGCAGCCGCTCGTGCGCGGTTCAGGTCGGTGCGGGATGTCCCGCTGCTCCGTCTACATTCATTCCACTGCACATCCCTGCAAGCATTGGCTCCAGAGAGAACTGTTTTGCTTGATGCTCCAGCTGGAGTCAAGCTGCTTGCATTATGTCTCTCAACACGGATAGATTTGTGAGGACAACAAATTGGGAATAAGTGTGGAAAAAAAAAGATTGCAGAGCTCAGAACTGTCACAATTCCATCAGCCCATTCTTGTGTGTAAAGTGGCAGCTGTTTGACTAATAGCTGCTGTGGGTCTTTTTGTTGTAGCTGTTGTTAACGGACTCCTCCCTGAAGCTACTGAGTCATTTTTCCCACCAGCAAAACAAGCAGAAAATCCGAAGATCCTTAACGAATTGTTCATATTTAACATTTGTACTCTCAGAAAATCTTTGTCATAATGACAGTAGTTCTCACTAATCTATGCAAATAAGCTTTACTGGTACCTTTACTTCAAATTGTCTACAGATGTGACTTTATTTACCAGTTATGTTTTATTATAGTCATAGTTCATCTGTTCCCTGCCTTGGGTACCTCTCATCCATCACATGTGCTTGCACAGAGAAGTCGAGGCTGGTCTGAGTCCTATGAAAGGCTCAACTGGCAACATCTTACACTGCTTTTAATATTCCTTGTTCAGAGTTGGGCAATCACCTCTGTCACAGCATCTTTACCTGCTAATAGTTGAAAATAGCATAGGGAAACAGTTACGTTTTATTCTCCAAATGTGAGGGCAGATCCCAGGAATCAGCAATTCCATGTTCAAGTTGGTAGCTGCTGGCCTGGACCTTTCTGTTTATGAGATTTGCTCGCGTGATTTAAGATGGAGAATGTAAATTCTCAGTTACTGTGAAATTACATATTTTTTTCTTGAGTTTCAAGATCAAAACCACTTCAGTGAGGGGATGGTCTTTAAAGGTCTTTGAAAGAATTTCTTAGACCTTAGCTCGCCACACTTGATAGCTGGTTTGGGATCTCCAGCCTTCAGGGTTATTTTCAATTACAAACATAGCTGCTTGTTTTACAGTTTCCATAACTTGCTGATAAATTTCTTGTTACTTGCCACTGCAGATGACTCAGCTTCTTCTAATAAATTAGTGGTATGCATATTAATCAACTTTTGAAATATTTTTTTTCTTTCTTCCAAATGAACACCTGCATCTAGCATCGAACTAGCACGCAGCTACACTCCGCTTCATCACTTCTATTGCTAAAGTGGGTATTTGGGATTGACAGCGAGGGTTTTACTCTGCTCTGTTTGCTGACTTTGCTGTTTATCGCTGTGCAAATTACAGGCTTCCATAGTCTATAGACTCACTTGTTTGATGTTTTTTTCTGAGACGACCTCCAGGAACCTCAGAAGTGCTAGGTACGAAATGGCACGTACCTCCTTTTGATAAACACATGCGCCATGGTAGGAATTGGCTTGAAAATAAAATAATAGTAAAAATATCCCAGTCAGCTGAAAGCAACACTGATATAAAAGATTGTTTGGGAAGATTGTCATTAGTTTTATATTGATGAAATGTGCTGGTCACCTGGGACAAGATCAGCAGTTTCACATATGGCCTTCATCTTGCAGTGCTCAAGAGAAGTATTTTCCTTGCAGGAATTTATCAATTTGATTTAGAATTAATTCGGAAGCAGGAACAAAAAAGTGCTACTTTTTTCCCTATATTCTTGGGTTACGTTTAGGATTACCAGGGTGCCTTGTGAGTGGCTGTTAGCATGACCCGCTCTGGTGTGTCACGCAGCGTGGGCCGCCTTGCAGAGCTGGCTGCTGGCGCGGCCTCTGCACCATGTGTGTGACTTGGTGCTGCTGCCAGGCCAGCTGGGCCATTTGGGGATTTCTAGGCCTCCTACTTCCCTGGTTCGAGGAGGTGCACTAAATTTTACCTGTGGTCTGGGCAGGTTCAGGGAGGTGAATGTGAGCCCTTGATAACTGGAAAGACACCGGAGACGCCACGTTGTGCCCCAGGGAGTCAGACATTCCTCTTGCCGTAGCCACAGGTTGTATCTCCATGTCTGTGAGCTGCCCTGGCAAGAAGGGGCTGTTGTGGAGGGCGCGCAGCTAGGATAAAATTTTCCTTCTCTTTCCGTGAGCACGAGTTAAGCAAAGCAGTGCCGGACAAATGGTGTGTGTGTTTATGAGGAACGGGAGCAGAGGGAGAAGCGCCTGCGCGGGCCGGGGAGCGACCGGGGTGAGCGGCAGCAGCCGCGGGTGCCGGGTCTGCGGCGGCAGGAGCAGCGGGTGGCTCCAGGCAGGGAGCAGCAGGTGGGACACTCAGCTGCCACCCAGGATGGAGACCGCAGCCTCCATGGGCACCAGCACAACTGGGCTCCTTGGAAACCCCACGGGCTTCTCCTGCAAAACCAAGTCCTTTTCATTCTGTTGTTTCCCTGCTTGGGATGGGTGTTGGAGAACAGGGTGCATGTTTGTAATGAACAGAATTCCCGTAAATTCTGGGATATTTTGAGTGCTTAAAGTAGAACTACATTTATGTTGCTTTCTCTTTTTTGGCATTTATTGCATGTATTTGTATGTATGTAACTACATACATGTTATTTGTGTGTTTGTATGTATGTAACTACAGTAAACCCAGCTATGGCCTGGGATTTTTCTTCTCTGCTCAGTTTGGTTAGTGGAATCGCATGAAAATAGATTTCCTTACAGATTATTTTTAATTTAGCTGTCCTTTAGAAAATACCTACTACATGAAGGCATACATTTATCTAATGTTTATTTTAAGTCTCTTCTCTTGTCAGTCTTTTAGTGCTGGCTGGATAATCTCTCTTCATCCTGTCTCCCTTAAATCTGCCAAGGGACAACTTTAGAGGCTTACACATTAACAGGGAAAACAGGATTCCTGTGGAAATTTATGTTAAAGTTGGTTGTTAAAAGATTCTTTTTACTTCTCCTGCAACATTTTTTTTTTGTAAATGTTGATTTAAAAAATAATAGAATGCATTTTATTACTCATGAGGGCTGTTTTCAACCCACCCCGTATTATTTAGTGCTGCCCTCTGCTCGACTCCCACCTGGTATTCAGAAACAGACTGTGAGTGCTCGATGTGCGCTTTTCTTTTTATGTTTTAGATTTCCTTTCAGATATAGAAAAAAAAAAAACAGACATAGATCTAGTTCTCCTAGATCTATTTTTATGTTTGTGTTCCTGGAAATTTTTGAGATCACATTCATAGTTTTAACCAAGGAAAAATGCTCTATTGATTGTAGAAATAAAAATATAGCATCATAGTTATTGAATTCCCTATTGTAAATATATTTTGATAGTGAATTTGTGTTTCCCTGAAGTGCGTTGGAAACGAAGTAATTGTATAAAATATGTGTGCATTTCTAGTTGTCTCATTTATCTATGCAGCCTGTTTGGGTGTCTTACTCCTAATATTGACCTGTGAAGTAGAGAAGTCTTTACAGTGCACTCCCCGTGTGTTGCAATCTTCATGCTTTTACTTATTACTTTTTAACACTTACTGATGCACAATGCAATGATATTAGTTAAGGATATCTCTATTTTCTTCTCATTGAGCAGTTACCTGCATAATCACCACCTATACATATGTTCAAAACATTAACACTGAAGATTGCAGTTAGCCCTTTTGTAGTTGCTCAGAATGAGTCTAAAAAAGTGATAAGATGGAGTCACTCAAATGAGATTTCTGTTTTGCCCCATTTTTTTCTCTCTTTTTTTTTCTTATGGGCCCATATACATAGAACTGAGCAGCATGCATCGCATATTAAAAAACATTTTGAAGTTCTTGCATTGATAGTGCCCCTTTTTGAAGTTAGGTAATACAGAATATTGATGATCTTGATGATAGCCCAGGACCCTAATCTGCAGTCTTGTTAGTTTTGCCAATAACATGAAAATGACCTATTGATTTGTTAGGGGGAGCTTGACCTTTGCTGTCAAGTTGTCTCACTATAAAAATATAACATTAACCTGTTTGGTAAATGGTAAATGAATTTGACTTGAAAGATTTATACCCTAGTTTAACCTTTTAAAATCCTCTGTATTGCTTTTAATCTTTGCAAATGTGTCTTTTTTGTTAAAGATATCTCCATTCTGGAGGATCAGGAACACTGGAAACTTTTAGTGCAAGACTGCAAGTCCTACACTATAGAAGATAATAGTAACCTTGTTGTAAGCTTTGGAATTCCTTGTTTTTTGATGGATTTCTTTTGTTTTTCCTCTTGTTTTTAGAGGAGAATTTAACAAGAGGACATCTGCTAAGAATGCTGTGGAATTCTTAAAAGTAAACCAAGCATTGCTAGAACATGACTCCTATAGTTAATATTATGACCAGATTTTAAAAAATTAACTGTGCACACAAAGAAAAATGATTATAGCTCTTCAGCAGTTAATTAGCAGTTCAACTAAATGGCTTCTATTGTATTTTTCAGATAGCTTTTTGATTTACCAAACAGTCTTGTCTAAATTTAATATTCTGTTCTTCTTGCAAGGTGTTTTTTTTTCCTGTGGGGGGTGTTTTTCTGAAGTGATGGAATAATGTTTTCCTGGAACATTTGCTTTATTCAGTACTTGAATTCGTGGTTGGATTACATAGTAAGCAATATTGTCATACTTTCAAAATAACTTTAATACACAGTACTCTATTTTTCCTGTATTATAAAGGTTGAAAAGTCAGGAGGCTTTTTCACATTGACTTTGAAAATCAGCAACATTTCTTGTATTTGTTACAAAATATCCCCCAAGTACTAAATACAGAAGAGTGCTTTTAGCAGTAGCTCCCTTATATCTTTAGTAACTTTGCATGTGGTAAGGACCAGCTTTATTATTTCATCGCTTTATCTGTAACCTTGGAAGGTATTAAGTATTTGGATCTGCTTCCAAAACTTTTTTCTTTCTCCTTTTATTTTTGATAAAAGAATAGTGTCACCCTCAAGGTCACTCAACCCTCTAAGCACTCACTGTTTAAGCACTAATGGATTTCTGCTGCCATTGATTTACCTGAAAGTTTATTGTGAAAGTATTCAATGTTTATTATTTTTATTTAGGTGGCTTCTCTTTAGCATGATTTTAATGCAAAGAGCTTTTTAAAGAATGGATGTGAAGCAGGAATTCTGGGCTCCTTTGAATTATGCTTGGCTGTTAAGCTGGAACCACTCGTAAATACTCTCCGAGGAAATACGTTGTTGTACTAACTTCACCAACACATAAGAAATACTAAATTGCTGCCATAAAAGCAGAGATATATGGGACTAAAATGGAAAAGAGTATGGAAGAAAACATTAGGAGACCACAATTGGGGAGAAAATTTGAGCTGAAATAGTGTATTGACTGCATTGACTGCATACTGAATATTTTCTTGTTACAGTCTGTGCTTCAATTTTTATCACTTCTTTTCACATATACCTGTGGTGTTGTTTTGTTTTGTGGCATGTTGTGTCAGTAGAGCTTGAGACTGAGGGCGGTACTTTATCAGTGACAAAAGGTGCAGGCAGACAGCAAGGACACCTCTCTGTATCTGCACAATACGCAGAAGTCACACTCCAAGGCAGGAGCAGTTCGTTCTGCATTTCTGTCAGGGATGTGCAGGATGCATTGGACTTGTTGTTATTAATGGTAATTACATGGTACAAGATCATAAATCATTGAGAAATGAGACATTTACGTCTCCAATAGCAAGAAGACAGGAGTCTTGTGCTTTATATCTCATTGCTGTTGAATCTGAGCTGACTTGTGATTGACTTGACTGGTGAAAAATAGTAGAACTAGATTCTGTGGTGGGCTTTGTAGTCATGTCTTGAAGAAATACCTGAAAAAAGCAGGGAACTTTGAAGTATGGATTTGTAATGAAGTCTTTGATCTTGAATGAAGTTCAAGAACTTAAAAGACCTTTAAGCAGCTATAATGTCTGCTAATGATTTTGATGATTAAAGTAATGTACAATAATAACACAGCCTTTCATCTCTCATTGTCTCTGCTATGGGGTGATGAAGAACAGCAGGGTCATTTAATCAGCTTTAACTTTACTCTAAATTTGTGGACTCTTATGGAGCATGATTGATTACCTGCTATCCTGTGGCAGATTATTCTGTAAGTTTATTTATCCATCTATATACACAAATGTTCCCAATACCTTTACTTGAAAAATAAATTTGTGGGCTTTGTGGGAGTATTTCGGAAAGTGGGTATCCCATATTGTTCATAAAAAGCAGGCTTTTGAATGAAGAACTTCTTGAGATGAGAATTTTATCATTTCTATCTGCTCTCTTGGCATGAAGCCCTTTTACTTGTGTGCATATATACGCTCACTTTTTGTTTTTTTTTTTCTAAAGAAGGCACCAAAAACTTCATTAAAGAAGATTTAGGGGAATAGTTATTTATTTTAATCTTAATGTTTTGAGATTGGAGCAGAATAGCAGACTAAAATACATTTTAAAAACTGTCTTATTTTTGACTGCACTCGTTCACAGGCTTTGAAGTTAGATTCTTTTTTTCCATGTGCAACTTGCATCCATTTGGAAGATACGAAGCAATGCTCACAGTGCCGTTAATATTTGCTCCATTTGTATTTTTGACTAGAAGCCAGTAAAATGATGTTAATTTATCAGCATATTCTAGTGTGTGTCTGAGTACTGCACGGTGACATGTTTTGTGCTCAGCAACAGTGTGCTTTTTATTCCAGGATGATGTGATGATGCCACAGCGGGTCAGACTGCAGCACGAAGCTGCCGTTCAGCATCCAAACAGCGTGAGTACTTCTTTCTTGTGGGCATTGATGGATTTTGCTTTTATAGGGTGCCGGATATATCTTTTAAAGGATATGAAAATTTTGCACTAGAGCTGGTAGTGGCAAAGCAAAACCAGTATATTCTTTTCCTTCATTTTTAAACCTTACTTTGAATAGTAGCTTTAATTGAACTTCTGCTTATTTTATGTTTGATAAACCAAATCTTATTTTGACAGTGATACTATTAAAAACCAAGATTATACAGTTTTCTCTAGCATATATATCTTAAAGTAGAAGGTCCTTTCTATGTAACCTAACCAGGTGATCTGAAAAACTACTTCAGGGTTTGCTGCAGCTATGGTTAATGTTTAAGAAGCTATAAACAGTGAGGAATCTCTGGGTTTTTTTCATTCATACACTGGCCTATAGTTAAGCTGATGTTTCTCTTTATGACTGACTGCAAAAGAAAATGTTGTCAGGCAGAATGGCATTTTTTATTCTTGTGAAATAAATTATCAAAAATTTACGTATCTGTTCTTCTAACCTGAAGATAAATGAGAATAATTTGTTACAAACTTGTTTTATTTGTCCATGGTACTGACATAAGTACCCCTTTATAAGTTTGAAAACACAGTTCATGAACCTATCATCAATATTCTTCAAATACAGTTAAAAGGAAATAAATTTCACAAGAGAAAATATCAGAGGTAGGGAAGCAGCATGCGAGGGTTTCTGGATCAACTGACTTTATCTGTTACAAAGCAACAGAGATGTGGGAACAGAGCAGACAATTTTAAGGCTGTCACTCCCTGGGAGTTAAACCCCTTTGGAAGTTTTTCTCCTAAATACGCACGCTCCAAAAGGGAGGTTATTGCGGTTGTTTTGGGTGAGGAACGTCTGCCAAGGAACCTGCTGCCGGGCGGTGGGATGTGTGTCTGTCCGTCGCTCCACCTGCACCAGCTCTGCTCTGAAACTGTATTCCTTACCGTGCAATTCATGAGATTATGGTTTTAGTAGAAGCTGAGTAGCATTTAAGTGAGTTCATGCTCTGAACATAATGAAGTGATACATGGAAAGTAGTTTTTGATCTGAAATGAATCAGTTAATGTAATTCCATAGTTAAATGCCAAAAAACCAGAGAGGCAAGTTTATCCACTAAGCTTGTTTGATGGAAGCTAGTGTTAAGAGCTATTGTGTTTCTTGCTAGTTTGACTTCTCTATCTGTATATAAATATATTTTTTTAATTAGACTAATTACAGCAAAACGGTTTGTAGTCTATTTAGAAAACACTTCAACTCTGTTTTGTATATATTCTGTTCTACTGTAGTGTCTAGCAACATTAAATATGAGTTATTTAGTGGCAATCAAATAAATCATAATTAGTTCCTGCATAGGCTGAACAGAGGCTCTGTGATCTCTTGCAGGCAGCACAGGCTCCTTCCCGGGCTTGAAGCTCTTTGGAAGTTGTGGTCCCATTTTAGTGCCGTGCGGCTTCTGCGAAGCTTCCCTTGGGCTCGGGGCTTCAGCAAATAAATCTGACTGAAGGGAGATGGGTTTAGGACAGGGAATAAGGGCTTCCACCCGCAGCTTTCGGACACACGTGCGGGGAATCTGCAGCTCATGGAGGTGTCTGGCGCGCGGAGAGGAGTGGGCAGGAAGGCACCACAACCCTCCTGTGACTGCTCTGAGGCACCTTCTCACTGCAGGGGTGACTATGCAGAGCCTCAAGACGGAGATTTGAAACCTTAAGGGGAGTGATTGAGAGCAGCTTTATGTGGATGGGAAGAGCCCATCTCATGTCGTTACTTTTTCTCGACTTTCTACTGAATCGTAGAGTTTCCTTGTAGCTTTTTGGGCAATGACCTTAATTCTCAATCTTTCTTTATTTGTTTTTCTGTTAATTCTTTTATTTTGTTGTAATTACTTGTGTGTAAAGTTATCTATTTATATTTGGAAGATTTTTTTTGATCCTGCCTTAAGATAAAAGGATTTTCCTCCTCTCTGTTCTTGAGAACCCTAAGAAGGCAAGAATTGACCTGTGTTGACTTGCAGGCAACGTGTTTTCCCATCTTGCAGATACAGAAGAGGCTTGCGATGCTTATGCATACTCTGTGGATAATGTAGTGTTTTCCACAACTTTAATTTGAAAGTTTGAAAGGAGAAATGGGAATATTTCTCAAAGATGTCCTTCTGGCCACAAGTACACTGCCCAGTATTCGAGTAAACTCGTGGTCTTAAGACAAGGATTTCTCTTCTGGTCTCAAAATCATCCTGCCTTTCAACTTGCTGTTTTTGGAAGGCAACTGTAGAGGTTTGAGTAAAATTCAGTTTGATAACCCAAGCTCTGGTGCAGCCTTTGGGCAGGATGATCAACCAGGGCAGATGCAGAAAAAGCAGAAGCTGGAGAAATGCCCGGGAAGCAGTCAGCTCTTTTGTCTTGTTCCTGAAATTCTAATTTGCAGACTTGAACTTTCCACTGTTTTGCAACTGCTCCTGATCTGGATTTAAAGTTTAATTTTGTCCTATGGTATTCTCACTGTACATTTAAAACTCTCTTCTTAGTCCTAGTTGTGCCAGTTGCAACTGAGAGCAGGATTTGGAGACCAGGATTGCACCGCGATGTCCCTGCATTTGGGCACAGAATTTGAACAGGGTGAATTCCTGCTGCAGCCTTCAGGCTTTTCCTCTGTTACGGACTTCACTTTGCTTCTGAAGAGCAAGAACAGATTCTTCTCTACTCTATAAGCTATTCTTATGTATGAGTGTATGTGTGACCCCACAAAAATAGCATGTCCCTTCCTGCTCTTAGATCTCATTCTTTTTTTCCTGCAGAATCATGTAGAAAATAATTAAGCGCTTTCTCCGCATCTTCCCCACAGCTGAAATCAAAATTTGAGCAAGAGAATTAGAAAGCAACCTTATTTTCTTTTGTTTTTACTGGCTGAATAAGAGATACAAATCCTTACCAGTGTCAGAGAGAACACCTGTCTCTTATTGCTATAAAACACATGCCTCAAACACGTGCTAGAGCATTGGGGCGCAGTATGCACAACGTGGTGTATTATCATTTTCATTTCTTGAGTGAGAATTTCTGTTTTGCATTTTTAAAGCAAATTTTTGGCTCACGCTTGGGCTTGGGCCAAAAGCCATAATACCTAAGGCCGTTTGAACCCATGATAATTTCATTAGCTGAATATTTTAACCAACCAAATAAACTGTGCTTGAACGTAGCTCTGGCAGTTCGTGTGACCTTAGAGCAGCACTGAGGGAGCTGCAGCAGTGTGTAACACACTCCTGCTTTGCAGACCTGTTCATCTTCTTCTGGGAAAGGTGTAAACAAATACTGCACAATTAACAAATGAATCAGACAAATGAACAAATACAGGAGGTAGCTGAGCTTAATCCTGTCTCTAAGGCACAACTCGAGGCCACAGCGTTGTCCTCCCTGCCCCATTCCACCACCATCGGCACCCGCTTCACAGGGAGGCTCTCAAATAACTTAACTTCAGAAATGAAGTGTGTGTATATATATATATATATATATATATATATTTTTTTAATTTAGTCTGGGCCCACTCTAACACATACATTTCTTGATATTGAAAGTTATATAGTAACAGGCAAGTCTATCTGTTATTGCTTTACCCAGTGACATTACTTGCCTGGACCTGTTGCACATTTCTATTATGTACTAGATATGGAGAAAGTTCTTCTCCCTTGTTTTCCTTACGAGTTGCGCGTTTATCACCATACATTTAGTTAGAGGTTGAATTTTTCTCTGCTGCAGGGGCACCCATTTCACTCTCTTTTGTGCCTGAAATCATCTGATTTCGTGGCTTAGGTCGGTTCTTTTGGCTTCCATCTTACTCAATTGCAACAATGTTTGAAACTTCAAGTGAAGGTTTCTAAGTAGCAATAGAAAGAATATAGAATAAATTGAGGTCCACTCTTGCAGGTGTAGTTTATATTAAAAGCTTTAATGCTATATGAAGCAGATATTAGCATGAAACAGAATTTTTAGGATTAGTGTTCTGGGTATTTATATGGCTGTCATGACAGTAATATCTGATTCCTTTTCAAAATACCAAAAGGATAGTGATGGTGATGATTCAACTATTTTTATATCAGCTAGAGGCAGTATTTTTATATGAGTTAATCCATGAGAACAGTATTGTGGGAAAGGCTTAAAAAATACTGAGCTTTGTTTTGCTCTGAATGCAGAAAGATGAATAGACCGTCTTGTACCCTGTGGAAGCAAGTCCCATAGCTCAGAGGCAGCTCTTGCCTTCAGGGCTGGGTTGTGCTCTCGGCAGCCTGGCCGGTTCCCCTGTGCTGTCCTGTGCATCCGAGCAGCTCTCGAGGCCGGAGCCTGCGTGATTCCTTGTGCAAGGAGGATTCCACGCGCAGCCTTGCTGCACGGTAACCTGCTGTGAGCCTCAATGCAGGCAGGAGCCGCTGAGCGCTGCACGGCCCTTGGGTTCGTGTCACCTTCTGCATCTCCTGCATCACCCTCACATGCAGCATTGCTGCCTGCAGCACTGGCCTGTGCAGCACACACTCCTCTGTGTTGCCTTGTGCTGAGCAGCTGGGACACATCAAATTAATGGAAGTTTTTGTTCCTGTTTATTATCACGAGGTTGGAATAGAGGCAGGAGGTGGTTTTATCTGCCCTGGGCCAGGCCAAGCTGCTTCATGATGAAAGGACTACGGAAAGAAGAATTAAAATGGGAATTAAAAATGGAGGGGGAGGCCACCTTGTGCACTGGCAGCCGACAGTAGCAGTTTGGGAGTACTGGCAGTGCTCAGTGTGTGGTGATTGCTCCACATACCAGCAGCGTTTGGTCAGCCCTGAAGGATCTTAAAGCCTTTTGTTTGCTGTATCTTCTTCTCAGTCTAGTGTTCGAGTAGTCCTGTAAATACAGATTACTTTTCAGACTATATCCTGTGCCTCATCCTTATTCTTTATCTTGGGAGTCAAAATGGTTATTATGCAGTGTGGTAATCACATTGCACTTAGACGTGGCTTTACTGGATCTATTCTGCTAACAGGGTAGTCCTGTTTGCATGGTTGGAGCCGCCAAAATTGAGATAATGTGTGTCTGTACCCGGGGCTTGTTCTGAACACGGGCTTTTGTCACCCAGTACTAACTGGAATCAAGAAACTTCAAAGTTTGTTTGGATTTTCATATAATCACATGTGCTGCTCTTTTCTAACTGGAGAACGTGTAAAGATAATAGTTTATCAGCTGTTCCCTGGTTTAGTGGAGTTACAAGTCTTAAGTAAACTTATTAAACTTATTAAGAAGCATTGGTGCCCTGAAGTCTAAATGTGTGGATAAACTATTCAGTGTATTTGGGTCTGATATGATGCAGTGACATGACACCGTGGGGAGAAAAGGCTATATTAGGGGTCTGTAATTGGTGGGGGGGAAGTTGGGTGTTGCAGACCGCAACTTGCTCTGACTGGAAGCTGTAGCCGTGCTCAGAGCTCCGCTGAAGACCAGGTAATATTTCTTGCCCGACAGAAGTGTATCTGGACTGGGGCCTGGGACAGGGCAGGGGAACTGTGTAGGCCTGGAAAGGAGCGGGGAGGCCACGAACACTGAGCCCTGGGCCGGCCGCTGTGACTGGAGCAGCGTGGCGGGTGGGTCGCAGCGAGGAGATGAAACGCGGCGTGCGCACAGTGCTCTGCTGCGCTCAGCACTGCTGCTGAGAGGTGCTCTGTGAGAGCGCTGTCCTGCTGAGCCTTAGTCACGAGGGGTAACTAGTTTTTGTCTTGTTTTTTTGAAGTTAGTGGTTTATTGTACAAAATCAGGTAAGTAGTATTTTATATGTAATTTTGCAGGTGTTAAAAGATAAGCTAATGTGAAACTTTGCTAAACTGTCATTAAACAGAATTACGCAACACTGAAATACTACCTGGCTGTTCAGGGTGACAGAAAAGTGCTGCCTTTCAAATTCCATCCTTACTGTGGATGATAATTTTAATGGTTGTTGGTTATCTCTTCTACTGAGGTCCAGGTATTATCGTTTCCCTTACACTGTTCCATCTTCCAGTTGTGTATAGATCAACACATTTTTCTTTAATAATTGTTTTTGTTTTGGACATGAAGTTGATTAAAATCTTCATGGTGTAGATCTTAGGTAATTTCTGTTTCTCCTTAATTAATTTGCATGAGCTGTCCTGCTTTTTCCCTTATTCAGCACGTTTGAGGTGGATCAGTGTGTGTTGCCCGGGCATGTCCTGGTAAGCAGTGCGTATAGAATTAAACCTTAATATAAGCATTAATTCATATAGTAGCTACTGAAGAGAAATAGATGGGATACAGGCATGACTTGGAGGATAGGGAAATAGAGGAGGTGAAATTTTTTTCTTTAATCCTATTAGTAAGAATTGGTCCCCGTAAATGGGTGAAGTAGATCTTTGGAGGTGCTCATCCATCTTCAGAGAGAACAGGGGGAGAGATGTTAGAGATCGTGTTCTCAAGCTGATTATCTGCAATTGTCCATGATCCAAAACCTAATTATGTGTCTTCCAGGATAAAATCTCCTGATAAACATTTCCAGTAGCTGCTCTCATTATTAGAACTTCAGTCCTGCATGTTGGTTTCCAGTACACCACTCGCCATAAGCAGTGCGCGTGTCTTTACTTCCATCAGCCGGGGGAAAATGTCGCCCTAAAGTGTCCAATAGAAATTCTTCATATTTTTTATAGATATATGTATACACATATGTTACAAAATACTTATACTCATTTCTATAATGTATATATTCACATATATGGAATATCTATAAATATTTATATAAAATGTGTGTGTGTGTATGACCAGCAAATTCTTACTAGAGGTTTTTTAAGATTATCTGTAATATTTCAGTAATTGATGTTTGGCACGAAGGGTGGTTGTATAAATGTTTTGCCGTGAAGCGGTGGCAGAGTTGAGTGCAAGAGGAGCAGGAATAATTCCTTTTCTTTTTGTGTACTAAGGAGTACAACAATCCTTTCATTAGGAGCAAGATTATCATCTTCATAATGTTTTTTGTTTATCGAACCTTTTCATGTAAATCAATCAAAACACTGGAATTCTGCTATGTCTTTGGTTTTTATGAGGCAGTTTCCTTTAAGTTTCCTTTTAATTTGGTATTCCTGAGAAACCACAGGGGATTTTCAAAGTCACAGTGTCAGTTTAAGTCTGTTCTACATTTAGTCAAATATCCAAAATGAGAAGCAGCTCTTCTTACACCCCTTTGTAATTAAGTTTGTGTTTAATATGGTCTCCACATGCCAATAACCCCACCAGACGCCTGCTTGGTAGTGCAGTTCAATATTCCCGAGAGTCTGACTGTCACTTAGATTTTCAGTATTTTGTTTTTAAAAGTACGGGCAATGTACTAAGTAATTGAAAATCAAGTTCCCTTGTCCTTGTGTCTTACAACTCAAAAAAACTGAGTCAACCTTGTCAAAACAACTCGTTTCTTCCTTGTTTTGCGGGGATCATAGGCTGGTACTAGCCCAAGCATATCTTGGGCAGCCACAGACACAAGAGTAATGAACTATCAGTTTTTAAACTGACACTGTGTCACAGATTGCTCTTTTTGAGCGTCCTTAGGCTTTAGGCGGAGGAGTGTTTGTGCAAACACTTCCCGGGAGTCAAAGGGGAGACAACGTCATCCACATCAAACTGAGGTTGCGGCTGTGCTGACTCCCCGCACGGACTGAGCCCTTAGGGGTGGGCATCCCGGGTGGCAGATGCTCAGTGAGGTCTTCTCAGGCCCGGTACTTTCTCCTAGCTAAGTTAGATGGCAAAACACTAGGATTTACTCATTTTTTCATTTCTTTTTTACTTTCAGGAAGTACTTCTGAAACTCATTTAATCTGCATTTAGTGATAATTTAATGTGATTTGAAGTCTCATGCTTCCCTATTTCGACTTGTTACATTATTTCTTTGAAGTTACTCAAAAATTTACCAACCGTGTTGTGCTCCTGCGTCAAGATTTCTTATGTGTGACATTGTTTTAAAACATGACTGTGGTCTGAAGCTTTACTGTGCCCATTCTGATGACAACTCCTTGATTAAACAAGACTGCATTCTTTTTGTTAATGCCCTGAAATTAAGCAGAGGCAATTAAAAACTATGGTACAAACTCTACTTCCTAAGTGTACCTGAAATTGTGACTGTTCTCTATTGATTCATTTTTCTCTTTGTGGTAAATTTCTGCTTCACAATTCCAGTAAAACCTACCTGGAACATTGCTGATGCACAGTTGTAACATCTGTCAGCGGTTGGCTTTGGATGCTCTGCAATAGTATATAAAAGTTTGCTGATCTTTTAGATAAATACATATTCACACACAAGAGCAAAACAAAACTTACATAGAAATGTTTACAACCCAATAATATTTAAATTATTATATAATAGAGAACCAAATAAATCATATGAAGCTTCAGAGTTTCAAGAGGAGAGATTCAGGTGCCTGAACACAGACCTGTAATGCCAGTTTGGCACTTCAAGGTAGCTGAGGCCCTCTGGACAGGGCTGGTGGGTAGGACTCGAGGACTAAGGCTTCTGGAGCTGGAGGCCAAACAGGACCTTGTGTCCTAGGTGCTTATATTTAGCTACTCTCTAAAACTCAGCTTATTTGATGCTGTTTGCATGTTAAAAAAAAAAAATCTGGTATGGCATGTCAGAGTATGCCTTCGTTGTTGAGAGTTAGGATAGAACCAGATTTACTATTTTATGTTCTTAATATTTCTTACCTATTGCTGGCTCCTGCTACCATTAACTGTACATATTTTTTATTTCTTCGGTGATCATTGCAATTAAGTAAATAGCTAAGTAAGTTACTAGCCAAGTCCAAAGTGTCAATCTAGAAAATTAATTACCTGATTTGATACAATAGAAAAAAAACTACCGCGGTTTTCTGTCATGGTTCGAGTAGCACTAGTCCTTTGCTATCAACCAAAAAAAAAAAAAAGGAAAAGTTTATAGTTCAGTTACTACTTTTTAGGCAAGCAATATTAACATATTAATGCTACACTGCAGCGGCTTTCCAGCTGGGGTCTGGGTTGTATTCCATATGTTGTATATATTTGTTCTGTAGTTTAATCTAGGTATGTGCCAGTGTATAGCCAACATTTGCAATAAGAGAAACAAACTCGCCTGACAGATCAAAAAGTTGAAACTTGGATGAACCCAATTTTTGCATGGAAACATTTTTTTTTTTAATGAAAGGAATGTTTGTAACATGGAGAGTTTCTTTTACTTTCTGGAAATCTGAATGGGTGTAAAGTTGGCCAGGAGGAATTTGGTCAAAGGTATTTTAAAACTTGCGCAAGAAGCAGCAAATAAGGAAACAGTGAATCAAGTATAAAAGAGCTCTGCGGGCCCGGGAGGAAATGGGGAGCTGGGTGTAGCCGCGCTTGGTGCCCCACCTTGCGCTGGGGAGCTCAAGGGAACTGTTTGTGCCACAGTTCTGGGTTTGAGCTGGGTGAAAGAAGCTGGTTAAAGGCGCAGTGCTTTCTAGGAGCTGGCTCACAGGCTCCAGCAGAGCTAGGCTGTGCTGGGAGGCTATCCCGCACCACCAGCGCCGGGAATGCCAGCCGGGGCGGGAGGCTCCCTGAGGGATGAATCATGGAGCAGAAAGCACTGTGATCTCTTGGCCGAGCATCTAGGTATAAATGTGCCTGCATAGTAACAATTCTGAGATCCATACCTGTAAAACATACGACTTCAGATGGTGATACTGGTTTTGAAAATGAGAAGAAAGCAGGAAGTCTTTGTGCTGTGCAAACCACGTCACGGTTCTGCTGGGGCAGGGGGAAGTGTGAACATCCCGCGTCTTGCAAAACGCCGAGTTATGCGCTGGTGTTATCGTCCTGCTGTGTTGCAAGATCACAGAGCAGCTGTTCTCCGCAGCATACACTTCTATTAAGTGTATTTTGTTGTGATATCCTTGTAATTGAAGAACGTGATTAAATGATGTTTTACAGTACTGTCTTCTGCAGGAGAGAGGCTTGTTCTCACGTGGCCTTCCCAAGGGTTTGTTGTGTCTTTGGAAGGCTGCTCAGAGCGCAGACTGCAGCTTCCTTGCTTTTAAAGAAAGGATTTATATGTGTTTGGGGGAATTGTTTGTTTGTTTTTCAGGAATAGAAGCAACAATTCAATATGCTTGTGGAAGGGCGGATTTTGGAAATAATTAGAAAACATTCTGGAAAATGTTTTCTGTTTGAATGTTAGAAAACATTTTGTTTTACATATAGAGAACACATTTAGGTAATTTGAAGAAAAAACCAACTTAAAGCCAGTATTTTGGAGGACATTCTACTCGTTTCTGAAATGTATTCGTCTCTCTCCCTGTCCTGCTTTCTGTCTTCCTCTGATTCCATATCTGAAAATAACAATCTTGCTACATGTGTACTACAGCGTTGGGTTATCTAGATAATGATCCTATTCAACGTTTTAGGAAGAAGAAATTCGGGTGAAATCTTAACCTGTTTATATTAACTACACTGAAGTATTTATCAGTAATGCACCCTTCTAGCATCCGTGCTAAAAAAGAGTAAGAAAAGCCAAAGATGAAGGAGAGAGTTCATCACATACTGAAACAGCAGAGAAAGGAGAAGATGTGTAGGCACTTTGAGTCTTGTAGTTGGAGAATATTTTTGTTTTTCTTAGTTACATTTTGAGTTGTCTTCTTTTTTTTTTTTTTCCCTCAGCAAGCTTTTCTTTCCCACATTAATTCTCAGCTTTGCTTTTACGCTTCTTCCTTTCTAGTGTTGGTTTATATTAGGTTAAATGATTATGCATCCAGCTTTATTAATGGTTACATGCTGGAGATTTTCAGACTCTTGTTTTGAAAATTCAAGGACAAAGAATTACCAACCTTGTCCTGTTCTGTTGTGGCAGTGAAATGCATGAAGCTCGTTGTTCTAATGCTTTGCCATCAATTCTGGTAAAACTGTATTTAGACACAGATATAGTCCCATGAACCTTAAGGCGTTTAGAGTGCTGTTAAAGCTGTGTAGACTTCATGTCACACAAAAGAGTTCCTGTAATGATTCATCCAAGTTTGCATTGGGATAGGTTAAAAGAAAAGTAATTTGGTTGTTGAAATGCTGAATTATCCTAAAATTTGATTCCTAAAGATCAGAGGCAAAGCCTATTCCTCTGTCTCTGTCTGCTTCTTTGTTTTATGTTTGTATGATTTTTCCCTAGATTAATATATTGTACTGTTTTTTACAGTTGTTCTAAACATTAAGCTGAGCTTTGCTAAGAAAAAGAAATTACTAAATAGATAAATTTATTTTTAGTTGAATGATATCTAGTTAACTTATTGGTGGGTGTGCGGGGCTCTATATTGTTGCTCTCTTGTATTGCCCGTTCGCGTGTCCATAGGTGAAGGAGCTCAGAAAGTTGCTGTTCCTGGAGCTTCCTGCCAAATTATACTGAAATTCAGGGTAGCCCATTGGTTTTTCCACTGTTGACTTAGACTGTTGCACTAGCAGTAATTCCTACAGTGCATGTTTATGTGATTAATTTAACAGATTTTTCCTTGCTGTGATGCTGTTTGTTCCAAAGGGCTCCTTATTTTAAGACCAACATTCAGCAAGTTCCAAATTGTTGGTACAAGCCAGCACTCAGGCACAGTGGAATGAGCCATGGGATTTTATACATGGTTATATGGAAAGAAGGGGGTATTTTGGCCAAGGATTTAAGTCAAGCTCTATAAATTACAGAAAGTTATATATGATACAGAGAAGTGTGGTCAGGGTCCAATTTAATAAGCGGTATTGTACCTGCCTTCATATCTCTTTGAATGCAGGTAACTGCAGATGACTGATCAAACACATTCCACTTCGTTTTTCAAGAATGAGTTCAGATTTGGGCCAATTGTTCTTTTGAGTTTGTCCTTTTACTGAGCATGTGGATTCAACAGTTTTTCAGATTCTTAAAATTGCAGCAATTGTGGATACAGTTGGGCTGGGCAAAAATGAACTTAATAAGAATATGAAACTGTTCTCTGCTTCTTATGTAAATTTCAGGTTACAGAGAAAAGGAGTGACTGCATTTACTTACTTGACTCCAAAAAGAAATCTGGTTTTCAGGAAACAAATCTGAGATTCTTCTACATGTCTCTTACTTTGTGGAGGCTATTCAGGATTTATAGGTACCAAGCTTAGACTGGGACTATTTGGGTAGAGAAAACAAGCTTCTGTATCACGTTGTTATAGAATGTCTCTGTCTGTAAAATACTTGTTAACTTTTCCATGTTCTTGACTTTCACACATAGTTCTTGCAGAGTATCTTGGGCTAACTTTTAAAATCCCAGGATAGGTAAAGGACTTTCTCTTGGTTAATGAATACTAGTAAGAGTTCTACAAATAGTTCCCTTAAGTAAAAATCTTCCTTATATTAAACAAAATATGTACCTTGGATCAACCACTCTGAAATTTTTATATCTGTGGATTGCCATTTCTGAAAACAGATCTACAGACACTTCTAATGGACACTGGGTTGATAGGAATCTTGGACTGGTGTTACCAAAACCTCTCAGAACTCCTCCTTGTCATCCCCTGCGGCTGGGGCAGGTGCAGACGGTGCAGAGCAGCAGGCAGTGACATCTGCAGTCACCCTCCTCCTGGGAACCCTCCTTTCGAATTCGCTTCTCACACTCCTCCTTTTGAATTGCCTTGGTTGCTTCTTTGTCAGACCACGGATTTGTGCAGTGAACAATGTGATGTTCATATGAAATGGCATGAGTCTGTATCTATGTATTTGCAAATGCCAACAAATGAATTTTAAAATATATATTTGACTATAGAACTACAAAGCAGTAGTAGAGAAGAAAATGTTGCTCTAATGGGAATGTAGTATTATATATAGTATAACGGTGATGATCAAACTGGCTAATTCTATCACATGCATTTAAAAAGATGAATTAAAATATATATATATATATTTTGAAATGTAAGTAACATGATGGCAGGCAGTAGCACTATTGATAAGATTATCTAATTTTCTTTCGCCAAGGTCATTATTTTGGTTGAAATTTTGCAATCTAGATATCTGCCTCTGAATGACTCTTTCTGGCTCAGATTTCTTAAGACTGATTCGACGGACACAGAAGGAGCCTACATGTAGATACTGCGTAGATTATGTCTAGATAATATTTAGTTCTGGGGCTCCCACTGCCTTACATGCTTACTTCATGATGATCTTGTGATTATACAGCAGTTCACAGTAAGCAATTTATCTTCTTTTGTTGTAGATTATTGGTTGCCAAATTAGAAGAGAGCCATTGGAGTCTACTGAACGGTACACTCGTTGGATCAATAATCTGACCAAAACCCAGCTTCTTACACAGGTATTTTTTCTGCAATTGAAATAGTGGCAGGAAGTTGCACTGTCCATGAACAATGGTTGAGTATTTAACAAGGTTTTCAGATACTTATTTTGTAAAGTTTAATGATGTATAATGATGACCTCACCCCAAGAGAGGTAGAAGCTCTTGAATTGAGCTTCCTAGTGAGCCTTATATTTGCCACTGCTGTCTTTGGTTAAATGCATGCACTTTCATGTTCTAATAATCAGATTAGGATCTTCTTTTAAAAGATGTATTTAAGTATACAAAAAAAATATAGTCCTTTTTGAGAAGGAAGTTTCCTTCCATAAGGTTAGGTGCTGATTGCTTCTATGTCTAGTTAGAAGTCTTGCTAGAAATCATTTAAAAATAGTTCTTCAGGGATTAAACATTGGGCCCATTATTCATGTTTTTAAGTAAGATGCATCTTGTGCAACTGAAGATGACAGTTTTGGCACAAGAAAAGGTTGTTTCGTTAGGCAGGCAGCCAATGCTGAACTAAACAAGAGACTTTGGCAAAAACAAGTTAAACTGTGGTAGAAATCAGTCCCGCTTGTGGAAGACTGTGTGTGTTAACTGAGTATTATAGGAAATCTAATGCAGAGTTAACAAAAAACAACCTAGCCAGCATTAAGATGCACGTACTTGGGGTTAGTTTTTGTGGTGCTATGGCAGGAAGACATTTGCTTTTGATTTTTGTAGATCTAAGTGGTTGAAAATATTACCATACTCTTTTTTTAGAGTTTGTTATAAACTGCATTGTGTTCCTTACTACTCTAACCTCAAAGACATACTTAGAGACTCCGGTATGGTAACTGTAATACAAAAAGGAAAAATCTTCTCTTAAAATCAGCAGTGGTACTATGGTTTCCTGTGATTTATCAAGTGAAAGTAGTTACAGAAAAGCAGTTACTGGAGGAAAATTTTCAGTTTGGCATTTACCAAGTTTCATAGGTTGAAAATAGTGAATTTGGCTGACGATGTCTGGAAACAGAGTAATACCACCTCACCGTGTTGCCGAAGGGAAAACCTGGGAGTGCAAAACCTTGTCCCACATATTCTGATGTGCGTCATTTATCTTCAGGTGGCTACTGGATACTGCCTTTAATGAATTAAGGTGGAAATTAAAAGAAATATCCTAACATTGGGATTATTTAAAGTCTAGTGAGTGAAAAGAGAACTAATTTTAGGATGGAGCTGTAAGTTTTCTGGAAGAGATTATATGTTATAATGCTTCTGATAGATACCATGACCTGGGAATTTTCATGCATTTCTATGTAAATATCTCTGAAAAGCCTTAATCAAGCAGCATGTGCAATCCATTATTTTAACATGTGATTTAAGTTTTATGCATTTTACAACTATATGAGAAATGTTGGAAAATACATTGTGATAGGAACTAGAAGACTGCATGGTGAAACTTTTGCTTCTTTTTGGATTGTTTTCTTAACAAGATGAATTTTATGCAATCATGCTATCTGTGATACTAACTATTTTTGCACTTATTACCGATTCTCCACAAAATTTAATGCAGCCCCACAAGTTCCTCAAAGACACAATTTCCTGAACCTTTTGTGGAAGTGTGAAACTAGGTAGAAAAGAGCGACCCTTCTATAGCAGCTGTGTCTCGTGTGGCCTTAGGATCCATGCGGATGGAGATCTTAGGTGTCCAGTTGTAAGAAAAGCTCCGGCTGGAGCCCATGGTCCACAGTGACACACAAGGCTTTAGGAAGCCTGGTTTTCTAATGCTGGTGCTTAAAAAAAAAACTTGCTTAATTTTTGGTGCATTACATGTTAGGATATGTCCCTTCTCCTGCCTCAATATTCATATTTCTCATCATAAATTCAGGTAGAAATATTTTTATTTATTTATTTATGAATTACAGAGTACAGATAAGAGAGGGAGATGGGTGAAGGAGCCAACCCAGCTGTTTTGTAATATCAGGTTGCGAGTCTGTAACTGGGCTCGACTTCTCCCTCAGGCCGTGCTGGAGTTCATTCCGGATGCGTTTGCTGATTCTTTTCAATAAATAAACCCTTGGAAAACGACAGTTCCAGTGACGAGCTGCTGCTGATGGATCTGCAGGGTCTTTGGGAGAAGCAGTGCTTCAGGGGGTTAGCAAGACTGGCTTGCGTTTCCAGCATATCATCTCCAGCGGTTTCCTGTAGCGAAGGAATGATCAGCTTTTCTTCATCCATTTCGGCAGTCATTGCCTCGCGTTTCTTCCGTTCACTTCTGCTGCCTTCCTGTAGCAGGCACATACAAATTAGTTGTGTCTTAATTCGGGAAACTAAGGCACTGATTTAAAACAAATAGTCAATTGTCAGGAACATGCAGTCTCCTATGATAATATTTATGTTTTAAATCAGATAATTTCTGAAAACATTTGTTTGATTTACCAGGCAGCGACGGCAATGCAGTTTGAACGAGGTAAGCGGTTGCAGACATTTGTTAGGTGCTTGGCTGCCCTTATGGGCTTCCGCCAGGGCTGCTCACTTTGTGCTGCCCACTCCGGTCAAGTGTCCATCCCGTGTCCTCATGCTGAGAGGACCTTTCAAAAGGCTCCTCGAGCTTTGACTTCTGCTTACCCGTAGCGACGGCCTCCCACTGCCTCCATTACCTCAGCCGCGGACAGAGCCGCCTCGGTGGCGGCTGCGCCTCGCCGGGGCCACGGTGCTTTCTGGTGGCTGTGAAATTGCAGAGGACACATTCAGAGCGGCCGTCGGGAGCGAGAGAGGGCAAGGAGAGCAAAGTAACGTAAAAACTGCCTCTGAAGAGATTTATATTGGCTTGTTTAAGGCTATCTGTTGTGTAGGTTTGAAGTGATTAAACCATGCTTTGCAGGTATATTAGTGTGAGCCTTAAACTGTGCATGTATGAGGGAGTTGCTGTCTTTTTATTCAGTAGTCAAAATAAAAAGAAAGATCAGTCTGGCTGTTCAGTCAGTGCAGAGCGCAATGATAGCGCAGGAAGACAATGAGCAAAGTAACCGTTTAAAGAACTGACTGTTTTGACGTTGGAGTGAAAAAAATAGATTAAAATTAATCTTACGATAGGATATCCGAGTGTGATTTGTGCCTGAAATCTGATTGAACTGTGATCACGCACTACTTTTTGTGCACTGGAAATTTTGCTGTAGCGTGTAAGTAAAAACATATGAAGGCTTTTAAGGTTGGATTAATTACACAAATATTTATATAAGTATTTTTTAAAGATTGTCACAGATTGTAAGCAGCGTAGTTGAGCTCTCGTCTGTGACTGTTGAGCTGCTGCTTAGGAGAGCTGAGTCTCGCAGGCAGCTCGAGCCACGCTGTGCTTGCCTGGCAGTGCAATTCCATCCCACCTGCTGCTTTTCCCCCTGCCAAAGACAGGAAACTCCTCTGCTTTCTTATGGCCTTTCCCTTGGAAAGTGCACGGCGAGCAAGGCCAGCCATGCGCGGAGGACAGGGCTCTGCGGCCACTGAGGTTGGACTGTCCTAATACGGAAAAATCTGACTAAAGCAAATACTATGGTATGTCAAGTCTGTTGCACAGTGCAGTGTGTTTGTGTTGCTTCCTGATGGGTTGTTGTCCTGGGGCTCTTTGCTTTGCAGGTGGTTTGTAGGTCTTAGCAACCTATACAGTTCATACTTCTGTGCTTAAATACTCGATTAGATATCATGTGACAAATCCGCGTTCACTGCAGGTCCTCTGCTTGGAAACCGATCCAGCCTTTTGGTTGAGTGGATCATGTGGCTCACTTCCAAAGGAAGAAAGACCACATGAGATGAGCTTCTCCTGGTGCTGTGACAGGCTCTTCTCTGTACACTCCATACGCTCAGTATTGTGGTGTCTCAGTGCATCCGAACAGGCAGCTCCCGGCTGCTTGGGAGGAGCGAGGGGCCGGGTTGAGGTTGCCTGAAGAAGGGGAACGGTCGCGATTCCCCGATTCCCCGTGTGCCCCCGGAGGCGAGCCGGCTGCTCAGGCTAGCATGCGCATGCCCTAAGGCCGGAGTTACAGGGAAGGAGCTGGCGTGTACTTGGGAATGCTGCAGCCCAGCGCGGGCAGACATGGCTGGAGCTGCCAGGAGGTGGTTGTGGCCGGGGTCGGCTTTCCAGACGAGCCGCAGGCCGAGCACTGCTGCCCTGGAGCAGCTCTTCTCAAAGGCTACCCCAGAGCATCTCTTCTCCAAGGCTACAGTCCAGGGGGGTCCTGACAGGCAGTGACTGTCATGGTTTTAGTGACCAGAAATGGCAGCACTGAGGTGGCAGTATGGAAGCGGGATAGGGAAGGACTTGTGGGCTTGCTGGCCTGTGACACTAGCAAAGGCCGAAGCAGGGTGGAGGGTAGGACTTTCCTCCTTGAGGATGGCGATAACATGAAAAGGCTGATTGATTTTCCCCCAACTTCTGTGATCTTTGTACTAATAAGAGCTCGCTTGTGCCTGTTGTCTTTTGATCAGAAGCTCTCAGTGCTTTCTGGGGCTTTTCTTGTCACTGTTTCTTCTTCCTTTACTACAATATCTAAAAACTTTGTAGTTAATAGTGAAGCTCTGCTGCTTTTTTTAAAAAAAGGAGATAAAAGCAGAGTTACAAACTGTTCAAAAGGAGTGAATTCTGTTAGGTTCTATGAGAACAACCATAAAAGAGAAGAATGGCTTCTGCGTTTTGTGTTTATTTTTTCCCCTTCTAGAGCGGAATGAAAGACAATTGCACGAGGTGGTTGATGTTTATATTTACTTTTGAAAATGCCTCTCTAAGGAGTTCACGGAGTTTTCTAGAAAGCTTAATGGAAAGTGGTTTACCCACATCTGTGAAGTTGAGGCATAATTGGAACTTCCTAATGAGGCTTTCTGAAAAGGCATCTTGGGGTCAAATATTCTTGAACTTTGAGGAACAGGTTTCCAGTAGCGCAAAATGCAAACAAGGGTTTACTTTGTCTTTTAGCAGTTTTGCATGAACTTAGCGGTTTGTAGAAGAGTATTAAAAATATTGGACTTTTTTCATATTTTGTTTGCTGATTTGTATGCTTAAACAAGACTTGAATGTGGTTCCTAATATGTGGCAGCATTTAAATGCAATAGAAATATTGAAATACAGTATACAGGCAACTTAGACCAGAGTAAGTTTGGTTTCATTCCAAGGATCAAGTAGCCGAGCTGAATTCCTTGCACATACAGTCCTACAGCATGGTGGATACTTCTGTGACAGGAAAAGAGATGTTGCGAGTCTGTTGGAAATTAAGCAAGTGCAAATTAGTTTATCTTTACTGAAAATGTGTAGAGCTGTCAGGCATCTATGTCTCCTCAGTATTTTTGAAAATTACCTTGAAAAGCAATGCAGCAGATTCAACCAGGACTTAGCTAGTAGCTTAATTTTGGTCTTAGCTATTAGCTTAATTCTGATGTTTGGGACATGAGCAGAACCAAATCATATCTCCCCATTTCTAAAATATTAAAATCTGTTTTCTAAATGCTCAGTTTAGGCTTGTTTGAGCTGTCATAGTTGCCCTGGGTTACCTTAAATAGAAACATCATCTAAATTTTGCTTTGGGCTCTTAATTCTTTGCCTTTTGTAACTTAAAGGAACTTTACTTTGGTCTGAAACAGGAAGAACTAAAAATAGTTTGGGTCTGAAAATGAAAGGTGAAATATTACATTGGCTGTAACTGCCCTCCTCTCCCCTTCCCAAAACAACAACAAAGTTACTCTAAATAGAAGAGTTTTCAGCTAATTTAATGCTGTTTAGTTTTCAGTCAGTTCTCCATGTGTGAAAGCACAGAGCAGATACACCCATCACTTCCTGTAATTTTCTTCCTTTGTTAGTTTGAAGATCAAAATGCTGATTCCACAAAAACAGAAATATTTTTTACTGTGACTTTTAAGGTAATAAAAATTGCTGATTTTTAAATGTATTTTCACTTCAATGCAGCTCTCTCATAGCCTTATGTATAGGAAAAAATCCTGTTATTCCCCGTTATAGCCAGGCACTGAACACATACTACCCCCATGCATGGTGCAGAAGAGCCACTTGCTTGTTTGGGCTGAGCATGAAAGGTGGAGGGGCAGGCGGGATCTGCTGAGGTCGGGAGGAAGCTGGTGGCAGCGGGGGAAGAGGCTGCTTTGCTCTCTTGCAGCTGCCCCTGTTCCTTACTGCTCCTTCAGCCTCACTCTCCCCGCTTCAGTTGGCTCTGTGGTAGTTCTTGCTTTTCTGATTTCTTGGCTAGTTAAGGAAGATACATTTTAAAATAGTTACATGCATCTTTTCCTTTCTTAAGTATTAAGGATATATGTTTTATTGTCATGCTGGCAGGGAGGTTGTTTCCGTGTTGTGAAAAGAACAGATTCTGCCCCAATCTAACAGTCTTGAGCACAAGGATCCAGGGTTGATGATTTTGCTCAATTCCCAGATTATTTTGTTAGTGCCAGAGGAGCAAGTGTGGGCGCAAACTGGCACAGGGGTTTTCTGCTCTCTGCCCACCCAGCCTTGGCCGCAGGGACAGTGCTCCGCAGTTCCTGAGCTGCGGTTATCCAACATGGGCTCTAGCAGCTGGTTTGCAGGGGGTCAGCGCGCGTCCCTCGTGGCTGTGAGCAGGGCTGCTGTGAACAGAGTAGCGGTTTGTTGCCCTTCCATGGTGTTTGGGACACCGAGCGCGGGGCTGGCTGTCCTCAAAGCAGCTCGTGAGCGCAGCACCCTTGTGAGCAGGAGGAGGAGGAGGAAGATGAGCACGTGTGGGGGCGGCCGCGGCGCCCTGTGCTCTGCGGTTAGCGCGAGGAGGAGCCCTGGCCCCAGCGGAAACCGGAGCGGTTGCAGCGTGGGGTGCACGACGAGGAAGGAAACGGGCCCGCGCCTGCCTGCCAGTGCCACTGCTGGGCCCTTGCCACCTCCCTGGATGAGCTGGTTTCTGTGATGTGGGCGGATTTAACCTCCTGCCTTGCTTGCAATGGCTGCATCCACAGCGCAGAAAAGGGAGCAGCAAAGTGCAAGCCTGGCAGTTTTGTACCCTCTATTTTAGGGACATAATACCTCCTTGAAACTGCAGATTCTGATGTTGGTAAGCAGCATACCACATCTTAGTAGTTGCTCCAAATTGTAATTATTTTTTGAGTTACTATACTTGAAAAAGCAAAATACTACCAGATGTTTTATTAGGCAAATCTGAATTCACATGCGCATTTATGCTCTTGAACTTTACCCTAGAAGATACTAAGTATGAGTAAAAGTTTGTACAAATTATTTCCATCATTTCTCAGTATAACTGGGGTACTCTATTTAATCTTCAGAATTCTTTGCATACCTGTAATAATGTCATTGAAATATATAGGAATTAACATATTGCGGTTGAGGGTATGATTATTTTATAAATCACTAACGTCAAATTAAGACAAGCTGTTCATGTAATGATTAAAATTTTACTTGAAACATTTTTTATGTGACCTCAAACCTTTTTTTCATCCACTGAAGATGGAATCAACATGCTGTCTGTAATCTAGCCTGCTTTACTTTTAAGTTTATGGAAAGTGTATGGGGATATCTATCCAAGTGAGGAATGTTAGAATAATTATACTAACAAAAGCCCTTATGTGGGTTCACTTTTGTGCAAGTGATTTGTATCAACAGCTACATCTTTTATAAATTGTATCTTATATGGCTGAGACCAGAGTGAAATGCCATCTTTGCAGCTGAGCAGGTGATACCAACTTGCAGATCAGGAGGTTTCTGTGGTGTAGGGTTACGAGGAGACATTTCT
>JAWLRI010001074.1:1098549-1116385 GCA_034781795.1 Crypturellus tataupa
TCTTTGCAGCTGAGCAGGTGATACCAACTTGCAGATCAGGAGGTTTCTGTGGTGTAGGGTTACGAGGAGACATTTCTGCCTTCTGTGGCCTGGTGGATTCATGCTGCAGTGGAGTGAGGCTTTGGGTTCTTTCTATGTCCCCTTTGTACTTCCCATATCTGAGCTGTTCTGTAGTTTATAGAACTTACCAAGACAATATAACATGACTGACTGGCTGGTGGGAATTCAAATTCTAAGCACAGCATGTTGACTATTAAAATGCACTTATTTTTTTCATCTGAGTATGGTCTGCTACACAGACATCCTTCCAAAGCCATTTCGTGCAGCCTCTGTGGGTTTGCATGGTGCCTGTCCGAGCTTTGCTTTATCTTATGTCCTTCTAGTTAATTTCTTTCTCCTTCTGGCACTTCATATCCCTTCTTAAGCACATTTGAAGCGAAATTATGAATTCTACAGTACAAAAACCATCTTTGTACTTAATATTGTGTACTAGTGATAGCGGCTGTTTTCACACCTTCATTTACTAGATAAGCAATGGGAATATCTCAGCTTAATTTAAAAGCTAACTTTTTTACACTCTAATTGAAGTTTACTTTGGAGTCACACGCCAGACACTTTCATTTGTCAGCGACTCATCTGTTTGGGCAGTTTCTGAGCATTTGGGCCTGTCTGGCCAAGTTTCATCCTGTTGGTTTTCTGACCCCTTTCACTGTTTTCCACTGCAGGGTTTTGGAATTGGTTGTTATGGCTGCGTCTGCATTCAGCAGCTTTCACTTTCCTCCTTGGTTCTCAGTTTCGTTTCTTCCCTCAAAGGATTGTGCCTTTCCCTGATGCTTCCCAAGAGTTCACCATATGCTTAATTGCCCATTCATTTTGTAAGGAGCAAATTGCTTCGTAGCCTCTAATAAAGAGCTCTTAAACATAACCATCCATGAGTGAAGCTGCAGATTTAATGATCATCTCCATATTCAGGAGAAAACGGCGCTCTATCCATGAATTTCTCTTCTGCATTTCCTTAGAAATGTCAGAGTCTCTGGAAAATACAGTAAAATGATTATCAGGCTGGCAATTATATTTATACGGGACTTAGTGTTTTAGAGAGAAACCAGACAACAAGTTTTTCCGTGCAGAAGACAGATCTCTGCTGAACTCGAAGGTACTCATACAGTTTGACACACTTGATTTAGAATGCTGCCAGGCCAGAAAAGTAATATTGAACCTAATATTAACTAGCAAGAAACAGTCTTACTATAGCAGCATTTACATCTGGGAAATCACAGAGGGAAATTTTGAGCTTTTTATAACAGAAACAAGAAAATCTGGTAAAAAGGTCATTGCAAGGGACCTGAACCCAGTGCACGCTTCAGCAAAACACTGCAAGGGCCATGTTTATTTTTAAGCTCTTCTGTGAGGTTTCTGAGCCATGTCACACTATGTTCCAGTCCTGGAAACCTGGGTCAAAGATTCTACCGGCAAATACTCGCTCCCTTGTGACTTGTTCTTTAATTATTTCTGTTTCTGCTCTTTTGCTTCTGCTAATCCTCAGGAGCGGCACTACCAATTAATGTTCTAGACAGCCGAAGAGCAGTAGCACTGCGCACCTCTATTTTTAGACACTTCTCTTCCTTCTTATTATGGCATGGTGAGCATCTAAAATAGTGACCGAATCCCCACAACTTCATCTGTATCTTTCCTAGTGATCCTCTTTTATGCAGTAGAAACTGTTAGGAGTCAAACATTTGATGTTCTTTGAGCATGATGTGACTTGTTTGGGAACAGAAGGGAAGGTCAAGTACTTTTGCTTTAACTGCAACTCAAGTAACATTGTACATGGGTATTTCTGCATCCCCACCCTTCAGAGGTGAGAGGAGGAGGTGAACTTTTTTGTAGCTGGAAAGAATCAGCTGCTGCTGCTCCGTCTGCCCTGCTCCAAGCCCAGCGCTGGGGACGGTTGCTGCTTTGTGCTTGCAGGCCTTGGAAGTGAGGCCTGTTCTCAGCTGCCAGTATCTTTCCAGCCACCTGATTTTAACCGCTAACAGCCAACAGCACAACTCCTCCAACCTGAACTCCCTTTTAATTGCATCTTTCAGGAGAATGTAAATTTTAACCTGTGAACAAAATAGGCTCTCTCTTAACGTCAGTCTCAGATTACACATGTGAGGTTTTTTAAATTATTATTATTTTTTTTTAAAAAAAAGGAGCTTTGGAGTCCGTAGGAGAGGGATTTTTTTCTGTGTCATAAAATTATTCATAGATCTGCAGAGCAGATGTTGACAATTACAAAGAGAACAGAGGCCGATCTATGGTCAGCCAGCGAGTGCCGCTTCACGTGGGCAGATCAAGGCTCAAGGCAGCAACCATTTCCTGCCCACGCGGGGCGGCAGCGATTGCCGGTTCTGTGGGCCCGAGCCCCGTTTCATTCCACAAAGTCACTTTTGTGAAGCCCCCCTTGGCCAAGAGCAATGGTGCTGCAAGGTTCTGTGTTCCCTTCTGTAAGATCTATGCCTGCGGATGTACAGTTGGGAGTTAAAAAGTTGCATTTCATGCATTTTATGCACCTTTGGATGATAATTGCCTTGATCTTTTAGAAAGTGTGGAAGAGCTGCCACGTATTTGCCTGTGTGTCACTTCACAATGTTAACGTGACAGTGTTTCACTTTTAACATAAATCATATTTAAAGTACAATCCCCCCTCCATTTTTAATGTATTTTCATACAACAACTTAAATCATTGTTATTTGCTGCAGATTAGAAATGATAATTTGAAATCATTCTGCATTCAAAGCAGTTTTCTTTAAAATTCTCATGGCTTCAGGTACTTTGCTACCTTTAGTTTGCAGCACTCTTTGTCATGATGGTATGAATGGGCATTTTCCAGTAAATACAGAATTTTAACCATCTCTTTTTTTTTTTCCTCAAAGAGAATGAGGTTATAGAAGGAATGAGGAGGACAGTGTATCCCATGACTTCCCACCCTGCCTCTTTCGGTAGAGCTATATACATTTTGTTAACTTTCTCACTGATACGTCCTCATTTAATCAGTTTGATTTTTCAAGTTTTAACAAGTATAGGCAGTGATGGAGACCATGGGAAGAGGGGAATGAACAAAGTAGAGCTTAGGGGATGGAAAGCAAAGGGCCCATGCAGGCTCAGAAAGGTAGTTTCTACAGCTGGAAACCAAAGTAACTTTCCTTTTGCTTTCCAAGATGCTTTTCCTGACTTTCATAATAAAGTCCTTACCATGGGAGGTGAGAACAAGAACGTAAGTTCCTAATCACTGATGTGTCACCTTGCAGGTTTGTACTATAGAGGATGCCCCTGAGCACAGATGAGAGCATTGCTAAAATGACAAATGCAAAATATATAAAAATATTTATCAACTATATCAAATAGCTGAAATAGTGTTTGTAGTAAATAGGGTGGGCTTTTTTTTTTCAGGATTCAGGTTCAAAAGCAATCATATATTTTTGTGTCCAATCGACATGCATTGCAGTGCCTGTGTTCATGTTCTGGGTGACACGTGAACTCTAGAGTCTGGGGCTTTTTTGCATGTATGTGTGCATAATTTTAGCAGAAAGAGGAAGGAAGACAGTACGTGCCTGAGTAGCAAGCATGTTTGCTCTTGTACTTCAGCTTCAAGTTCCAATATAGAGATAGGTGATGTCCAGAGTGTCATTTTATAAAGGGTACCTGCTACAACACCTACGTGCAGACATAGCAAACAGCTCGCTTGCCCTTCTGCTGGCGTGGCTTCAGCCTTAAGGACAAGCAGTGGCTGTTGTAACAGGGCTAATTGTTTGCAATAAAACACAGCCAACTCTACTATATATGAATTTTCACTCTAAAAGGGGCCAGGGCAACTGCAGTGGGAATGCAAGGGCTTGATGGCTGCGTGGCTGCAGCTGGGTCAGTACCTGCAGGCACTGCTGAGTGGTCTGAGGTACCGGCACTCTGACCACCCTGAGCTGTGTTGAGGTACTGACACCCCGACTGCCCTGAGCGGTGCTGAGGTACCGGCACTCGGACTGCCCTGAGCGCTGCTGAGGTACCGGCACTCAGAGTGCCCTGAGTGGTGCTGAGGTACGGACACTCAGACTGCCCTGAGCAGTGCTGAGGTACCGGCACTCAGACTGCCCTGAGTGGTGCTGAGGTACGGGCACTCAGACTGCCCTGAGCTGTGTTGAGGTACTGACACCCCGACTGCCCTGAGCAGTGCTGAGGTACCGGCATTCTGACCGCCCTGAGCGCTGCTGAGGTACCACTGCTCCAACCACCCCAACTTCATATACAGGTACTCTGTGTGTGCAACTCTCCTATCCCCCTATAGGTGTACGAGGATACGGGTGACTCATGACAATTTTCTCTAGATCCACTTTGTAGATACAAAGACATTTGTGCCAGCCTGCATGACAGGGATGTGTTATGTGGAGGTATTGACCTGTAAGTTAAAACTGTCCCTTGCTCCGTATGGATGACATGTAGGTAGCAAAATGTTAGGGCAAATCATATAATATAATATAATATCTGAAAGAAGGATATGAATGCTGAGGTGAATAAGAAAATGAAGGCAATGTTTTGCCAACATGGCCAATAAAGTCTATGTTTGTTTTAAAAAAAATAATATAGGATGGTAGGAGACTACAATAACATCTGTTTAGCTTAGATGAATCTCTGAGTTATCCCATTTAGAATATTATACTGACAAGCAATATTAACTCCAAGGACAAATGATATTAGGGGGAGTAGAAGGGATTGGTTTTTGTTCTTCTCCTAGGACAAGGAAGCATACCAATGGAGGCTTCAAAATAGGGACGAGGATTTTCTTTTTTTCTTCTTTTTTTTTTCTTTTTTTCCCCTTAATCTAGGCTACTGAATTTTTGAAATAGTTTTTTTTTTTTTAACTTTCATTTAACGCACAATTTTGAATGTTCCTATTTAGCTGAGGTCAGCTTTCTTTGAATTACATGGTTGTGATTTGGTTTCTTAGGTTAGTAAATTAAATACTGTATTTTTTCGTACATCTCAGAATCTGCTCAAGTTAGCAAACTATTTTTATGTGTGTTTTTTTTTCTTTTTTTTTAATGTTGACTCAAGGATACCAATTTACTGATCAAATGAGAACCTTTCCAAAGTTAAAAGTACCTTTACAAGCTAAATTGTCATTTTGTTTTGTGGGAGGCATACTGATGCTCAGTCAAGGACACTGAAGTGACACCGAGGCTTTATATTGTTGTTTGCAGATTTTTTGATCAGTAGCCATTTTTACCCTTTACCGTGGAGTTCTAAAAATGCATATAATACATTTTATGAGGAAATAATCTTCTTTCTAAAACCGTTGTGCATTTCTGCAAGTGTTTCACACGTTCTAAAGGTTGCTTGGATTTCCATTCAGTATTTGTTTGAGATGATTGTAATTTTTTTAATAGGGACTTGGATGATTGTAAAAATGTTACCTGTCACCCACATCAGCAAACCAAATGCTACATACGAATACTTTACAGTCTGTTTACAGTGATAATAAAAAGAATAGGTTTTGGCTTCTCTATCCCTTTTATAAGTTTGGCCAAACCTTTTTTCAAGGCTAAACGTTGTCTGTACATTGCATAGGTGAAAATTCAAAAAGAGCGGCGCTCACTGGGTGGTATTATGTGTGAGCAACTCAGAAAGACATCCTTATCTACCTATTGTAAGATAACTCATACTTTTGTGTGTGCGTGTGTATGTGTGTGTGTGTATGTGTACATATACATATATCTATAATGTGTATATATAAAAGATAACCTACTGCAAGCACAGATTCTTATTGAGGTATGGTGTCCGTATTTGTCTTCTCACCCTTATTTTCACTCTGCCTGTTAGAACTCACCATGCTTTCCTCAAGGAATTATGCTACTAGTCCTTCAATAAACTATGACTATTATCATTTGAAAAAAATGAGAATTTTGACTGGCCTGTGTAACAAAAAAGAATTTAATCTTCAAATGACAGAATGATGTAATTTTATCAAGATCTGAATTTCAAGAAAGACTTGCCCAGAAAAGTCTGAAAACATAACTAAAAGGATCTAGCTGTTACCTAGTCTTCCTGTACCTGTAAAAGGCTTGAGCTGCCTCGTCAGTCTGAGCGCGGGAGATTTTGGTGGGGAGAAATCATCACGCTGCTGAGAGAGGCTCTTCCATTGCTGCCACAAGCAGGGGCGCTGGGGCCTTCTACAGAGATGGGGTTGCGCCTGAAAGTGCCTTAACCAGCCCTGTTGGACAGATGTGCGTTCCTACTGGGTGACAGGAAATACACACTTTTATTTTGGGGCTTCTAATTGTCAGGAGTGTAGAAATGATGAGAGCTCTGGGCTGTTTGAACCTTGACTTTCCCCTAAAGCAGAAGTTTACCCTCCTCATTCTTCGTTCATGTTAAAATACTGCAATTACCAAAATGTTTGCCTGTAATAATGGTTAGGACGTTATGACAGAACTGGCACTTATTAATTGCAAATACATCTAGGTGGATGTGCTTCTTTATCTTAAAAATTGGGTTTTTTTTCCTCTTAAAAGAGAAAATAAGTAAATGGCTCTGCTATACCTTATTTTTGTAATTCATCTCAAAAACTGCAACCGACACTTTGCTCCTTCCCCTTTTTGCTTTGACAGGTTTGAAGCTTCCAAATCCAATACTTTAAATGGATATATGTGGATTTTTATGGCAATTCCTGTGTCCGCAGCTGCCAGGAACAGAGGGTGTGCCTGAGGAGGATGCCGGATTGCCAAATAAACTGGCAAATGGAGATGGATAAAATAGGGCTTTCCAAGCAGACCAGAGGTTTTTCAGTGAGGGGAAAAGGCAGATTAGCTTGGGCACTTTGCACAGCTGTTTCAAGCAAGATATTTTATCTGTTCAATGCTATATAATAATTTGATACCAAAAGTAATACATATATATATATATATATATATAAATTGGTGGCATACATAAAATTGGTTTTCTCAAAAAATTCTCAGAAGCTTCTGCAGTACAAAACAATAACTAAAGCCTTGGCTCATTCTGCATTTTCAAAATATTGCAGCTAAGTAACAAATAGTTTTCCAAATCATTCAGTAAACATGACGTTTCTCAAATTGTAAACCACAGGTACTGGAACTTTGCAATTTTTCTAATTCCAGGTAGTTTTTTTAGTTACCAAAGATAAAGGCAACAAGATCCTACTTCAATTTGAGAGATGATGGTCTCGGATTTTTTTTTTTACAAATCACACTAGTGGCATTAAACAAAAATGTCTTTTCTTGGATGTTGTTAAGCAGACACTGACTGTGTTTTACCACCTGTAGGTCTCTAGTCCTGGCCATGCGCTGCGGAAGGGCACGTGGGCCCCTCAGCAACGTGGTGGCTGCCGGTGGTCCCTCCACTGAGGCCGCTGTGCCCTGCTCTGTGTGCGGGGAAACGTGGTGGCAAAAGACAGCAAGTTCACTAGGAAGAAGTGCAGCAGATGCCAGACAGCTGTGAATCATCTGCGTTCTGTTCTGGAAGCAGGGAGAACCTTTAAGTCTGAACTGAAGGAAGATTTGTTGTTGTTGTTAGCAGAAAACAGTTATTTTTTAACCCTCTCCCTCCACTCCACGTTGCATTTGTTTGGCTAGCTGTCATCTCAGTGTCGAGAAATAGTTCTTTTGGCTGTCAGTCCTTAACTGAGCCGTTTAGATGCTGTGTTATTAGAAGTCAGTAGAAAAATAGTCAGTGTAAAATTAGTCTTGCTTGACCTTGTCCCTGGCCATTAAATGTACGTAAGTAGTTGACTTTCACACCAAACAACATAAGCAGCTTAACTAACATGCATTGCTCTTGCAGACATAATAGCTCCCTTGCTAGAGCTTTGATAGCCCAGAGGTATCCTGTTATGGTTGGGCACTTTTGTTGGTACGGAAGCCTCTTCTGCTGCCCCTTTTCCTGCAATAGTCGCTTTCGGTTCTGTCTGTCGTTTTTCCTCCGGCAGCAGCTATTTCTGGGTATCCCCTTGACTCATCCAGTTTTCCTCTACCTTCGGTGCCCCATCAAGAAAGGCATAGTTTGCAGGCTAGCTCAATGATAGAACACCTGTTTTTCCGTAGCCTTTCATTATTTTCAGCCCTTCTGCCTCTCCCATCAAACTCTGGCTTTTCCCCGTCTCGTGCCAGCAGTTTCTCTGCGCGCTCATGAGGGCCAGCAGCCAGTCTGCCCAACGCAGCAGGTAGGTGCAAATCCAGGGCACGAGGGCTCTGCCCAGGTGCATGGGGCTTCCTCGGGCACTTGCTGGGAAGCCCTTAAAGTCCTCAGAGTTCTTGGAGCACTCGCCCTGTCCCGTGGATGGCACTGCAAGGTGCCAGCGCTGGGGTAAGAAATGCTGTACCTGGGCTTCTCTTTTTTTCCAGGAAATCAATAGAAAGGAAAAACCCGGGAAGCTTATTCAGCACTGTAAATTTGAACAGTCTCTTGGGAGGTATCAGAAGAAGAAGCTTCCCCAACTGAGAAAAAGGAGTACAGAAAAGGAAACTTGCCTGCAAAAGGCTGAGAGCAGAGACATTAATTAGTTGGGATCTGCTTGACTTGAAAACCAAAATTGCCAAATCTCTGCTAACATTTTAGGACTGATTTGGTTACTAGAATTTGGTGAAATAGCGCCAGAGCTCTTTGAAGACATTAATTTTTTGTGTGTAAAAAATGGCAATTCACTGGTCATACACATTACCCGTCATGGGAACAAAATAGCAGTGAACTGTTTCTGGGTTATTCTCCGGTTCTTGCTTAGCAAGTCTGACGCTGAGGCGACTGCTCTGTCCTGTGCGAGATTCAGCGAGTGCCTTCGAGCAGGAGCTCCTGCGTATCCGCATCCGAGGGGCTCCCGGCTGAGGCGCTCTGCCTGGCCACGACTATCCCAGCTGCGGGTGAGGGCGGCTCTGGACTTTCCTGTAGGCGATGCTGTGGTTAACTCCAAAGGGTTTGTCCAGAGGATGTATGTGTTTAACTTACTGATTTACAGAAATCCAAGCCAACAGTTTGTGAGGTTTGGTGTATGCAAAAGCCTATGAAGATAAATACTGATGATTAGTTAGTATTTTGCCTATTTTTTGGATTTTCTTCCTTTTAAGTCACAAATTGCTTCTTTTTCTCTCTGCCCTCTGTGCAGAGTCGGTCTTTGATTCACACTGTTGTGGAAGAAATGATTTTTTAATATCTTTTTCTTTTAAAGCATGTATTTTTATTTTGGCAGTATATATACACAAATCACTTAAAGATTAAAGTTTCTTGGTGCCCTAATTAAACTGGAAACCAACAATTTTAGGTTTCATTTGACATTTTCCTTGCTAACACAGCAGGTTTCACAGTACAGTTGTATTTTAAGGATGCTGTGTTATTGCCTGCTGATTTATTTTTGATTTTAAACAGGTTGTAACATCTTTAGGGTAAGCACTTAAAAAGAAGCCTTCTTCCCTGAATGTTTTAAATCCATTCCAGGGTTGCATGTGAAGTGTTTCTTTGGCAGGATTGTTCATCAAAACTGAAGAAGATGCTAATGCTGCAGTGGTTTAGCAATTCTCTCTGTTGTCTCACAGAATTTTAGAGAAGGAATTTCTTAACGTAAGATATCCATAGTGTGACAGCAGCTAAAAGTGACGGTTTCCTGGTGATAGGCGATTAAATAATCAAAGCATCTCCTTTGGGCCTATGTAGCACGATAAGGTCTTTAAAAAAACATGAGTCTGGTGTCATTATTGCCAAGTAGATAGAGAAAAACAGCTCAAAGAAGCCTTGAGGTTTTGCTGCAAAAAAAGTGCATATTCTATAAACAAGTGAATTAATGAAAGAGTCCAACAAATTCAACCTACAGTAGAAAACAGAAGTATTCGCAAAATATTGCCTTTTCTAGCAGTGCCCGAATAGCCGCAGGACTTTCTTTCCGGGATTTCCCTGCACTGCTCCTTTTTGCCTGACAATGCTTTACGGGAAAAGAAGAGTATTCAGCCACACCCGGTGCTTTACAGCTGTTTTAAAACGTTTATCGCCAAGGTATTGCTGAACCTTCCTTGAACCGATACCCTTCTCTCTCGGGGCGGAGCTCTGCCCTCCCTGAGTCCCTGTCCCTGCTCCAGCGCGCCGGCCCAGCAGGGCTTCCTTGCGGCCTCCTGCTCCCGGGCACGGCCCTCGCCTGCACCAGGGGCTGCAGTTGGGCTCTGCTTCCTTCTGCCTCCCAAAGCCTTTGAGGGGAAGGGGGATGCCTGGGTAGGCGGCCACAACTTTTTGTGTAGCGTTAACATAGGTAGGGGCCTAAAATAGTAGCAGATTGCCAAAAGGGAAACGATGTTTCTGAAATAACGCAGTGTGCATTGCCAGGAGAGCTAAGTGGGGTGTCTCCCCTGTTGTGTAGATGATTTTCTGCCGTGTCTGCCCTGAGTGTTAGCAGAGCCCTACAGGGAAGCGTTATGGGTGAATTTTTTTTTGCACTGGGCGTGCAGACTCTACAGTGTGGTTCGAAGGGAGCCTTTCCAGGCTCTGTGGATAGGCAGGGGCTCCCTGTTCCTGCGCACCAGCCTGAGCGCGGGACAGGGCCTGTGGGCTGACACACACTGTGGCTGGATAACCTGAACTTCAGAAAAAAACAAATCAAAATTGTCATGTATGGAGCCCTGGCCTAATTTCTCATGGCCCTCAAATGAAAAATGCTCAGCGGGCTCTGATATATTATTTACAGAAGTGGTATCGCAGAAGGTATAAAATCTTGTTCGTAGAAGTGGCTACAGGGGTTGTGGTTTATAACTTCTAAAAATGACAACATGTCATTATTTGATTGTTAGCGGCTGAAATATTTTCAGAGTGGTATGTTTTAATGCATGGCACTAGTAGTATCTGTCCCATACAGGTCTTGTGAAACTGAAAAAGTTAAACGATACTTAAAATAACACTAAAGTTAGGTTCAAACCTCTCCTGGGTGTTAATGAATTTCAGCAAGGTAGAAATATGAGAAAGAATTTGAAACTGAGACTGTAACCTCCAGAAATGCTGTGTACTTGTAAAGAAAAAAAAAATAGAAGGAAATCTCATCTGTCATTGTATAATGGCAAAACCATGAAAAATGGTAACAAACACAGAGCCTAATACAAGAATTGCCTTCCATTGGGTGTAGTCTCTCTTCACCCTTAAAGTGATGATTGAGCTATAGTAGATGTAAAGAGGGCGAGAATTTCCCTGTGATCCTTTCCAGTGAAGGACAAGGGCAAAAGCAGCAGCCTGTGAGTCCCCAGGCCTGGAGGCAGACGGGTCAGAGCGCAGGCGTCTGCGCTGCCCTCTGGAACAACTGGGGCAGGACAACGCGGAGCCTACAACCCAGGAGAGGCGCTGGAGGCCAATGGGAAAGGGGGCCGAGAGGAGCGGCCGTGGGGCAGGCCGAGCGGCTCCAGTGTGAGCTGCCGGGCGCTGCAGAGCCGCCGGAGCGGCCCGGGCTGCGTGTGCCCACATGGTGCTGACCGAGGCCGCAGCACCCGCACCGGCCAGCGAGGCCGTGGGCCAGCGTGCGCACGCTCCATCTCCAAATGTTCTTCCTTCACAAGAGCTGACACAGAAATCTCGTTAACCAATATTCAGGGTGCAATCTAGGAAGCCTGTGTCTGTTTAGATGCCCTCAGGGGTGTTTGCAGGAGTGGAACCAGCTCTGTTCTCTGGCCAGGCTGCTGCATTTCACTACTAATGCACAAGAAGTGTGTGATCTTAAATGTGCTCTTAAATGTCTTCTTTCGTTTGCATAGGCTGCAGCCTCCTCTTTCTGGATATAAAAGTCCTCCTACACCTACAGTCAAATACTCTCCTGTAGCCTCCTTATTCATATTCTTTTTTTTTTTTTTTTTTTTTGGAGTATATCATTTCTTTCAATTCTTTTTGATTATAATCAGTTCACTTTTTTCCCAGCTGACCTTTCATATAGAACATATTTATGTATTAAACAGTAATATAATATTTGGCAACATGATTGTTTTCAGAGTTTCACTTGTTTGAGTTTTTGATGCATCATCTCTTATCCTGTGTGTTAGATGCTGACACAGCTCTTCAAACATGCTGCTTTGGTTGTTGCTATTCTTTTTTGCCATGGGAATCTTTAAGAAATTTAAGTAAGTGCAAGTATGAATAGTGGATCTGTTTGTGGTTTGTGGTGATGGTGGCTTCCTGGGCTGTAAAATACCAGTGCAAAGATAGATTACACCTATATTGAAGCGATTGTGAACCAAAAGATTCCTAACGTCACTCACATGTCTTGTGGTGCTCACATGCGATTGCTGTGTTGTCGTTGGCTTCAGAGGCAGCCATGTATGTTTATTCCTTAAACAAAAGTTGCATTAAACAAAACAAACGATTTGCCAAACTTTTTGTATGCTAAGCTATCAAGTTATGTTTATTTGAACAGAAAACAAGATATACATTTCCTTGTTTTGGAGTATTCGTGTTTTGATTATTTCCTATGTTTAAATAGGCAGATTCCCGTTAAGAATAAAATAAATCTAGTGGGTCCTATGCTAGTGGGTTGCTCGTGGTACAGTGGGATGTGTGCATCAATATGTAGAGATCAGCTGGGGTAGCACAGCATGGTGTTGGTGTGTGTGCTTGCTAATGTTGATTTACCCATACACACACACTTGCACAAACATATGTAAATGTATGTGTGTATGTACGTGTGAATATATACACTATCAGGTGGTAAGTGGAGGTGAAAGTGGCACCTGAGCTTTAGGAAATAGAACGATGCTGGATGGAAAGTGTCAACGATATTGGGTGAATTTTGCAGAGGGCAAAGTCCAAGCAAGAGTTAGAGTTTCATTTTAAAGTGAATTACATAATTAGAATTGCAAAATGTCTGTTTTCTATTTTCTGTTCCAGATCAGAACAGAATAATCTATCTAGTGGCTGGAGAAGATGAAAATACTGTGGTCCCCAGCGTTTTTCAGACCTTACAGTAATGATTTAGTTTAGTCACCTTGGCCACTTCTTTTCTCCAGATATTCAGCTCTCATTTGGATAATGATTCCTGCTTTTGTGTGTGCGCGCGCGTGTATGTCTGTGTATTTATAGAAATACCAGCTCAACAGCTTAAGTGTCTAGTAGTTCTCTTTAAATAGTGACAATATGACTACTTCTGTCACTATAATGTGTTGTTTGCAATTTGATCTGATAGCAGTAACGGTCTTTTCTTTTAGAAGCAAATGAGAGTTACTGTGGAATGCACAGAACTCTTCTTTCAGTTCCCTTCAAGGTTTGCAGAGGTTTATTTTCACCCTAAGTCTTAAGTCACCCCAAGTCTTTTTTTTTTTAACAACACGTACCCATGCTGTCAGTCATTGACCAAAGAAATGTCCTGTTGGGGCTTCACACCCGATGCTGGATCCAGATCCTCCTGCAGCTGCGTCGGTGCTGAACCTGCAGGAGGTTTATCCGTGCCGCGGGAGAGCTCTGTGCCGCAGTGACATCTCCCCTTGCACTGGGTTGTCTCAGTTTTCCTTCCAGGCAGATGGTGAGGAGGAATTTAACTGTATAACAGAATTTACCAGCACAATCTTTTTTCCTGTTGTCCTTAGGAAAACCTAAGCAAGCAAAGTTTGCTCCCAGTTTTGGCAGTCCTCCTCTTCTCATGTTTCTCTATCTTATGATTCTACAGATCTACATATATTCCATGTGGGTCCATTGGCTTTTCTCTTTTCCAAGGTTTCCTTCAGAGCTCTCAGTGCTTTCAAATGGCACTCCTGGAAGACGCAACCCTGTCTGCTGTCAAGCTCAGTCCAGTATTTCTCACTGTGTAGTAGCTATGCTTTGGCAGCTCTACTGTTTTCCCTTAAATGTTTTCTACTTTAGTAATGGTTTTTCTTGTCATTTTGATGTAACCAGAGGTACATCTGGCTCAACCTTTAAGTGTAGGAAAATGAGTTTAGAGTGCTGCTTAAGATGGTTCCTTTTTTTCAGATGTATCCTAACCAGGGAGATGGCAAGTCCTGTGATTCTTGACATTGAATTGTCAAAATTCAGCAGAAGTGCACCATGACCACTAGAACGCACTTTCAATTAAAAGGTGTCTGTAGACACCAGCAAAAATGAAATTCACAAAAGCCTGGGGTTCTCCATTACGCTTTCTTGTAAGCGGCCCTAAGGTATCCTTGCATCTTCCTTATTGTTTTCTGAGACATCTACCTACTGAATTCAATGTAATTAAACTCAATTAAACTCAGTTTAAACCAGTCTCGTCCAGGTAATTAAAGAGTTTCTGAAGCTAGAGGTTTTGCAAGCTCGCAAGTCTGGAAGTATTAAAGTCAAGGTCATCACATAGGCTTAGTGCCCGTTCGGGGCTGTTTCCAGTTGCTGAATCTGCAGCTGCTCCAGATGTGGAAGCAGGTCCCGGTGAGTGTACGGGAGCTGCCCTGATCCCCTCTGTCCAAGAAGGACCCTGCGCCGGGGTAACCTGGGCCTGTTTTGTGACCAGAGCATGTGTGATGGTGATGGAGGGCTACGGTCCTGAAGACCAACCCGTTATAGTATAAAAAACACCAGTAACAAATGATGACATCATCATAAAATTGTCTTGATTCTCTCTGCTCTGATATTGGAGCTGTATATGTGTTTGAATTGAGCAGGAAAAGAGGCTTAGATTAGTATCAGTTAGAAAGAATTTGTAGAGGTTTTGTTTGGATTTAAAATAATGGTAAATTTGGGAGTAAATAAGAGGGATTACCCTTTTATTTGCCAAATGGAACAGGCAGAGTTCAGTAGGAAATGTTGGTAAGTCTGCATTTTCATTGAGACGACATGATAATGGTAACTTCAGCAGCATCAAGTGGGAAACATTAGATACTGCTCCAGAATCCCCAAAAGAGATAGTGTTAGATGATGAAAAGTTAATTAAATTTATCGCATGCTAAATGCAACATTTTTTTTTTTTAATTGGCTCTTTGGATTGTTGGGCGGGGAAGGTTACTCACAGGAGTTGGGATCTTACCCTTTAGTGACACAAGAAAAAACTCGTGCTTACAAATTAATAGTTATATAAATATGCACCATGCGTCCCTTCATTCTCTTTTTTTTTTTTTTGGCTTTCTCATGACAGATCCAAAGAAATGTGTCAAAGAAATGTTAGCAAACATCAGCTGCATTCGATTGTAGGGCTGATTTATACTTCACATCATGGCCAAAGTAAAGAATGAACTGAAACCAGAATCCAGTGGCCTCGAGATTTTGGATGCGGTTCTCAGGTTGGAGATCTGGGTTGTAGAGGGGAGAAAAAGGAATCTTGCAATAAATTAAAAAACACACTATATAATTCACTAGCTATTGTGTGATTACACAGAAGCTGGCTGGACACTCCTAGTGGGAAAAGCCAACAAGAATTTTTTCTTGTGGGATCTTTCCAAATGTTTCCTTTCAGCTGCTGCAGTGACAATAAATAAACATGAGACAATATAAAAACAAGGGTAAAATGATGGGCCCTAAATCCTTTAATTAGAAGAATTATATAGCCAGGTAAAACTGGTCAGAAGAGAAGGACCATTAAAGAGAGCCTTTTAGTAGAAGTGCTGAGTTATATATTCAGTTTTGGAAATAATGAAATGCAGTCACTTACTGAGAAATGTATGTGATAAATCTTCAGAAAATAGTAAGCTACTGTACATAGCAAGAGTACAGTCTGTGCTTTCAGGGCATTTCCCAAGATAAATTTACCTCCTGAATAAGGCCTTTAGTCCTTAACTGTTGAAAGGACTCTGAAATAGCCGACCCGTAGGGTTTTCCAAGTTGACGACTGCAGCAGCGAGTTCATTATTAGGCAAGTAAGATCAGCTGCTCTCTGGTTTAATACTTGTGTCAGCATTTTGCATATAGTCATGTTTATTCTTAATTCTGCCAGCTGCATAAACTCAAAGCAAATCTAAAGATGAGTATTTTAAGACCATAGGGAAGTTGATCTTTTTTAGGAGGGAGCTCTTTTCTGGTGCCCTAAGGGGCTGGCCTTCCAGCTCTTCAGAAGAAGGCTAGAACACGGCCACTTTGGTTACCAGCAGTAGATGTTGGCCACCTTTTGATCACACAAGTAATTATGAAACAGATTAAGATTTTATTTCTGGTATTGACAGCATGACTGTTACTGTCAGTGTACAGTGGATCAGGATACGTGTGTAAGGGCTTCATCTGAGTCTTCTGTTCTTAAATGCTGACGAAACTAATGTTGTCAGTTGAAAAATGCTGACGTGACTCGTTGAAAGAAAAGAAAAAAACTGATGACTGCAAGATTTCCTTGTCTTTGAACAGAAATGAATTTAGCCATGTTTTGATTTCTTACACTGTAAAGTAGCTGCTTTCATTGCTTTTGGCTCCAAGAGCAGAGGGACCAGCGCATGTGATGTGTGAGTAACGTGGTTGTTTGTGTAACTGGGAAATAATGGAAGATATTTTCAGCTCATTGTCAGAACCTTTGTCTGGCATAAACTTTATAGAACTATGCCTTGTTTTTATTTGAAAACCCTTATTATTCTCATTTCACAGTCTTGTGACTTTATTCTTGAGGTCACCAGCTGCTACTTATTTTTCTGATTATTTCTTGAGTTACAAATAGCCAATCAAGAGAGATGTGGACCATATTCCTTAACTTCCCTATACTCTATCCACTGGTAAATACAGGTTCTGTATGGATTCACAAATGTACACTTCTTTATGAGCTTAGCTTACCTGGAATGATTTTACTAATGGAAAAGGGAGACTACATTACAGAATACATTTGTAATTATCTCTGAAAACAGTGAGAACATGTTTCAAGGAAGATGCATATTTCTGTCTTAATAACTGACCACTTTTTAGGTTATCCTTTTTTTTTTCCCCCCCTACTACCAGATATTGATTTGATGGTGTTCATGAAAAGAGCAGTAGCTGCTTTGACAATGTCATATAAGTGGGAGCTTGTCCATTTGCATTGAAGGACTCTTTACTGTTTGATTTTCTCTCTTTCTAGTATTTTTCCTTGTTTATCACTTCCTTTTTTATCCTTTAGTCTGGGCATCATATTCTATAGGCTCTTCTGCATTCTTGATGCTTGTCCTGTCTGCAAGGTGGCCAAGAACGCAGCGCTGCTGCTCTGGCTCTTTGAGTTTGGGATGAGTCACAGCTCGAAGCCTCATCACCTCCTCAAGCAAAAAACTAGAGCTAACCCAGCCTGGCTAAACTGGATCATCTAATTCCCTCTTGTCAGCAGCAAGGATACCTACCAGGTTCACTCCAGGGAAGTCTGGTAAAGGGTTTGTTGCTGTTGAATATGCATCGCGTCTGGTGGCCAGCCCGGAAACTGCTGAGTTTTAGGCTTTCCATGGCAGTACATGGAAGCCTCTGTGAAAGACCTCTGCTTTGAGGGAAAGTCTGTGTTTACATTAGGGACTGATTATATCTTTCATCCTTGTAAGAAAGCCCAGACCACTCTGTGCTCCCCAGGGGTCTTCCTGGTGGATCCGAGAGGAAACTGTTCTGTTCTCCCATTGCCTTCACCCGGCTGCCCAGCACGCTCCATACCTGCATTTTTCAACTACTTTTTTATGATGGCAGCATTTCCACTGCAGACCCCAATAGTCCTGCTTGCTTGTTTTTAGGCGAAATAAAAATAAACATTTTTAGTGTTTATATTTTAGATTCTTTATAGCTCTGATATAGGTGCCGGTTGGCATTGCTGATAAAAGCTGTTCAAGTAATGGCCATGTTTAGAGCATGTCCAGTTAGTCATGCTACTGGAACTCAGAAAGTATCTTTGCATGATATTGCATAATTATTTTTGCATGATTGTAAGGCAAAGTTTCAGCTGTTT